>CM032448.1:15558334-15661415 GCA_019049505.1 Pachyrhynchus sulphureomaculatus
AAATTTTGTTGAAATTAGTCATGTAATTTCTGAAAAATCCTGAAAAATTTAAATTTTTATAATAAAATACCGATAACTCTGGTAAATATGTACCGATTTGGATGATTCTTTTTTTATTCAAGAGAGTACAAATTCAAGATGACTCTTAAACAAAGTTGTTTAAGTGGTTTCTGAATAAAAATTTTTTAACAGAAAAATCTGGAGAATACGGTGGATGAGAAAGCAATTCGAACTGATGAAAATTATTAGATGCGCATCCTAAAATATAGAGGCCAAAACCTTCTCAGCCGACTGTTGTGTCTTTGGTCGCTTCGGACGGCTTTCACTGGCTGCTGCCCACTCAGCGGACTGCTGATTTGATTCCGGTGTGTAGTGGTGGATTCATATTTCATCCATGTCACATATCGTATGAAAAAATCTTTTTTGTTGCGCTTAAACAGGTCCAAACAGCGGTCAGAATCATCAACACGTTGTTGTTTTTGGTCCACTGTTAGCAAACGTGGTACCTATTTCAAACAGAGCTTTCTCATGCCCAAATGTGCATGCAAAATATGACCAACATGTTCTTTTGATATCTTTAGGGTGTCAGCTATCTCACGTAATTTCAGTTTACGGTCATTCAAAACAGTTTTGTGGATTTTTTTTTTATGTTTTCCGATGTAACCACCTCATTTGAGCGTCCAGAGCGTTCAGCATCATTTGTATCTATACGATCGCGTTTAAATTCAGCATAACAGTAAATGATGAGTGATTTTCCAGGGGTAGAGTCCCCGTAACACTTATTAAGCCATTGTTACGCGTGAATGGCATTTTTTCCTATCAAAAAATAGTGTTCAATCAACACACGAAACTCGATTTTTTCCATTGTTTTGAAAATATCGAAAGTAGCGTCACTAAAACCACTGCAACTTATAAACTAATCGTCGAAATATCATGAAATCTTTACACGTATCGTTTGAAGGTTGGTACTTCCTAAAAATCATATGGATTTTTTGAAAAGGGCGATATCTATGTGTCAGACCAAAAACTTTTCAGCCTACGTGTTTATATATGTTCATGCATCGCTGCAAATAATCATTGACGAGAACACAAGGACCGATAACATCCGTACCTAAACTGTTCACCTTAGCGCTGGAAAATGTGTTTAAAAACCTGAACTGGCTTGACAAAGAATTAACATAGATAGTGTACGACTCAACCACCTAAGGTTCGCAGAAGACATTGTCATTATTAGTGAAGGAGCAGAGGAACTTCGAATCATGTTGCAAGAACTCCATGGGGCTTCCTCAAAGGTTAGACTAGAAATTAACGCAAATAAGACCAAAATTATGAGTCCCCCAGACATAGAAGTCTGTTGCCAACCAATTGCTCGAAAATATGCCCTCGTACATATATTTAGGACATAAATCTAATTGGGAAAAGAGAATCAAGATGCGGAAATCTCCAGACAAACAAGTCTTGGATGGGCAGCATTCGGTAAACTGGAACATATAACGATGTCACCAGTTATCCCAATAAATATTAGAAGGAAATTTTTTAATAGCTGTATAACGCCTGTTGGAATAAGCCTTAGAGATCGAATCAGAAACCAAGATATCCGAGAAAGAATAAAACTATTGGATGTAATGGAAAAAATAGCCCTGCTAAATGGGCAATGGGCGGGCCACATTGCAAGACAAGATCCGAATAAATTGTTAACATGAAGATCAAGGGAGATCAAGAAAAGTGTAGGAAGACGACAAAAGCGATGGCGAAATGACATCCACAGGATTGCACAAACGAACTGGACACAAGTTGCAATGGATACAAGGGCATGGAAGGTTTTGAAAGAGACCTACATTCAGGAGTGGATGAACACAGGCTGAGAAAGAAGAGAAGAAGGAGTCTTCAAACTGACCATAGTTCCTTTATTTGGCTCCCCTGGATAATATTTATTTCCAAAACTGAAAGAAAAACATCTGAAAAGACACACATTTTATCCAAATGAAGAAGTAATAAATGTTGTTGAAGACTGGTTTGTAAACCAAGACAAAGATATATTTTTTTGAAAAGTCTAGAGTTACTTTATATCCCTGTGTGTATATTAAGTTGAAAAGAAATTAAACAAACAATTTTCGTTTTTGAAACTTGCTAGTTCTCTCCATGATAGGCGAGGAGAAAAGCAAGACGTTTTATTACGTCTACACCCACTAATGCGTGGAGGATGACGTTCTGTATTCTGCGAAATCTGGAACATTTTATAAAATATATTTATCGCTTATAACTGCCCACACAATATCAGTCGCCGTCATGTATATAAATGTTTAGTATGTAGGCGTAAACTATATATAAATTGTGTAACAAAAATAGAGTTGTCTAGAATGATTGGTGGTGATTTGCTAAGTATTCTGGAAATATATTGGGTAACACATACGTATACGGTCAGTGGAGTGTTCCAATCTGATATAAATTTAATTAAAAATATAGGTTACGCACACTGCAAAAGCAATGCAGCCAGAAGCACAATATTGCAGACAGAAAACGAAGTGATGTGGAAAAACCTACTACTTTAAGGGAAGATAATTTTTATTATAATCGTAACAAGAAGAAGTAGATATCTAATCATATATGATAGCACCTGCCAATCGAAGAGAAATAACGAGAAAATATTTTTGTTAGTACAGCAAACAGCAGATTATAGTTGTTGGCTGCAGATGGTGTATTAATGAAGAAATCATTAGTCCAGTCTAGTGTTTTCTTCAGTCGTAGACGTCGTGGGCCGACCAGAGCATCTTCGATGCTTTCTCGTCCACGTTTAAATCATGCAACCCATTTTTTCACAATGATATATGACGGATCTCCTTTGGTGTTAATCTTTTTTTAAACAGGTACTTGATGTTGTTCAATTTTTTCCATTTCTCCAAGACCGCTGTACTTGGTCTCACTAAACTCGTTCTAACCTAAAAACCACAAATTCTACAGCAACAAAATTTTACACTGTGACAACCAAAGAAAGTATGAACTTATTGAGGCTACTATAATAAAAATCTTATAATTATTTTTTGGTGATGCCGCAAACTTTTTAATGCATCATCGTACTTTATAAAAAAATTCCACTATTAAGTCCTAAAATATATTTGTTCAAATCCTTTATTTTTTGATTTATTGATCCAATTTGGCGACTGGGAAAGACGGGTCGCGAACATTATAAAAAAATCTAAAACGGGTCGCGATTAAAAAAGGTCGGGAACCACGGATCTAGAAGGATTCAATATTATTAGCGATCATTAATATGGCTTTCGAGACTTAGACTTAGGAGAGTTTCATAAATGCTTTTAATTCGATACAAATCTAAAAGCCGACCAACGACGGAATACTGCTCGCATGTTTTGGGCTCGGGTCCTAAACGTATGCTAGATTTGTTGGAACGGTTGGCAACTTAAATCTATTCTCCCAGCATTTTCATGAAAAATGTTCAGTCAATGAAGCCCGCTTAATTCCTTCCAGAGCAGTGCATGCTAGGCATACATGTCGCGCTAACAAATCACATCCGTATGCGGTTCAGTTTATCACTCTTTGGACACGCACCTCTTCAAGATTTTTTTTATTTGGATAACACATCCCTTGGGAATGATTTTCCAAGGATTGTGTTTTCCACCGCGTACAATTTACAACGATTCACAATCAAAGCGATTCTCTTTTTCAGCACACGCGACGCTTCTGTAGCGCTTGATGGATTTTCCGGCAGCAAGTATGCTATGCCCATAAAAAATATATAATCAATAATCCTGCACATAGCAGTAAGCATAATCATCTACTTTAACTATTAGCTATTATTCTCAAACCAATCTTTACATCATTTTCTTTTTTTACGCAACATCCCTGCAAAATCACATTTTTATTCATGAAACTGGCCACAAACAAGATCACAACCGAAATACTATTAACTCAATACTTTGATCCTCCTTATCTGCCCAAATTACTTGTTTTGACCAAAATATGAGATTCAACCCCGTAAATATCTCCCCTGAAATATCTTTTCACAGGCATATTGCAGGAATAACCAGTGGTGTAGCGTTCGTTAGACGGGCCTTCAATTTTACGAATATTACCAATATGATTATTCCTTAACCTAAAAGTAGTTTTTCCCACAACTGCTGTCTATAAAAAGGTACTATTTATTGGGCTTGAAATTATGACAGTTTAACGCAGCTCATTTTATACCCGCTCGCCTTATATCTATCTTCCGGAAACCCAGGGGCAATTCGATAGAGATCACATTTCTACTTTTTATCACTACTGGTTCATTGTTTGATCAGTAGGGATTCAGTGCTCGCAGAGATTAAATAAAGAGAATATAAAATGCCGCCCCTTTTTTTTATGTATGACCGAAAAGTTTACGATCCGGGAGATCAAAGTTACCACTTGAAAATATCGCTGGAAACATATTCTGTACCACGTTTTATATGTCAGAGCAGCTTCCCCCAAAGCTAAACGAATTATTTGTTGAGCAGCTATATAACAACCCCAATTTGAACTACTATCCACAAAAATACCTAAAAGTTTAGTCTCAGTCATCTGAGAAATAGCATGATAACTTACACCCGTCCTAATTAAATCACTATCACTCTCACATTATAAGCCTAATTCTATCCAATGCTGGATGTAGGCCTTCCCTTTGAATTTCCATCTCAATCTATTTGCAGTTGTTGTCATCCATCCAATGCCCGCATCCTTCTTTGAATTACTCAAGCGGAACTAATGACATAGGCAAGGCCATCAGTTCCGGTCAAGTAACCAGTAGAGGGGACTATAAGGAATAGGCCCTCTGTCTTTATTTAAACTACTTTTACATTTTATGATTTCCATACTTTCGTATGCGTTCAACAATCTCCTATCAGATACATCCTTTATTAATCTTAGATTATCTAATGTTACAGTATGATTAGCTTCAAGGGCATGTTCGGCAATGCTAGACTTTTCTGTTCTATTGTATTTTAAGTGTGCTAAGTGTTCTTTAAATCTTGTTTTAATTGACCTTTTAGTTTGCCCAACATACTTTTTGTCACAATCATTACAACTAATTTCATAAATTCCACTTTTCTCACAATTAGGAATCTTATCTTTATGATTTCCTAAGATATTCCTCAGATTGTCTGATGACTTATAGACTAAGGTGAGGCCTACCTTATTAAATACCTTATTGAGTCCCTTGCTATATTCCGGATTATATGGTATGGAGACATACATGCTCTAGTTTTGTATATCGGCTTTATTCAGTGTCCAAGTTTCAGCGCCATATGTAATCACGGGTAGGATGCACTGATCGTAAACTTTGGCCTTTATCTTATTTGGGATGGCTTTATCTCTGAATATATAAATTAATTTCCTGAATATGCACCATCCAAGCCTGATTCTTCTTGAAATTTCATCAGAGGCACTGTCTCTCGTCGTAGTAGTTTTTGCCCCAGATACACTTAATCCTTAACAACCTCGAGAGCTGTTCCTTCCAAATTTATAACTATGTTGTTATTAGTGTTTATTAATATTTTTGTCTTACTTTTATTCATCTTAAGACTAATTGTCTTTGAGTGCTAATTTAACTCATTTATCATTTCTTGTATTTTTATGTGGATTACTACTGATGACTACAATATCGTCGACGAACCTAAAATGACTGAAATACACACCATCTATCTAGTTGGCGAAATACGTCTTCTAGAGCTATAATAACTAGCTTAGGAGAGATAGTATCTCCCTGTCTTATGCCTCTTCCTATACGTATTTGTTCTGTACTAGGTTTTATGTAAATCTTTGTGTTTTTATAAATATCTTTGAGTAGAGTAGTGTATCTAGAATCAATTCTACAGTTGTTCAAGCCGTTGATGATTGCCCACATTTCGCCAGAATCAAAATCCTTCTCATAGTCTATGAAGGCTATGTAAAGTTCGAAATTATATTGATTGCTCTTCTCTAGGATATTTCTCATTGTCTGTACTCTACCCGGATATAAAACCACCCTGTTCGTATGGCTGGTAGGAATCTAACTTATTTTTTAATCTATTGGAGATGTTTTTAGTGAAAAGTTTATAAATATAAAATAGTAAGCTAATCGGGCGGTAATTGTCCAACTTTCTGATATCTTCCTTTTATGTATAGAAGTACGAGGCTGGTTTGAAAAGTCCGTGCAAAAATAAAAACTACTTATGTGTTTGGGGTAAACCTTTTTTATTTTTCGACATAGTCTCTTTTTAGGCTTCGATGTTCTAGTTTGTTGATCCCTTCCGAATAATAGGATTTGTCCAAGTCTGCAAAATATCCATTAGTGTCTGCAATCACCTCCTCGTTTGAATAAAATCTTTGTCCCGCCAGCCATTTCTTCAAATTGGGGAACAAACAGTAGTCCGAGGGAGACAAGTCTGGAGAATAGGGGGGATGTGAAACGAGTTGGAATCCTATTTCCATTAATTTTGCGACCACCACTGCTGAGGTGTGTGCTGGTGCGTTGTCGTGATGGAAAAGGACTTTCTTGTGGGCCAATTGCGGGCGTTTTTCTTGCAGCTCGGTTTTCAAACGGTCCAATAACGATGAATAATATTCACCTGTAATAGTTTTACCCTTTTCCAGATAGTCGATGAGGATTATCCCTTGCGAATCCCAAAAGACAGTCGCCATAACCTTTCCGGCCGAAGGAACGGTCTTCGTCTTTTTTGGTGCAGATTCCCCCTTGGTAACCCATTGTTTAGATTGTTGTTTGGTCTCAGGAGTATAGTAATGTATCCATGTTTCATCCACAGTGACGAAACGACGCTTAAAGTCCTCCGGATTCTTCTGGAACAGCTGCAAACCATCCTTGCAACACTTCACACGATTCCGTTTTTGGTCAAGCGTGAGCAATCGCGGCACCCATCTTGCGGATAGCTTTCTCATGTCCAAATGTTTATGCAAAATATTATGTACCCGTTCAGTCGAGATGCCCACAGCACTAGCAATCTCACGCACCTTAACTCTTCTGTCATCCATCACCATATCATGGATTTGATCAATGATTTCTGGAGTCGTAACCTCCACAGGCCGTTCAGAACGTTCAGCGTCACTTGTGCCCATATGGCCAGTCCGAAAATTTTGATACCACTTATAGCTGTTCTAATCGAAGGTGCAGAGTCACCATAATGTTTATCAAGCTTCTCTTTAGTCTCCTGAGGCGTTTTGCGTTTCATAAAGTAATGTTTAATCACCACACGAAATTCTTTTTCGTCCATTTCTTGAAAATCACTCGACTTCCTTGATTCACACGAATGCCAAACACAAAGAAATAGACCAATATGGCTGAAACTTGGTGTGCGTTCATTCAAGAGATGCTACTAACTAAACATGACCTCGATACGCGCCGGTGGTGCCATCTCTCGGACTTTGCACGGCCTTTTCAAACCAGCCTCGTATTACTTCTGATGTATGCCACAATGTTGGTATTTTGCCAGTTTCTAGACACATGTTAAATAGTTGGATCAGTTCTTATTTTCCTCCGGCCTCCAATAGCATTTTCTATAATGCTGCTTTGTTATGCTTCCTCTCGCCCCCTCTACAGTAACCGCTGGCAGTTCTTCCGAACCTATATTTTCTTTGTTCTTCATTGGGTGTTGTTTTGGACCTGTAGAGTTTCTTATAGTAGGTGTTTATTTCTGAGTTACTTTACTATTACTAACTACTTAAACTAATTAAATAATTTTCATTAATTTGAGATGTTTTTGGTATAAAGTTTATAAAAACACTTTTATTTGTATTAAGACCTAATTTAATTATTGTAAACCACTGTTCAAATATATACAACACACTCTGTAAATGTTATCGTTTGTAAACATAGTTAAACAATTATATTCCTTAAGGACTGTTGGCAAATCGTTTATAAATTGTAAAAATAATAGGGGCTGAAGATGGGTCCTTGGGGCACCTCCATGTAGACTTTAATCTGCTCAGCCTCAGTCCAGCAATATTTACAATCTGATCTCTATCTTTCAGGTATGGGCGTATCCAATCACTAACCTTCCCGTTAGTGGATAATGTTGAATGTTCGATATTAATAGAGTACGGTCGATCAAGTCAAAAGCCTTATTTAGGTCCATAAAAAGTTCAAAACACATAACATTTAGTCACCTGTTTTCAATAAAGGCATTATTCCAGCAGTCTTAAATAGATCTGACAACGTTGCTGCTTCCAGAGATATAATCACTGGATATGAAAGAGGCTACACTACAAAGTGAAGAATATATTTCAGTAAGCTACTAGAAATTTCATCGATTCCAAATGAGTTTGATTTTTTTAGGCAAGTTAATGTTCTTAATACTTCATACTTCTAGACGTGTAAACAAAACATAGTAATATTAGGTCAGTCAATAAGTTTTGAAAGCGGAAATGAAACAAGATGAATTAATGAGTCTTCAGCATAATCTCCCTTAAACTCAATACATTTTTTTCAGTGATTTTTCAATTCATTTATCCCATCACTGAAGTGCGCTTTCCACGTAGAAATCTTTTGAGGTCTTCAATTATCATATCACACACAACAGTTTCTTCAGTTGTTGCTTTTAACTTAGCTAGCTTGAAAAATTCTTCGCAACATCTTTTATTTAATCGATTTCGATCTTCAGTATTTGCCGACATGTTGTTGTTTACTTCACGGATGATGGACCACTGAGTACACAGATGTTTTAACTTGTACAGGTTCAATACGACGCGTCCTAATCGCTTCATAAACGAAACTTGAACCGTTTCGAAATTAATAGAAAAATTGTTCAGAGTATCGTAGAATCTACGAAAGAAGTAGCTCTCATGAGAAATATAAAAGAGGAAAAGCTCTCCAAAGAAACGGTAATATAAACACGAAAATCTATGAAACAAGACACGGTGGCATATGAAAATAAGTTAAAAACTTTAAATAACGATATAAGGAAATGTGTTAGAAGAGATATAAGAAACTATAACGATGAGAAAGTTGAAGAAAATCTGGAGACCAAAAAGGGTATAAAACTTTTACAAAGGTCATTAAATGAAGGACCTACTACAAATAACAAAATTAGTAGATGAGGACAACCAAATAATAACTCAAGCGAATGAACTAAGAATGAATATAGAGAGATTCTACAAGGACCTTTATGAGAGTAAAGTAGAACCACCACCAGACAAAAGCGAGTCAAATAATTGAAGAATCTGAAGATATTCCTAACATCACAAAATACGAAACACAAGATTTATTAAGTAAAATGGCAAAAGGAAGAGCAGGGCAGAGAATCCACATTACGAATGCTATTGTAAAAGTGTCTCGGTATGTGCGATGTACCTCGAGACTGGGATAATGCTGCGATGGTCCTGCTCTTCAAAAAAGGAGATAAGTCTAAATTATCCAATTATAGACCAATCAGTTTACTATCCGTAAGGTACAAGTTATTTATAAAAATGATAACTGCGAGATTCACAAAAAAATTGGACGCTTACCAACACAGAGGACAAGCAGGATGAAGAAAAGGTTTTAATGCAGTGGACCGCCTTCAAGTATTAAGAACCTTAATAGAAAAGTCAAAAGAGTATAAGTTTAAGATTCGGGAGGCCTTTGTGGATGACCAGAAAGCGTTTGACTTCCCTGAAATCTGGGCAACATTATAGTCTAAGTAACTGTAAAATTGATAGCAAATACTGACAGATTATTCAAAATATAGATAAAAATGCAACATTTCAGATAGTATGAAAAAAACACCAATAAGGTAGAAATGAAAAGAGAGGTACGTCAAGAGAACACCATCTTGTCGAAACTGTTTACTTTGGCGCTAGAAGATCTTTTCAAACAATTTCCATGGACAAGTAAGGGTATAAATATAGGAGGAGAGCAACTCAATCATTTGTGATTCGCAGATGATATTGTGCTTATATCTAACAACTTAGAAGAATTTGAAGAAATGCTGAACGAACTTAACAAAAGTCCAGAGAGATTAATCTGAAGATAACCAGCGCCAAAACCATGTTCATGACAGACGACGACTGTGATAAAGAAGCAGTACTGAACATTGAAAACGCGAAAATCACAAGAACGGATTTATACGTATATCTTGGACAAAAAATAATAATATCTAAAGATAACTTAAAAGCAGATTTGTCAAGGAGAATATCAATGGCTTGGTCGGCGTTTGGCAAATTGCGGAACATCTTCCTTTCCAATGTCCCAAATCCACTAAAAGCCAACACATTTGATCAATGCGTGTTGCCAGTATTGACATACGGAACGAAAATGTAATATATATATATATATATATATATATATATATATATATATATATATATATATATATATATATATATACAGGGTTACAGGGAAAGTCGTCATAGATAATTAAGGACGTTATAGTTTAGGTCGTTTCTGACCGATTTGACTCTATGACATGATGTCCTAAACTTAACCGTTTTCGAGATATTGAAGTTTAAAGATTTTCTAAAAAAAAAAAAACATTTTTTTTTTGCTTTTATATCGATTTTTTTTTATTAGAGGTTCTCGAGTGCGATTTTTTGGTTATTTTTAGTTAGCCTGTATGTCAAGTATCAAAAATCATCAAAAAAATTTGAACTAGTTACTAACGGTTTCAAATGGCGGCTTGTTAATATTTCTAAATTACGAATTTTTACCAAGTGCTTCCTACTTTAAATAAATAAAGAGAAAAAAAAATATATGGAAGTTATGCTGCAAATTATTTTAAAAACTTTTACGTCTTTTTAGCTATCAAAAAAGGGATAATACTAGGAGTTTAATAGGATAACTGTACACAGAATGACACCTAAAGCGAGCTCGGGTAGCAAAAGGTAAATTTTTAGTTCTAGGTGAAAATACGAATACACTCATTCTTTTTCTTAAATTACTTTTCACAACGCTGGTTGTGAGGTGCCGCCTCATTTCATCAGCCGCATCAATTATTTTTTGTCTTAGGACATCCACGTTTTCGATAGGAGTCATCTGGTCGTATACGAGAATTTTCATGTGACCCCACACATAAAAATCCATCGGTGTTAGGTCTGGGCTTCTCGCCGGCCAAGGTATGGGTCCGCCTCTTGCAATCCATTTGTTGGGATAATTGTCATTGAGCCATGCATGAACACTTCCTCTGTAGTGAGTGGTCTTCCATCAAATTAGGTAAATCGTTCCGCCAAAAATTGTCGTATTCTTCGCCATTCAAATTATCTGGCAGGAAGAATGGCCCAACCAAATAATTTGAAATTATATCCATCTACACATTTAAGCTGAATCTTGTTTGTGATCCTTTCGTTCTTTTTTTGTTTGGGTTGCCTTCCTTTTTAGAAGCCCAATAGTGGGCATTGTGGTAGTTTGTAAGACTGTCTTTGTCGAATTTCGACTCGTCAGTCCATAGTATTTTCTTAAAAAAAGATGCATCTTCGACATCGGTATTGAGCATAAATCTGCAGAATTCTAATCGTCGCAACGGATCCCCTTCTTCAATGACTTGCACGGGCGTATAGTGGTAAGGGTGTTGCCCAACAGTATGCATTACAAACCATACCACTGCGAAATACCAAGCTGTTGTGCGACAACATTTGTATATGTGGTTGGGTCCACCTCGAAGAGGCGTCGTATTTCGTTTTCTTCGTCTTCGTCAAAGATACGTGGTCGTCCCATGTCAGTCCGCCGTCTTTGTACGGAACCAGTTTCTCGTAGTCTTCGATAAGTTCCATCAAATACGCTAACATCAGGTACACGACGAGTAGGATATCGCAGTATGCATTCATCACGTGCACGCGACGACACTCCCTCGCAAAATCCGTAACACATTAGGATGTCAGCATATTCCTCGTTGGTATACGTTGCCATATTCACAAGCAGAGATCAAAATCCAGTTACGAGCCAATTCACACAGTCAGAAGATGAAACACAGATATTTTTGAAAAGCACGGTATAGGACATCTACCACGGACGAATCGCATGAGCAGATTAAAAATCATTCAATAATGTTTAGTGAACAGAAAATGTCACTCGCACAGAGAGTACCCCCGACCGGGAAAAATGCTTACCCAACCCTTTTTATTTGGTAGTATCTAAATTCTATTATTATGTTACTCTACATTTGGGCCTATTGAAATCTCATTTTCTTAGAATTTTCAATAGATCCAGTAGATATTATACCGTTTTAGATAGCTAAAAAGACGTAAAAGTTTTTAAAATAATTTGCAGAATAACTTCCATACATTTTTTTTTCTCTTTATTGATTTAAAGTAGGAAACACTTGGTAAAAATTCGTAATTTAGAAACATTAACAAGCCGCCATTTGAAACTGGTAGTAACTAGTTCAAATTTTTTTGATGATTTTTGATACTTGACATACAGACTAACTAAAAATAACCAAAAAAATCGCACTCGAGAACCTCTAATAAAAAAAAATCGATATAAAAGCAAAAAAACATGTTTTTTTTTTTAGAAAATCTTTAAACTTCAATAACTCGAAAACGGTTAAGTTTAGGACATCATGTCATAGAGTCAAATCGGTCAGAAACAACCTAAACTATAACGTCCTTAATTATCTAGGACGACTTTCCCTGTAACCCTGTATATATATTTATATATATATATATATATATATATATATATATATATATATATATATATATATATATATATATATATATATATATATATATATAAAAATCATTTATTGGTATTAGCAAAAGCAGCCATTGAATCAATGGATATACACGTCAAAAAAAAAACAAAAAACACAAATGCAAAAAAAATCAAGAGAAAGAGAAAAACAAACAAACAAAAAAACAGTTCCAAAACGGTGACCTGTATGACTAAAAAATCGGAAACCGAATAATAACATTTACGTATCAGAAAGCTCTTAACTTTGTTTTTAAATTTTTTATAGAGAGCTTTCTTATATTGTGGGGAAGCTTATTAAACAGAATTACCCCCGCATAATCGGGAGAGATTTCGAATTTAGATCTTTTATGATAAACCGAAATAAGTTGATCGGTACTTCTAGTGCAGTACGAATGAAAGGAGCAGTTTTTTAGAAAACCGTGCTCATGTCTTTTTATGAACAATAAAAGTCTATATATATATATATATATATATATATATATATATATATATATATATATATATATATATATATATATATATATATATATATATATATATAGATGCAGGAAAAGGACATCAATTTCTTTTCTGCAAAAATTGGTTTAGTACTCTCTGTTGGCTGTCTAACAATTCTCTTTTGACTGTGAAATACTCTTAGCCACTCCACAGAGTTACTCCACAATAAAATATTGTAGTTTAAATGACAGTACACAAGTGAATAATATAGGTTTAATAGAGCTTCCTGGTCAATAATATACTTTAGTTGAAATATTGCATAGAATGCAGTATTTATTTTTTTACAGATATAATCTATGTGAGGTTCTCAAGTAATATATTGATCAACATATAAACCTAAAAATCTACATGACTCTGCTGAGGGGAAGAAGGATACAGACACACTCGGTGAGCTAGCTTTACACCTAAAGTTCACATTTACTGTCTTTTGTAGGTTCAAAATTAAATTATTTTTGCCACACCAACTTTCAAAATTAGTCACTATATTCTCCATCAGATCCTGATGGAACCACTACCGAAGTGTCGTCTGTCTCTAAACATGATGACACTATCATTGCAAATATGATGAGGTATATCATTGATGAACATTAGAAAAAGGAGAGGTCCAAGGATAGATCCCTGTGGCACTCCCAGGTTAATATCCGCAATGTCTGAAGATTGATCACTAATTTGAACATAAAATTTTCTATTGGTGAGATAAGATATATATATATATATATATATATATATATATATATATATATATATATATATATATATATATATATACATATATATATATATATATATATATATATATATATATATATATATATATATATATACATATATATATATATATATATATATATATATATATATATATATATATATATATATATATATATATATACATATATATATATATATATATATATATATATATATATATATATATATATATATATATATATATACATATATATATACATATATATATACATATATATACATATACATACATATGTATACATATGATATATATACATGTATTCATACATACACTCAAAATTTCCATCTGCGCCACTGGAACGACCCCTCTATCAGTCATACTGATGCCGGACTTGAAAGGCTATCGATATTTCGCTTTATTGGACCTGTCTAATTTATTATGTATACACGATGAGTTCATACATATTTATGGGCTATGAATGTGATGATAAGTAGGTAATATATGGCGAGGTTTTGACCATGCATACAAAAAATGAATTAGAATTTCGTTACCTTCATACAAAGTTCGTCAACAAGGCCATGTTATATTGGCTGGCACGTCCTCGAGTCACTGAACTACACGATTTAATATTACTAAAGTAATACAGTGCCTAAAAAGTCACAGAAATTCCATTACGTAGTACTAACCCAAACTAACCACCTGGTATAAGAAAGCATGACAACTTGCTATTATGGCATCCATGTTGATGTTTGCTGATCAACGAGAGACCAGTGAAGATTGAAAAAATCAAAATAAATCAAATAAACAATGATAACATAGATGACGGTTAAAAATTTTTAAAAAAATGGATTGGAAGCTGTATATGAAGCATTAGGGACTAAAACTATCGATAAAAATAAAAAATAGAGAACAAAAACACCATGTGAAGAAATCAAAGTGAAATGCCGTGAAAGGAAAGAAAGCAATCTAGAGTACAGGTCAATCAGGACGGATGAAGCGTACCCAAGATAAAAAAGAATAGATCAATGATAGGTTATGTCCTAACAAACAGAGAAATACATCGACGCCATATATTAGAAGTAAGAAGTTTGACATCACCAAACGTAGGAAATGATCATAACCTAGTTATGTGGAAACTAAGGTAAAAATAGAAAATCTACAGAAAGAATCAACGAGAGACCAGTGAAGACCGAAAAAAATCAGTATGAATCAAATAAACAATGATAACATAGATGACGGTTAAAAATTAAAAAAAAAATGTATTGGAAGCTACATATGAAGCATTAGGGACTAAAACTATCGATAAAAATAAAAAATAGAGAACAAAAACACCATGGTTCAGTGAAGAAATCAAAGTGAAGTGCCGTGAAAAGAAAGAAACCAATCTAGAGTACAGGTCAATCAGGACGGATGACGCGTACCCAAGATATAAAAAAATAGATCAATGATAGGTTATGTCCTAACAAACAGAGAAATACATCCACGCCATATATTAGAAGTAAGAAGCTTGACATCACCAAAGGTAGGAAACGTAGGAAATGATCATAACCTAGTTATGTGGAAACTAAGGTAAGAATAGAAAATCTACAGAAAGAATCAACGAGAGACCAGTGAAGATTGAAAAAAATCAGAATAAATCAAATAAACAATGACAACATAGATTATGGTTAAAAATTTAAAAAAAATGTATTGGAAGCTGCATATGAAGCATTAGGGACTAAAACTATCCATAAAAATAAAAAATAGAGAACCAAAACACCATGGTTCAGTGAAGAACTTGAAGTGAAATGCCGTGAAAAGAAAGAAAGCAATCTAGAGTACAGGTCAATCAGGACGGATGAAGCATAGCTAAGATATAAAAGAATTAGTAAGAAAAACAAAAACGGAATACTAGGAGAGGTACACAAAAAAAAATAGAATTAGACTTCTACAGTCAAGAAAAACAAATATGGAGATTCATAAGACAGTAGTGAACTGAGATGAAAGAACTAATAAAATATACACACGTGAAGAAAGGAAGGTGGATAATATATTATCTTACACAATTATATAAAAGGGAACAGAGTATCACACTGCTACAAACACCGGCTGTAACAATAAATGAAGAAACATATATAATGGGAAAAGTAGTAATGGAAGCACTGGAAAAATTAAAAAATCGTAGATCTCCCGACCAAGACCAAATAGCGAACTACTAAAACATGGGAGATACTCTCTAGTTAAGCAACTCCAAACACTCACACAGACGATTATAAAATCGAATAGAATCCCAGACGAATGGCGAACAGCGACAGTTATACTAATGTACAAGAAGAGAGAAAAAGAACATTCAAATAACTATAGAGGCATAAATTTACTAAACTGTATACTGAAATTAACAACAAAGATTATTACAATAAAAATAAACGCGAGAATACAACTGGAAGAAGATTAGCAAGGATTTAGAAGTGGACGCTCATGCCCGGATGCCGTATTCATTGTGAGACAGATAAAAGAAAAATTCATAGAATAAAACATTCTAGCGTACTTGTGCCTAATAGACTTAAAGAACGCTTTCGACAATGTACAAATAGAAGACGTTATTCATCTGTTATATTACAGAAACATCTCACTAATAAAAATTATTGAAAATTTATACAAAGGTAAGATTAGCAGAAGGAATGACAGAACAAATCAACTATGAATCTGGAATGAAGCCGGGAGACTATTTAATATTGTCATGGATGAAATTATAAAAATTTCCAAAGAGGGATATAGAGTGGGTAACAGAGAACTTAAAATTATATGTTATGCAGATGACGCAAGAATAATGGCTCTTTTGTGATTTTACAACCATGGAAACAATTGAATATCGAGCAGTGATGGTTATATAGTGCTTAAAACTATACTTAATTACATAAGATTATGTTAATCGTTTTATTATATTATTTACTAACAAAGTTATTTTAAAGATGCAAATCTGTGGTACTATTTCAGAGAACTAATAAAGATTAAGTAAGGGTCAATGGTTTAAGTCTACCTGTTCGTTTAATAATAGATTGGAGTTTTTCCGTTTGTTAATTTCAAGACATTCAACCATATTTAATTTTTTAGATTTATTTTCTACATGCAGGATTTTGAATATATTATCAAAATTATGGGATTCGTTTATTATATGGGTTGCGTAATGTGAATTGTTCTTGTTTTTTACTATGTTTATGTTCTTTAATGCGAGTTTATATGGCATTTAAAACTAATAATACCTTAGGGAATATAATTTTGAATAACAAAACTAAATCTAATAAATTCATAAAATCAGGAGTTTATTTAATAAATTGTGGATCTTGTACTAAAACCTACGTAGGACAAACGGGTAGATCTTTACCGGGAACCATCCGTAAAGGCTGATGTGCAAATTCTATAGCAGCAAAACAATATATGTCAATCTCAAGACAACAGTAATAGCAAAAACTCCGATCAGGTGCAAGTTGATGGTGGAAGATAAACCAATAGAACAGGAGATGGAAGTCGATTACCTGGGCATCAAACTATTTAATCTCGAAAAAATCTAGGAAAAAGTAAAACATTAAGTCAACAAGGCTAATAAGATAGTGGGATACATCAGTGATATCATATTTAGAAAATAAATTCTTTTCCGTGGAGACCAAAATACGAATATACAAGAGCGTAATACGACTAGTAATGTCTTACACATATAAAACAAGATCAGATACAGCATAACACAGAGGAAGCTGCAGTCAACTCAAATGAGAATAATTAAGAGATTTACAAACAAGAGACTGAGGGATCGAGAAAAGAGTGAAAACATAAAACGCACATGTAATATAGAAGATATCAACCAGTAGATAAGAGGAAGAAAAATGGAATGCGATCAGTACATAGGAAGAATGGCAAACAACAGAATAGTACAGAAAGCAAAAGACAAGTGTTCGCATGGAAGAAGATCAATGGGACGTCCAAGAAAGACATGGAGTGATGATACATAGATCAGGGAATAAAGAAAACAAACAACAGTGCCTAGCTATAAATAGGAAGAAGATAATTTGGCTGAGTGGTACTGACGAGAACCGTCTCCCCGATAATCTAATTTATGTTCTGTTATTACACCTGCAGTTAAAAAGTGATAATTTTTACGAACGAATACACAAACCAACATTATTTAAATACACAGTTTTAAAAAAACGAATGCACTGCGACTCGAACTGCTTGATGAAATATTTGACCCCTTTTATCTTTCCGAAAACTCCTTTTTTACACCCCGAGACACACTCAACGTCATGCATGCCCCCAGAAAATCTCCGCATCGTAAAAGGCTCGTCCCCCACGTCTCGGGGGACTCGTGGCGGACACCGTGCTCGCCACTTTGTATATCCCAACTCTCTGATCGGTTTGACCAAGCAACTGGGTCTTTGGGGAATAACCTTTTTAATCTTTGGATCCTTATACATATCGTTCATATTTGTGGATAGTTTGTGGATAAGGAATGATATAAAGGATGTTTTTAGAACTTCGCAACGAAAAATTTTATTTTTCGGTTTAATTTAATCTCCACAACAGCAAAATATCCTATGTTACCAATAAATCAGAAGCTGCCTGGAAAATAATTAACTTTCCTCTTCATAAATCACAGAATTCATAGAACGATTTCCACCATAAACAATAAAAATGATTAAAGAATTGATGATACCAAAACAGTGACGTACTTAATTAATTTTTGTTTTCGTTAAAACAGAAACAGCCACTAACAGTTGACTCACTGACAATGTAAATTTGTTGGTGTTAGCACATTTATACAAAATATATATTACACAGCCCCACAAAAAAAAAGTGGGGTATACTTTTGATGCGATATATCAGATCCGTAGTATTTTTGCCAGCTGATCACGAATCTGACGTCAGGATGTCGCCATCACATCTCAATTTTTTTCTAACCTCAAAAAATAGGTAAAAATTAGTAAAAATTAAGAAAAATATACTCCTAAAAAATTGATTCAAGCTTTTTCGTGAATCCAAAGATGTATTAATATGTATTCGGACATGCTAAGCTAATATTCATCGGTTGGATTGAGCCATACAGTTCTGTTTTCTTTCTAACCTCAATAAATCAGACAAATATAGTGCTTCTCGAATGCAAAAACGAATTCAAATTAAAATTCAACTGATCCTTACCAAATTTGGTACACGGGGAATTTTTGGGTCGCTGATCACGAATCTGAGGTTGGATTTGCAAAATTCAAGATGGCAGATGTTTTCGCGCCATTTTGAACGCCGAGAAAATTCATCGGTCGATTTTTATTCTTCTACCTGCATCCAGGGCACCTCCACGTGGTGACTGTGGGCAACGGTGTTACTCCACTAGCCCGGCAGAGTCCCTGGATAACGGCTTAGATGCCGTCATGGCAGGTAGAAGAAAGATAATTACGATGCAGGGACTCGGAAACCCAGTATCGGCGGTTGGTCAGGGTGGGAAAGCGGGCCCGCAGCCGGCCGTAGCTCTTCATGTGTGGGTGACTTGGCTCATGTAGAGTATAATGCTACAAGAAAACGGTCTCACGGTACAAGAACTTTTCATAAGTGCGATAAAAACAGTGATTCATTTTGTTATATTTGCTGTCAACACGTATTGAGTAAAATGGGGTCACCGATAACGGATAAGATTAAAACCTTATATAAGGATTGTTTTAACATTGAAATACAGCACCAGGATACAGATTGGGTTCCCCCACATCATTTCCAGTTCTTGCAAAATAATGTTGTACATCAATAAGAAGGCGATTAAATATTCCAGACCAGCAATATGAAATAGACCATACAGTGAAAATGATTGCTACTTTTGTATGAATGTTGTATCTAGGCATAACCGAAAAAATAAAAGCACTATTACTTATAACGATGTTTCGACAGTAACAAGACCAACTAAACTAATTCCGCCTCCTGAACCACTTGATGCTGATGTTATGGAAACAAATGATTTCACCTTATCAGTTCATGCCAAAAACATTGAGACTGTCGAAAAAGATTCAAACACTGTTACTAATGAATGTTCTAGTGACAAACTATAATATACTAGTGACACAGATAAAGAATTTCTACCATACAACCGTAAACCAGAACCAATACTCGTATCACAGTCAGAACTTAGTGATCTAGTCAGAGATTTAGGCTTATCCAAAGATGGTTCAGAGCATCTTGCTTCCTTTTTAAAGAAAAGACATTTACTTAAGCCAGAAGCTACGATTTCTTATTATAGAAACAGAGATGAAAAATTTCGAAAATATTTCACAATGAACGAGGAATTGTCACTTTCATATTGTACCGATGTAAAAGGTCTAATGGATGAATTTCAAAATAACTCATACGATCCTGAAGAATGGAGACTGTTCATTGATTCTTCTAAACGGAGCATTAAGGCAGTTTTGCTGCATAATACCAACGTTTACGCTCTCATTCCGATTGCTCATTCCACAGTTATGGAAGAGCAATAAGGAAAAATGAAGCAGCTTTTGATAAAAATAAAATATGCTGATAATAACTGGAAAATTTGTGGAGATCTAAAAATTGTAACAATATTGCTTGACCAACAGTCAGGGTTTACACTTTATCCCTGTTATAAATGTCTGTGGAATAGCAGAGACAGGGAACGTCATTATAAGAAAAAAATTTGGCCAACAAGAGAATCGTTCACTCCTGGTGAAAATAATGTATTGTTTCCACCATTGATAGATCCAGGAAAAGTTCTTATTCCCCCGCTTCACATTAAGCTTGGACTTATGAAGCAATTCACGAAAGCATTAGATACAAACGGCCCATGTTTCAAATATTTGCATAAAAAATTTCCGAAATAATTTTCTGAAGCTAAAATTAAGGCAGGCGTATTTGACGGGCCACAGATAAGAAAATTGTTTCAAGATTCATAATTTGTTACTAAAATGAATAAAGTTGAAAAAGCTGCATGGCTTAGTTTTAAAAAGAAGTCGCAACAAACTTTTTGGGAAAATAATAAAAGTGCTAAGTACAAAGAAATAGTCGAGAAAATGGTAAAAAAATTTTCAAACATTAGGTTGCTTAATGAATCTAAAATTACATTTCCTGGACTCCCACATCGATGATTTCCCAGATAATCTTGGTGACTACAATGAGGAGCAAGGGGAACGTTTTCACCAAGACCTGAAAATCATAGAAAATCGGTATCAAGGACGATGGGATGACCATATGCTAGCGGACTATTGCTGGTCGCTAAAAAGAGAAACAAGCCCTCAAAAGCGTTTGGGCAGAAAGCCTTTGAATAGGTCATTCGCGGAAAAAAGAACAAGATGCAGCCAAAAAAAGGAAAGTTAGGCGCGGGTCTAACCGTCGCAGTTCTAGGGCTTAAGGGTCTACTATTTGAGAGTATATGGTTTAAAAGTCCTGGTTTTGAGTTTATTGGGTCTCATTTTTAAAGTTACAGGGTTATTGAGGTCTATTTTTTGAGGTTACAGGGTGTGGGAGTCTAAGGTTTCGGTTTAAGAGTATCAGGTTTGAGGATTCCCCAACTGTATACCAAATTTGGTAGGAATCGGTTGGTTTTCAAAAATTTTGTCCGCCATCTTGGATCCGCCATTTTGAATTTTGCAAATCCGACCTCAGATTCATGATCAGCAACCCAAAAAACCCCCGTGTACCAAATTTGGTAAGAATCGGTTGAATTTTAATTTGAATTCGTTTTTGCATTCGAGAAGCACTATATCTGTCTGATTTATTGAGGTTAGAAAGAAAACAGAACTGTATGGCTTAATCCAACCGATGACTATTAGCTTAGCGTGTCCGAATACATATTAATACATCTTTGGATTCATGAAAAAGCTTGAATCAATTTTTTAGGAGTATATTTTTCTTAATTTTTACTAATTTTTACCTATTTTTTGAGGTTAGAAAAGAATTGAGATGTGATGGCGATATTCTGACGTCAGATTCGTGATCAGCGGGCAAAAATACTACCGATCTGATATATCGCATCAAAAGTATACCCCACTTTTTTTTTGTGGGGCTGTTATCACGGTTTTTTTTGGGAATATTATGTCACTTACGGCAGAAAAGTCATACGCAGTTCATAGGATCTCCTAATATATAAGACAATGATTAATAACAACCACCCCTGTACTGTACAACATATTGCTCAAAAAAGTACCCTTGTACGTACAGTCTGTCAAGTAAGAACGTGACTGCTCGTATTCTTGAAAAAAAGTATTTCGAGAACACTTTTTGCCAACAATGTATTCTTGGGTGTGCTAACCACCGCGCACTTACCTTAGTGAGTTATCCAATTGCCTCATGCATGAATAATCGCCTGGTATCTTCGAGGCATGCTGTCGACGAGATTTTCTGCATACTCTGCAATAGGGTTGAATCTCGCGAGACAACTGAGTTGAAGTCCTCAGAGTCATTCCTCTGAGCTTTCTCTATAAAAAAGATAGGCTTGACGTCCGACGATTGTGAGGACCACTCTAGTATCTTACCGTGGGCCTAAGCGAGCCGCCTCGCGACGTGATTTTTCTTCCAGAAAAGTTTTCTTTAACGTGCTTCGAAATTTGACATCATGAGCACGAAGATGTCGAATAGTCTCATGGGACACATTCAAACTCGATTTTTTAAATTTTGCTGCTCCCTGACGTAGCGTCAATTTCGGGTCTAGTGAAAACAAAGACACGATTCGTCTTTCAACTTTCGAAGTGTCTTTTTTTTTTTTTTTTTTTTTTTTTTTTTATTGGTCTAGCACACGTGCTGCAGGGAAGTCCCTAAAACGCTCCAGGAGCGGCACGAGTGCGGAAAAAGCGATTCACGTTGTTCTTGAATCGCTGTAAATTGTACTCGGTGGGAAACACAACGCTGGGCAAATCATTCCAAAGGGATGACGTTTTCCATATAAAAGATTGCTTGAAAAGCGTCGTACGCGGAGTAACAAGCTGAACCTCATACGGATGCGAAGCACCAGCGCGACGTGTATTTCTAACATGCAACGCTTTGGGAGGAATTAAGCGGGCTACATCCTTCGAACACTTTCCATGAAAATACTTGTAGAACAGACTCAAGTCGCCAACCGTTCTTCGATGTTCCAGCGAATCAAGGCCGCCGGTCAATTCCGGGTCCCCAATCAGACGGACCGCTCTTCTCTGAACAGAATCCAACAAATGCAGTGTATGTTTGGGAGCGGAGCCCCAAACGTGGGAGCAGTATTCCATAGTTGGTCGAATTTGGGCTTTGTAAAGAATTAACAGTTGCTGTGGGGTGTAAAGCTTTCTGGTTCTAAATAATATTCCCAATTTTTGAGAAGCTCTCCTTGCTATGCCTGCAACATGTTCATGCCAAGACATATTTGCTCCCAAACTAACGCTCAACAAATTGAGCGACGATGCTAGGGGGATGGAGTGCCCCGACATAACTATGTCGGGTTCAGCAACGTTAACTCTTTTAGAAAAAACTGCCGCTTGGGTTTTTGTAGCGATAAATTCCACTTGGTTACTGTCACCCCAAGATAGAATTTCTTCCAGGTCTTTGTTAAGTTGAACGACCTCCTGCTGTCTGCGGATATTCGCCTGAGCAGCCGATGTCCGAGCGTTCAAGGTGAATGAAGAGACAAGCGTACTGTCATCTGCAAAGCTATAGATTGGATTCCCGGTCTTTTCCAGCAGATCGTTAATGTAAATGAGAAAGAGAGTAGGAGACAGTATGGAGCCCTGGAGCACACCGGCGTTGATAGTGAGGGTGTTAGAAAGAAATCCGTCGACCGCCACTCGTAAAGAACGCTCTCTGAGGAAACATGAGAGCCACAAACAGAACCTTTCAGACATACCATAAGAGCGCAACTTAGCCAACAGTCCATCGTGCCAAACACGGTCGAATGCCTTGGATATGTCAAGAGCAACCGCTCGAGATTCTCCAAAGTGTTCAATTGCGTTGTTCCAAACATGTGTTACATAAGTCGGAAGATCTCCTGTTGATCTATGTTTACGAAAACCATATTGGTGATCGCTAATAATATTGAATCGTTCAAGATATTTTAGAAGATGCTCATTGATAACCTTTTCCATGACTTTCGATATTATTGAAAGCAGTGCAACTGGTCGGTAGTTATTTGGCAAGGTCTTCTTACCTTTTTTAGGTATCGGCTGAACCGTGGCACATTTCCAGCAGGACGGAAATATTCCCTTTCTGTAGGATAGGTTAAAAAGTCTACAGAAAACTGGTGTTAGTTCCCTTGCACAGTTTTTGAGAACTATGGCAGGTATTCCGTCAGCGCCAGAAGCCTCTTTGCCTACCGAGCCACGTTTTGGCAACATTCGACATTTTTCGTCTCGTCAAAATGATCTATTCACTTCTTCACAAACGATACCGACTTTTTAATATATTTTGCGGCAGCAGAATGTGTCATTTTAGGCCCCTTTAAATCAGAACAAAGAAGGACTGCCTCGAACGGACGCGCTAACAAGGGACTCATTTTGAATTTTACGTGATTTTGACGAAATCGATTGATACTTTTACTAGAATTCGTCGTAGACAAAGATTCCTTCTACACATTTTTAGTTAAATTGCTAAAATTGCATCTACCAAAAATGAATTATCGCGGACACGTTCTTACTTCTTAGGACATAAGATCTAATTGGGAAAAAAGAACTAAGTTGTGAAAATCTCTAGACGAACAAGTCTTGAACGGGCAGCATTTGATAACTGGGACATTGAGCAGTGTAATTTGATTAAGCAGTGAGTCTAAATTTTTGAGCAGTTTAACTTAAACCGGTAGTGTGTAATGCGTGTTGCCGACTTAGCTTATTTAGTTTGCATTGAATGCGTCTGATTTTGCGTACGGGAAGTGAACCATTTTGAAGATTTCACTTTGAAGAAGGGGCAAAAGATATATAAACGGCCATTTGGAATTTTTAAAGGCTTTTTCCTCCAGCATTCCGTAGTGGCTTTTTTTCTTCCGTCATGCCGTAGTGCAGTAACAGCTTTTTTTTTATCACCAAGTGGGTGTAGTTTCTAGATCTCCAGTTTGATGCTTTTTTCCGATCTTAAAATATTCTGCTCATCCTAAGGCATTTCGGGTCAAAAAGTGATTAGCTACCCAAATGAGACTAGGAGAGTAGTGGCTGAGACAATATTTTTGATGAGAATCTCACCAGGAGAGGCCAAGCAGCTTATTGAAAACCCACGAGGAGAAGCCAGGCAGTAAGTTATAAGCACACTAGTTTAAATATCTCACTTCCGGTCTGTAACGTGTGTTTCCAACAATACGTAACATGTGTAATCCGCGAAGACGATTTCTCAAACTTTTATATGGTGTTTTTAAAGCCATTTGCTAAGAACTTAATAATTCAGACTTAGAGACTCTATGCAATAGTGTGTACTCTCTTAGTATAAACGGTTATTTATTTAGTAGATGTAATTTTAAGAGTGTAAAATTTTTATTTTGTTAATATACCCTTCTTTATTTAAGTGTGTAGTGTCTCACTAAACTCCTGCTCTTTCTTTCAGGACGCAAGGGTTGTACCCAACTCAATTTTATTTTAACAACTAAATAACTCTTCAATATTTTTTCATTTTTTGAGCTGAAGAATCTAATTCTTTTTATTCTAAAATGAATGGTGTCCAAAAACTGGACAACCAAATTTTAAACAACTATAGAGACTATTTTCAAAAGGCGTACAAAAATTACCACGATCTCCATGTACTCTACCCGTAAAAAACGAGCTAGCTGATATCTTGATTCTGTCCTCTATCATTATTAATATCCACTCAATCCATTCTCAAAATTAAGATATACATAAGGGGCAAATAATGGCTTCTATTTAATAAATAAAATACTTATTAAAAATAAAGAAAGTTGAGGTTATACAAAATAGCGCAGCAAACCTGAGGCTATAAAATAGAGTCGCAACGGAGACGTTACAATATAACGAAGTCACCAGTTATCCCACTAAATCTTAAAATGAAAGTCTTTAATAATTGTATAATGCCTGTTTTCACTTATGGTCTAGAAACTACGGCGTTAACTAGCTGAGACCTTAACGATATCAAAAGAACGTGTTAGTACCGCATTTGCTCACTGTGGACCAAAAACAACAACGTGTAGATGATTCTGAGCGCTGTTTGGACCTATTTAAACGCAATAAAAAGGATTTTTTTTATACGATATGTGATAATGGATGAAACGTGGATCCACCACTACACACCGGAATCAAATCGGCAGTCAGCTGAGTGAACAGCAGCCAGTGAAAGCTGCCCGAAGCGACCAAAGACACAAGAGTCGGCTGGGAAGGTAGAAATCGCAAAGAAACGGCCCCAAATGAACAAGAAAAAAAACTGCTCTTTCATCAAGACAATGCACCGTGTCACAAATCAATGGTTACGATGGCAAAATTGCATGAACTGAAGTTCCAATTGCTTTCTCATCCACCGTATTCTCTAGATTTGGTCCCCCAGCGACTATTATCTATTCGTAGACCTCAAAAAATGCTTGCGGGAAAGAGATTTGGCTCCAAAGAAGAAGTTATCGCCGAAACTGAGGCCTATTTTGAAGGCAAAGACAAATCCTTCTATAAGAAAGGTATAGAAATGTTAGAAAAGCGTTAGAGTGATTGTATCGCTCTTGAAGGAGACTATATTGATGAATAAAGTCGAATTTTGCAAAAAAAATGAGTTTTAATATATATATGTATATATATATATATATATATATATATATATATATATATATATATATATATATATATATATATATATATATATATATATATATACAGTGGCATGCAAAAGTTTCCGGCCAGTGACATTTCGTACTCTAATTTATTAAATAAAAGATTAATGATTTTTATGAGATGTGAGTATGAGATATAAGAAACAAAATAATATAGTAAAAGAATATTATTTATGTTTGTGAATATATTTATTATTATTATTTTTATATTTATATGTGCAAAAGTTTCCGGCCACTTTGTACTATGTAGCCATACCCTTTGCAGCGATAACAGACGCACAACGATGTGGCATTGACTCAATTAATCGATTAATACAAGCAGGTGAAATTTTATCCCATTCTTCCTTCAATGATTTAAATAATGCGGCTTTATTTGAATATGTATGCTTTCGAACTTAACGATCTAGCCTTTCCCATAAGTGTTATATTGGGTTCAAGTCCGGTGATTGAGATGGCCAGCTTAAAACTCTCACATTTGAAGCAGAAAACCACTGTTTCCAGTTTTTAGGATGTATGTTTTGGGTCATTATCCTGCTGAAATATCCAATTCTGCGGCATTGTTTCTTCAGCATATGATAACAAATTGTTTTCTAAAATATCCTTGTAAATATCAGCGTTCATATTTCCGTTGATCTCGAACAATGGACCGACCCCTTGTGCAGAGAGAATTTCCCAAACCATCACACTTCCTCCACCGTGTTTTACAGTAGGAATTTGGTACCGAACATCATTTCTCGTAGCAATAGGACGTCGTACATGTTGTCTACCATCGCTTCCAAAAAGATTAAATTTAAATTCGTCTGAGAAACCTAATTTTTCCCAATCTTTGATTGTCCAATTTAGGTGATCTTTGGCAAATTGTAATCGGGCCTTCTTATTCTTTTTACTAATTAATGGTTTTTTAATACCTATACGTCCAAAATGTCCCACATCATGTAGTCTTCGTTTCACAGTACTACGACTAACATTAACTAGGTTTTCATCCTTTAGCTCGCGTGCAATTTCGGCAGCAGTTTTCTTGACATCCGCAGTTGATTTGCGTTTAATGATACGATCTACTTTTTTAGACGTTTTTCTTGGCCTTCCACTCCGCGGACGATCTTTTAAACTATATCCACAACGGTATTTTACAATAATATCGTCCACGGTTGATTTACCTACCGATAATAATGAAGTAATCTCACGAGAAGACTTTCCTTCTTTTGAAAATTTTATTACTCTCTCACGAATTTGGATTTGCATATGCCGAGCCATGTTTATGCTCCCACGACCTTTTATGAACTAAATTGAACATTCAACGCGCTATTATTCGTAAATACGTCTTTGAATGTCCTACTGCGTCAATGGATATAATGTGGCCGGAAACTTTTGCACATATAACATAAATATAAGAATAATAATAATAAATATATTCACAATCATAAATAATGTTCGTTCACTATATTATTTTGTTTCCTATATCTCATACTCACATCTCATAATGATTAAAAATCATTAGTCTTTTTTTTTAATAAATTAGAGTACGAAATGTCACTGGCCGGAAATTTTTGCACGCCACTGTATATATATATATATATATATATATATATATATATATATATATATATATATATATATATATAGTGATATCCTACATGTTGCCGTTCATTACTGCAACTAAAAACGAGGAAAAATTCCCGTAACACTATTAAAAGTTTACAAAATATCTTGACCCTCCACCCTTTCCTTGAAGCGATATTTCCCCAAAATATAGGTTTCATTTATATTTGAAGGATTATATATGTACCAAATTTAAAAACCAGATTCCATCATATTGTTCGGGAGTTATCGTGCCAACATGAACAGAGGGAAATTAAAAACTATGTTTTGTGATTTTGGCGCCAACTCCGTCTTATACTGAGAAACAGCTAACAGAGTTAAGGTATCTTAAAAATTGTCAAAAATCCGTTAACCTACGGATGAGGATGTTGTAAATTTTATAAATACATAATAAACAAAAAACACACCAAGTGCAAGTCGGACTTACGCATTTAGTGTTCCGTACAGTGATTGCTTTTACAATAAAAATTTTTATTACGGACGTCATTGACTACATGCATTTTCTTGCTGTATCGGTGAACGCAATTTTAATTAACGAAACTACACCCAAATGTATAAAACAAGGATTCTGTTCGCGGTTTAATCTTATTTTATGAAAAAATGTATTTTGTCACAATGGTCTTATTTAAAAACAGTTCTTGTTGTAATATTTTTCGCTTGAAAACCCGGTTGTCTAAGGAAATTTTAATCAAACATTATGTAACCAGAAAACAAGATGAAAATGTGACAATATTGTTGGAACATTCGTTACTAGAAGGCTGGTAAATAGGATTGATGCTCGCTAATAATATTGAATCCTTCTAGATACTGTAGAAGGTGCTGCTTAATTCGAAATGACTGAAAGCAGTGCGACTGGTCGGTAATTATTTGGCAACGTCTCCTTATTAATTTTTTCCATGATTTCTATGTAGTTTTACATACACTTTTAAAAAATATACTCTAAGTGGTGGAGTAATCTCGCTTTCTATTTCTCTGAGTTAAATTTTATAAAAATAAGCACCAAAATATTTATCCATAACCGAATTTACAGGGACGCCGGACGTCCACCACGAGCCTTGTAATTTAAATTTAAAAATGTTATTTCTTGTTTTCCTTTCCTCTATCCTCTCTTTCTGTCGACATTCTTTACCATTTCTGTACTCGAATGTAATTTTATCTGTTTAACCGGTATTTTTCATTCGTTTCGGGACGCTCGCCGCCAACGACGCTCCAATTTAAATAAGACGCAGCTGCAGGTGTGGAATAGTAAGTGCCGACTTAATTGTAGGGAAAAAAATGCTATGCTGGTGTTCTTGCTTACCTTCCTTGCTCGCTCGCTTTATCTTGCCGTATAACCTCAGGACACAGTTTTAATTAAACCTTTAAAAATATATTTCCTTACATTAAAAAAAACACTTTTTACCGTTTTCCTTGGAGGAAACTGAAACAGTTTTATGTCTTTATGACCGATGCACAGTGCGAAATTTAGGAAGTTTAGCGGAACTTTATTGAATTTTTGAAATACGTAAAATGCATAAGATTATTCATTATTTTGGTAGGTTAATATCCCACCTCTAAAATCTCATACTCAGTTTGGGGATTAACCCTGCGAAACAACTGCAAAATGCACCTGAAAGTTGCATTACTTATTCAATCATACTTTTTTGCCTACAGAAAGCTATTCGATTTGTTTAAGTTAATAGAGTGGTACATACAAACGGCAAGTCAGTAGGCCATGATTTTTTCTTCATTTATTTTATAAGAGAATTGTCAATTATTGGCATTTAAATAATTGCAAAATCTTTTCTTACTCGTGTGTGATTTGTTCGTGAAAAAAGTGATTTTTAAGAAGTAAGTAAAATTTACATTTTTCACTTCAGTGGAGACTTTAAAGAGTGATACTACATAATACCAGTTTGAAACGCACAAAATTTGAAAGGTTTTTTTTCCTCTGTTGGAAACACAAAAGATCTTCTGCGATATTTTGCGATCTTCTTTTAAATTAAACATTTTCCAGAATGACTTTGCAAATTTCATATAACTGCCTATTCCAAAAGTGGAAGGAAGAACCGACATCGGACGCCATCATTGGTTTTGTTTTGAAAAAAATAGGCTCACCAATGCTAACATCTGACGCTCTTTGCAGTTTAAAGGCAACTCTTCGTGCGCTGGTTTGTAAAATACAAAAAAGGTGGAGGGAATCCAGTCGAAATTTAGCATCATTTCTGAATAAAAATGCTAGCTGGCTTGAAAATAATGTAAAATTTTCAAACGCTGTAAGGGATGCATTGCCTAGTGGATCGAGGACCAATGCAGGCGGACCTAAAAAAGAATTTAGGGATTGTCATCCTAAAGTGCAAAACAGAAAAGTGCATCATCTTTTGAAGTCCGGTAATCGAGACGAGTTAGCCAAAGCAACTGCAACAAAGCTATACCAATCTGGAAAACGAAACTCTGCAGCGATTGTCAAGGAACTGGAATCTGGTTCTCCAGAAAGGGGTAGCAAAATCAAGAAGGCTCGCATGTTTTGTTCAAACAGCCCACGAAAATTAACTCCAGACCAGGCTCTGGCGCTACTTATTGATGCAAACTTATCGTCAAATTAGTACAACATTGTTCGAGATCAAGCAAAAAATCACCGTCGCACTTTGTATCCACCTTATTATGTTGTAAAAAAGGTTTTTGGAATGTATTTTACATATATCGTACAAACTGGATATTAAGGCATGGCAAGCTCATGGAGCAGAAAATAAAAAAAAAGTTGCAGAGAAGAAAAAATACATTCAACAAAAATTCAAAGAGGAGCTTGGCTTGCTTATAGATATGCCAAAACAGCAGATCGGAAACACAAACGATGGTAATACCGCGAGGAAATTCTTTAGAAATGCCGAAAAGTCTTCCGAAATAACTGGCGTTAATTTAGATTTGATCAAGTGTTTTCATGTGCTGTTAGAGTGCCTAAATTGTGGTCTTAAAATTGATTCAGAAAAGTTCGGCGAGTATGCAAGAGAAACTTTGGAATTGTATTTGAAAGAATATTTCTGGTACTCAATGCCCGTAAGTGTACATAAAGTCCTTTGTCATGGAAAGGATATTATAGCCTCTTGCATTCTTCCGATCGGACAATTTTCTGAAGAAGCTCAGGAGGCAAGAAACAAAGACTGCAGAAAATATCGCGAACTTTTTACTAGAAGAACATCCCGAATTGACCCAAATACGGATTTATTTAATCGACTGCTTATTTCATCGGATCCGTACATCGCTAGTCTTTGTAAAGCACCCAAAACTAAGCATACATAGTGAAGTTACGACAGAAGTTTTAGAGTTGTTAGAAAGATTTGCAGACCCATGTAATGATTGCGAGTCTTCAGACGATTGCAATGAGTCTCGTTCTGAATAGTTGTTACAAAATGTATGTTTTTTTTTAATTGTTCTATAATAAAAAACACAAATAAACTGAAAAACTTTAAATAAAACACATTAATTTTTATTAAAAATTTTAAAAAACCAACAAATAGAACTGTTTTACTGGTTTAAATAATTAAGTTCCGGTAAATTCAAGAAATTTCGCACTGTGCGATGCCATTCTGTTTTTCAAAAATGTCTCCATCGGGTGTTAAAATTAATTCATAATAATAATAATACATCTGCTACCTATTTAGAATAGCATCCTAAACTGAAGAAAGACCAATAAACAAAATTTGAATAGAAAAAATATAATTCTCCTGAATACAGCAATAGGTTCCCCTTTTTCTCTAGTTAACGCGAACATGTTTATGGCTCACTTCGAAAAACAAGACATCGACTTTTTTCATCTTAATCCAAAACTCTTGAAACGATATGTTAATAAAACTTCTGTAATTTTCTTGATCATTTCGATTCTTTACATCCATATATTCGCTTCACTTTTAGCACTGAGAATAATATCAGGTCAGTCAATAAGTTTTGAAAGCGACACCTATGGAGCATCACTTGAACCAAATATTGAACACCAGTTTGAAGCTTCATCTGTCATATTAATACATCCTAAATTTCAGGTTGATCTGTCATTTATAGTTTATCAGCTGGTTAAAGTAGATGTGTTTGAGTATTTTTTTAAAATGGAAAAAATCGAATATTATGCAGTGATGAAATTTTTTGTTTTGGAAAGTTTATCGGTAACTGAAATCCATATAAAATTAGTGAAAGGGTTCATTTCCAACTGTTCATAGATGGATACTAGAGTTTAAATGTGGTCGTACTGCAACAACTGAAGAAACTGTGCAAGTATAAGATATGGTGCTAGAAGTCCGTCGATTAACCGTGGATGATTTAGCTAAGGCTATAGGCATTTCAGATGGATCACTGCATGAGATCTTAACTAATGTTTTGAGTACGAGAAAGCTATTCACAAGATGATTCTTAGAAAAATTATACACTTTTTACAAAGCTTTTAATGTTCCTATTGTCCTCAAGTTAGTTGTTTAATCAATACCTTATAAAATTGTCTAAATATTCATACTTACAACAGTTTTTCTTTTCAGTCGTGTTCAAAGAGACCAGAAACATACCTGAAAAATATAAATAAATATGAATTTTTACCTAGACAGTTGTTATAATTCAGAAAGTGGCTCATATTTCAATATGAAGAAAAAAAAAAATTTAAGTCAAGACTATATTCAATATTATTTATTATGTAGAAAAGATATATATATTTATATATATATATATATATATATATATATATATATATATATATATATATACATATATATATATATATATATATATATATATATATATATATAAAATAAAGAGAGGGAAAGCAAAAGTTGCCGTATCTAACAAAATCCTAAGTTATGAAACTAGTTGGGGAACTCGGCAAAAAGGGCATCAACAGATGTTCATACTGTATTCATTTAGCCAATATTTCGGCCCTAGGTTGGGACCTTCATCAGGGCATAAACTGAAAAAGAGATAACGAAGCAACCAATAACGAAAATCAGGTATGAAGAACTGGTATTGTTGAGTCTAATTTTTAATTACTAATTTCTAATTTGTAATTTTTTAATTTCAATCTTATAATTATTGATAAAAATTGACAAAAAACTATTGCAATTTAAAAGCATTATTGTTCTAAAAAATCATAAATTATTATTATTATTATTATTATGGAGAAATGTCAAAACCAAAATGGAAGTAACTCACAAGTAGTATGCAATTTAATCTAACAAGAATGACCATAAATAACAATTGCCATAACAACGACTAACACTGAAATAAAACAGCCACTATTCACTAACATATTAATATAAAAACATGGCATTTACAGCAAGGATGCCATTGAAAACGTTGGATGCTGAAAAATCAAAATTAATTAACCACCTGCCAGAGAAGTGACAATTTTGACAGGGCGCTGACAAAGGACGACCACCTGACAGATGCAAGGGATCACTCAAAATGAATAAAAGGAAAAGGTTAAACAACCAGGAAAGAACCGGTTTAGTACAAATTAGGTACTACGTCATATAGTAAAATTTTTGGTATGAAGGGAAAAGGTATCCAATAGGAACGCAGATTTTCGCCGGTATAGAAATTAAGTGACATAGGAAGGAAATGAATGTTCTTCATCTAGGGGGAGAAAAGAATTACAGGAGAAGGAGGTGGCAAGTGGAAAGGGTTTTTTCATTAATTGGGAGTGTATTAAGCAATTTAATTATTATTATTGTTATTATTATCAATGTTATTACAAGTGGGAGTGTAATTATCAAGAGTTCAAGAAAAACATGTACTTAAACAAGGTGGTTCCCAGAGAAACAAAACATGCAGCAAGACAGAGCAGTAAGCTACCAAAACGAAACAATTATTATGACGAGAGTGACGACCTAGAGACATTATGTGAGGAGTGCAAATCGCAAGAAAGGAGGAAGCTATATATGTTGCTCAAGCCGTCAAGATCAGTTCTCTTATTGATATTCTGAGGATTCTCATTGATATAGCACATCTCAAGAAACTCTCTTTTAAGAAGGTTTTTTTTGGATATGAAGAATTTTCGGTTCTCTGAAGTTGAAGGAATGTCCATTATCGACAGAGTGAATCGCCAGTGCACATCTTTGCGGATGACATCTGGTGTCGCTTTTTTTATGCAATGCGATGCGACGGTTAAGAGATTGTGATGTCTGGCCAATATATACAGCAGGACAATCAAGACAGGAAATGGAATAGACGATATCTGACATAGAAAGAATGGGTAGAGAAGATTTCAATTTGCTAAAAATACGTTTGTTTTTTTTTTGTGGAAGTAGTATTTGGCAATCTTAACATTGGGAATGGCACGCAAAATATGAACCAATTTTGTGGTAAGACCAGGTATAAATGGCAGAGAGAGCAGCGAAGGACTTGTTTCCGTATGGCTAGCAGGGGGTAAAGGGGGTGGAAGGAAGGGAGGGGGTGAGCGCATAGGAGGGGGCTCTGGTAAGATCAGAGAGGAAGAGCTTATCAACTTCGTTCTTGGTCTTGAGCAGGAACTTCTTATTATATCCATTTTCCATAAAGAGATTGGTGAGTAGTGTTTGTGCTTGAGGTAAATAATCTGGGTGAGCTATGTTTCTGATTCTTCGATAGAGGCCTTTTATGACATTTATCTTCACCTTCCAATCGTGGCCGGAATTGGCATGTATATATCTGCCTGAAGAAGTTGGTTTTCTATACCAGTCTAGTCTGATAACACCATCAGGACCTCTGATGACTCTTGTGTCCAGGAAGGGGACAGCATTGTTCGACTCTTCTTCCATGGTGAACTGTAGGTGTTGATCGAAAGAATTGAAAATATGGAGGATTTCTTCTTTACCATTTTCTGGTATGGACAGAATAAGATCATCAACATATTGAAAGAGAAAAGGAAGTCTGAAGGATAGCTTTTCGATGCAATTCTTCAAAAGATAGGACATGACTATTGCTGCAAGGATAGGACTTAAGTTACTGCCCATAGGACAACCAAAGGTTTGTAGGTAGAAACTGTCTTTATATTTGAAAAATGTAGATTGAAAGAAAAACTGCATAACAGTGAGGAAGAAGGATTTATCCAATTTTGTGTTGGGCGAGATTAGTGCCCATTCGGAATCAATAATCTGTTTGGTTAACTGCCATGAAATATTGGTAAAGAGACTGACTACATCGAGAGAAATGATGACATGATTCTCAGGTAATAGAAAATTATTAATTTCTGTACTGAAGGCAAAGGAGTCCTTAACTGCATATAGATGGTAATTATATATATATATATATATATATATATATATATATATATATATATATATATATATATATATATATATATATTAGCGTGGATCGAAAATTTTTTTTAAAACTTATCCACCTGAAAAATTTTAATTTTTTTTGTACAACAAATGGTCCAAATATTACTGAATTTGAGCGACTATCTATGGCTTGAACCCTAACCTCAAATAGATTTATTCTTTCAATATCGAAACTTAAGAAAATATAAAATGTTTAACATACTGTTTGTTGATTTAAAAGTATATACAGGTGGTCACAGAAACTAACTATTCATCATTTTTATGTCATATACGTCACGTTACAGACATCAAGTAATTTTTTACTCGTTCGTTGTTCTTCATTTTCAGTCTTTTTAGGTTAAGTTTTACAAGTTTCTAGTTTCACGCCTAGGTCTGAAAGAATTTTTTATTATATTTATATCATAATTAAGTAGAATTTTAGTTTTTCTTCGATATTTAAAGATTAAATCTATTTGAGGTTAGGGTTCAAGCCTAGATCTCACTCAAATTCAATAAAGTTTGAACCAGTTGTTATTCACAAAAAATAAAAATTTTTCAGGGGACTAACATAAAAAAAATATTCGACCCACTCTAATATATATACATATACACCCATATATATATATATATATATATATATATATATATATATATATATATATATATATATATATATATATATATATATATATATATATACATTACCGTCAGAAAGTATTTGTCCAGTCTCAAGACAACAAAAACCCAGATAATATATATATTTTTTTAATTTTGATAAATTATTATTTATTTTCATATTATTTATAGTAGAGAAAATCAGAAAAATATTCATGATTTTCCAGGATTTTTGTAATCTATGTGACCTCCTTTATTTTTAATTCCTGTTTTACAGAGTTTCGGCATTGTGTTCAGTAGTTTCTTCAGAGTTTCTTATTTTAACCCATTTTGCTTGTAAAAGTTCCCACAAGTGATTTTCTGATATTGGATTGAGTTTTCGAATACACCTATCCAAATGGTCCCACAGCAATTCGATGGGGTTCAAGTCGGGTGATTGTGGAGGCCAAGTCATCACTTCCAGGATGTCATCGGATTTCCATTGGTCCAAAAGTTCTTTAATTTGTTTAGTAGAATGTTTAGGGTCGTTGTCATGCTGAAAAATAAATTTCTCTGGAAAATATCTCTTCCAGAAGGAAACATTTGAGTTAGCAAAATTTCTTGATACTGTTCTTTTCGCATAATTCCTTCTATCTGAAAGATTTTTCCAACTTTACCGTTGCCAAAACAACCCCAAATCATTATTGAACCTTATGTTTTACTGCAGGCAACTGACAGGCTTCCAACATCCTCTCTCCAGCTGACCGCTGCACGTAATCTCGTCGATGTCCAATTTTCATGTTCTCGGGCCCATTCTAATCGTTTACGTTTATTCACTTTCTAAGAAGTGGTTTCCTCACTGAAACTTTCCCCTATAGTCCACCTTCTGCTAACCTGTTCTTCACGGTTGTCACGCTGATGGGGATGAACCGCTCCAGGTTTACTTGAGCCGTGATTTCTGGTGCGGTTAGGCGGCGATTACGTCTGCTGGATATTGTTATAGCTCTGTCTTCAGCGGGAGTCGTATTTCGAGGCTTTCCTGAACGTTTTTGGTTGAAATTCCACGTCCCGTAGAAAAAATTTTTACGATGTAGTCCACCGTTCTCCTTGGCATCCGCATAACACTCGCGATTTGTCGACTTGAGTGACCATTTTGATGGTCAATTATCAGAGCCCCCGATTTTCGACGGAAACTTCTTTCGTTTTTGGCTTTTTCACAAAATAATTGACAAAGTACTGTTTGCGAATGGTTAATTTCCAATAGGACAATGGTATTTATAGCATAGTTTTTATCATAAAATGTCACTAGGAATTTCCATAATCCCCAGAAACTTCAAAGGAGTTCTTACTTCAACTGGAATTCTCAAAAATCGCTTCAAAATAAATATTATGCAAAATTGCATTTGAATTGGGCAAATTCTTTCTGACGGTAGTGTATATATATATATATATATATATATATATATATATATATATATATATATATATATATATATATATATATATATATATATATATACATACTACCTGGCCAACAAAAATGCAAATTTCATTGTCTTCACTAGAGATGAAATTAACTTGTAAAATTTTTGTAAGTAATTCCACATACAGTCTTACAATTTATTTAATCACATTTTAAAAAACGAACATTTTGGTTTATTTTCTGTACCTGGTTTGCATTTTTGGAATCCAGATGAAGCTACCATTAGGCAGCGAAAGCTCGATAATAAAAATAAAAAGCAGATACTAGAGCCTTTAGATCTTTGATTGCTCATCTTTTCTCCTTATAAGGGCGTTTCCCAGTAGTTAAACTTAGGATTGTTTGTTGCCAATGCCCTGTTACTGTCCTTCCTCTTTCTTATATATATACATCTATTTGGTCATGTCTATTAACAAGTTGTTTACTTATTTATACCTTTCTTGCCCTTCCCCTTACCTTTCTCTCCCTTCTAATCTTATCTCTATTTGCTTAAAAATTCCTTTCTGTCTCTTCCCTTCCCTTCCCTTGGTTTTTATTGACAGTGCAGTTAAAATAGAAAAACAAAAAAAACAAGAAAAGAACAAACCAAAACAAAAACAAAAAAAGACCTTTACCTCTGGAAAAAAATAGATTGAACTTAAGGAAGATTATACTGAAGAATAAATGTATTTCGACTCATTAATTCATCTTGTCTTATTTCAAAACATATTGACTGACCTAGTATCTACTCTCCTTTTTTATAGATGTTCTTATCAATCGAAAGTCAGGAATGACTTAAGGCCAATAAGTATATGTAAAGCTAAATGCTTTCTCACATCACCATCCCGCTCAAAAACACTTAGTCATCAACTCCCTTATCTACTGCGTTACTCTCTAGGCCACTCAGAACTTAAGGATCCTACTTCCGTTTTTCAATCAAATACCTTCTAGTACCAAGATATAAATTTTTCATTCAAAACCATACATCTGCCTAAGTATCTTCGAAGACTATAACTCTTGGGATTGTAGTACCTCCATACATTAAGAATTTGACAGTTCGCATTTCAAAAATTCTAGGAAAACATAAAATGATAACACATCTCTACGTATCCTAAACTCTTATAACATCTTAGAGCTGTTAAGGATAAGATTTTCCTCGAACACCCAGGAGTCTATAGTATCCAGTAGTTATGGTAAAATCTATGTAAGCGAAACGAGCAAAAAATATGTACAAGAATTTAAGAACATCAAAGGTTACAAAACAGGCATTAACTCTGTAGACCGTTAGTATACCTACACTCATATGTTACTGAATTGAACGCCTTTTTGTAGCGTATATAGGCAGCGTTGAGGTTTGTTTTACTGGTATACGCCTAGCTGCAGATTCTGGAATCGATAACTAGTTATTCTTTGCAATGCGCATCTTTTTTGTTGAATTGCTATGCCGTTGCTTCGTTCACAGTGGGCATAAATACGTTTTGTACGGGAGCAGGTTATCATCTTGTATACAGTGGGAAGATAGGTGACTGATGTTTTGTGTTTTAGAACTAGATAATGGGTACCTTTGTCTACCCCTCTCTACTTACGATTTTTCGCGGATTTCCGCGAACTAATATGAATCTATGCTAAATAAAGTGACTAAACGCGGTAGTTAGGGTAAGTCCGGGATATACGCTCCAGCGGGATAGACGCCTCATTACATTTGTGTGAAATGTAAGATGCGTAAACAAAAGAATGCCTTATAATACGAACGTGCCCCTTCCTCACTTCAATCTGCCACAAAGCGTTGGTCCGTGCGGTTGTGCGTAGGAGCGCTAATGACAGTGACGAGCCAAACAGTCGAGATTTTACTTTGTGGATGATTTTCAGCCCCTTATAATTTTGGAGTTAACATGTAAGTTTATTTTATTTTTACTTCTGAATAAGGAGTAGGGTATGTAGATTATTATTAATTACATTTTTAGGATAAAATAAACGTATTTACCATTTTTTTTTTCGAAGGTATCTATTCCTGTGAAAAGGGATATATGCCCCGATATGTTTTGGGATAGTCGCCCCTAAGAGCGTCTATCCCTACTTCACCTTAATGCATGCTGGCTTTAAGGGCATCTATCCCTTGCCGTACTTAAGTGTATGTTATATGATTCAGATTGGAAATGCCCCGTAAATACAAGCGTAAAGCCGGCGTCCAACCGCGTGTCATTACTTGGACCGAGGACACATTGGCTGCAGCAATAGCAGAAATGCAAGATAAACGACTTAGCGTCAATGATATAGCAAAAAGACACGGAATACCATCTAGGACGTTACGTCGGCGGTTTGCTACACAAAATAAGAAAATAATACCATTAGGTAGGTACCTACTTTTATGATTGCACGTGTGCATTTATAATAATATTGCTTCGGATTGAGAATACTTACCTACCTCGTATAATTATGGGCAGGTAGTAATTTTTTTTTATTTTGCCTAACTAATATCTACAATTTTTTTAGGAAAACATCCAACTCTTGGATTCAAAAATGAACGTCGGCTGGTCACACATATTCATAAGCTAGAACAAGGCATACCAGTGAAAAGCAAAAAAGATCAGTAAAAAGTTAAAGAAAAAGTTGATTTGAAAAGAACTAAAGCTAAGAAGCAAAAAAGAAATAATTCAAGTGATTATAAGTCAAGCGATACAGATATTACTGAGGATAGTAATGAAAGTGATAAAAATGAAAAAGAAACCAACAAAAAGAATCGCATTGAAAAACAAAGAAAAGATAAAGAGAAAATTAAAAGAAAACTGAGGAAGCGAACAGCTATGAAATTTTACAGTTCTAGTGAAGACGATAATAAAGAGAATGAGAACAGTAGTTTTGAAGTTGAAGAAATAAAAAAAACAAAAGACAAAGAAACAAAAACACGACAAAACTTATTCCAAAACCAAAGAAACATTCAAAAAGGCAAAGCCTGCTTTAATATATAGTTCTAATGATGAAAATGATGGAGTAGATGATAAGAATCTAGATGAGGATCATTGCGTGGAATGTCTTGACTATTATAGTAACACCAAATCCAAAGTAGATTGGATCCGTTGTGTTATGTGCCACAAGTGGCTCCACGAAACATGCACATTATATCGCAATTATTGCAACAAATGTGGGCGAAGCAGATTATTGCCACCAAAATGGCTAAATAGTCTTGCAGTTTTTAAGACGATTATATTTTTGTACCTAAGATGATTGATCTCTATACCTAGTGTTTTTAATTAATATGTTTATTTTTGTCCATGTTTAGTAAACTAGTAACATCATCTTAAATAATTAAAAAAAATAGCTAAAAAGAATATATATATATATATATATATATATATATATATATATATATATATATATATATATATATATATATATATATATGTACATATTTAATAAATAATAATGTTGATTCAAACATATATTCAAAATGTTTGTTTTCTTGCAAAGGGCATCTATCCCCTCTAAAAAATTAGGTCTGGGGCATATATACCGCATACGAGGCATCAATCCCGTTATGCAGTTTCATTTTAAACTCAAAATATACGGTTTATTTATTGACTAGTCTACAAAAAGTAGTACGAGGTGATTAAATGAAATACCAAAGTTAGTGCACATATGAAAATCATGTGCGTATTATTTGTATGTTAAGAGGTATGAGTAAAATAAAAAAAGTTGGGCACATATCCCGGATTTACCCTAGAGGAAAAAATCCCATAAAACTCGGAAATGGTACAGAGTACAGAGTTTTGGTGATTATTCGGGAGAAGATAGATAAGTGTTTTTGTACGAAACAACGACATTTTATTTTTATTATTAATTTTATTACAACCAAGGGACTATTGGAAAAAATGAAATGCGTTAGGGTTTCTGAAAAAAGCCGGCGCTACTGACGGCTAGAACAATGAGCTTGGGTCTCAGGAAGTGGTTTACTTTACAAAACTCTTTAACATTTAAATGAACTAAAAATATTAGTCGGAGGCGACGGACGAGCAGGAGTAAAAGGGAAAATAGAGTTGCGACCGGGCGCCGTTAAAAAACGGAAATTTAATTAAATTGTTGGATGGTGGTTTCATTCGCGCACGTGATCTAGTTAAAGAAGTTATAGGATAAAATTTTTAGAATTTTTAGGAAGTAAAAAAAGTAACTGATTCTCTATAGTTAATTATCAAGTTACAACGGAAGGCGGTTAGATAACAGCGGTAGAGAAATAAAAGATCGCGGCTCAATTCCATGTACAGGGTGAGTCTACGATAGAGTAAATTTTCATTATCTCATTTGTTTCGGGAATGATGAAAAAAATGTTAAATACAATAGTTTTAGGGAATATTAAGGTGCACAGTTTAAAATTATTTTTGGGTATACAGGGTACTTCAAAAAAGTGTGGCCGATATAACATATGTTTTTTTTTTAAATGGAACATCCCATTTTCTAATGTATTTTTTAAATTCTGCATAAAATTTTATAACTTTTTTATTAATAATGTTATATACCTAAACCTAGTAATTTTTCTAATATCTCAATTTTTTTTAAAACATACTAGTTTTCAGTTTTGTTAAAAATTGCCAGTAGCGCCATTGTTTCTGAAGGTGGAATACTCATAACTGGTACGAGCGTTCTATAGAGATGAAAAGAGATATATGTAAAGAAATTTGAGTTAGATGGTCCAGGGTGTTCAAAAAAATTTATGCATTTCGACTATTTTAAATTGAAAAATCGCAATTTTTTCAAAAGGCACACCCTGTATATTATAATTTTTTCTGATAAATTTTACAAAACCCTCCAACTTTTATTAAGCATGTCATATACCTATTTCTAATAGTTTTCGATTTATTTTGAATTTTTCAATTTTTACCCTTGTTTTTAATACATCTACGCCAGGGGTGCTCAAACTTGAACTGCTGGCGATCTACCTCAATATTGTTAGAGTACGATCGATCGACTCTGAGAGGCTGCAAGTAAGTGTGATGCAGGATTGTCGTCTAGGTAGGGTGTATCGTGGCACAGATATTAGTTTTCCGCACAATATGCATTTTTTTAGTCAAGGTAAGTGTAGGTCTGCTCTAAAATGTCAATGAAAAAACTCATAATTATTCAAAATTGCGAGTTTATTGGTTCTTACAAAACAAACGAGTTCTAGTGTCTAAACTTACTAAATAACTAAAGAGTGACTTTGGATGTTGAAGCGTGGCACTGCATGTCCTCAGCATACTTTTCATAAGATGGTACGTAATTACCGAGTGCTAATCGCAAGCATGATGACATATGCTCGTCAGTTAGTCGATTGCGATATTTTGACTTAATTATCTTCATTTCAGAAAATGCAGACTCGCACAAGTAAGTTGACCCAAACATTGCCGTCAGTTGAAGGGCGATTTGCCTTAGATTCGAATATTTATCTTCAGATATAAAACACCAGAATTTTGTATCAGATGCTGTGGCTTTGAGATGTATATCTGATATAATCTGCACTAACTCATTTTCAACAGAACATGAGTCCATGTTAAACTGACTTGCTATTTCAGTAGCTAATTCCTCAATGTTTTTGCACGAAAAAGGATAACTCATAAATAATGCGATATTTGCCAATTTACTGAAATCATAAAAACGTATTTCGAATTGGCCCAAAATATTTGATAATTCTGCCTAAATATCATAATTCAACTGAGGAATCCTTTCAAAGACGGAAAATTTTTCAGATCCTTTCTTTTCAGTTGATCTATCATAAGTTGCAAATTACTTTTGAATGCGTTTATTGCGCTAATCATCTCAATAATAGTTTTTCCTTTACTTTGAAGCTCCAAATTAATGGTGTTTAAATGCATTGTGATGTCTGTCAAAAATGCCAAATCAGTAAGCCATTTTCCGTTTTTCAGCATCTGAGTGTCATCACTCTTTCGTCCAGAAAGGCTGTTATTTCGGGCAATAATTCTTGAAACCTTTCTAGGAATTTTCCTCGACTCAACCACCTGACGTCTGTGTGAAGAACTAAATCAGTGTGTTCAGCTGACTCACTATCTTCCAACTTCAATTTAAAGAGCCGTCGTTGCAAGCTACGTGCACGGATAGAATTCACAATTTTTATTGCAATGCCCATAATCTCCTCCACGTTTAGAACTTTTGAACACAAAACTTGTTGATGTATAATGCAATGGAAGGAGAAAAATGAAGGGAAATCATCATCAGCTCGACACAATGCCACAAAACCGTTTTCGTTTCCAGTCATTGCTGGTGCTCCATCGGTTGTAATGCACACTAGTTTATATATTGGTAGCTTGTAGTTTGTTACAAAATTGAAGAATACGTCATATATATCTTCGCCACGGGTCTTTCCTTTCGGAGGAATCATTGTCAAAAACTCTTCCTTAGCCGACATGTCATTAAATACCATTCGAATAAAAATACACAGCTGGGCAGTGTCTGTCATATCGGTGGATTCGTCGAACTGTAAAGAAAAGTATGTACATTCCATGATATCATGTTTTAGTTTATCTGCCATGTCCTGACTCATGACTTCAACACGCCTTGTGACAGTCGGACGAGATAACTGAAGTTCTCTAATAGCAGACATAAACTCTGTTTTATTTTTAAAATCTCCAAATAAAGTCTCATCCGCTTCAGTAAATGCTTCCTTCACAACCAATCCATCATCAAATGGTTTCTTGTGTTTTCGCCAATATATGAGATATTTTAAATGACGCGATCGTTGCAGCTTTTGATTGTTTGGCTGGTCTTGCGAACATGGTTTGTTCTTTTTTCAAACAAGTTATCAAATCACGTACTTTTCGTTTTCTTAATTCACTCTGTGACGGAAAATCCTTTTCATAGTTTTTATGAACCGTTTTTATGATGCCTCTCTAAGTTCCCACGCTTAGGTATTGCAACTGACGCACGGCAAATGAGACAAATGCACTTATTCTTTACCATACAAAAGAAAAATTCTTCCTCCCAATCGTTATTAAAATGATAAATTTTACTTTTCTTCGCCGCACTCATTTTGGACTATTTATTAATAAACTTTGTATTGATGTATCGCCTTCAAGTTACAACTCAGACTGACTCCTATTCCTGCAGGCGCAACATTTATATCAACGCGAACGAAGTCTCGAATGTTCCCGTCAAACACGCCGCCAGAAGTTTCTAGAAAAATCGGCGGGAATCAAAAACGCGGCTTTTCTTTGACAAGTACCGCGCGTTCCTTTGATAAAGCCGCCTTTTGCCGCTAGCAGGGGTTATTACGATAAAGGAAAATGATGAGGGGGTTATTCTGGCCTAATTGTGGATCGAATAAATTTTAGTAGTTTATTCATTACATTTTGTTTTAGTTACCTAAAACAAAATCTGTGAATAGTTCTATATCGGAATTTTTTTCTCGAGATCGACTCAAAATGCACTCGCGATCGACTTGTCGATCGCGATCGACCATTTGAGCACCCCTGATCTACGCTATTCTGAAAACATAAACAAATAGTTAATAATAATTTTAATATAGTTTAACTTATCTAATGATTGATTATTATGATGTAATAAATGTCCAAAAATATGCCCGTCTACTTGAATACACATGTTTAGTCGTTTTTACTATATTTTCCTTCACTTTCCTTAGCATAAAGGGCGTTTATTGTCCTACACGCATCCCGTATCTTATTTTCCATATCTACTAGTGTTGTAGGGGGATTCATATAAACACGATCTTTAATGTAGCCCCACAAAAAGAAGTCTAAAGGGGTTAAATCACATGATCAAAGGGGCCACTGAATGAATCCATCCGTACCGATCCATTTTTGTGGGTAACGGTCGTTTAAAAATTCCCGACCTTCCCGGTGGTAATGAGCAGGAGCTCCGTCTTGGTGAATCCACATTTGTTCCCCTTCTTCAAAAAGCTGGGGTAATTCGTTTTGGGCCCGTTAAGAGGTTCGTGGAAAAAATATGGACCAATAATTCGAAAATTTAATTTCCACACCATACATTAAGCGACCAATTGGTTTTGAATTTCCCGAACCCAAAATGGATTAACTGTTGAATAATAATGCATGTTATGGCTGTTAAGTGCTCCATTACTGCGAAAAGTAGCTTCATCAGAAAACATTTTTTGGATAAAAAATTTAGATCGGCCTCTATTGCTTCATTCATGGTGGTACAAAAGTTTACTCATCGTTCAAAATCACGGTCTCGAAGTTCTTGGTGTAGTTCCATATGAAACGGATGATACTTTCATTTTCTCGTCGTGCGATTAGCCGTAGATCGGGATGTGTCAGATAAATCAGTTAGTTGACCGCTGCTGACCTGGGGATTATCTTCAACATGAAGTAAAATCTCCATTTCTTTTTCTCATTGGTAGCATTCTGGTTTACTATTTTCCGTTTCTTATACTCAACGCTACCACCAAACCGTTCCATTAAGCACTGAAAAGATTTTTTAGATGGTATACGTCTATTAGGGTATTTCGCTCCGTAAAGCCTTACTGCCAAAAGACAATTTTTTCCCTCCTTGCCCAGTATATAAACCATATCAGTTAATTCATTTTTAGGAAAATCCATAACAATTGCCTTTATACGTCACTTACTACAACAAATTAAACTATTTTTACTTGCTTAATAGACATGTCAAAATTTGACAATGCCTACATTTTTGTCTTGTCTTATCAACTATGATGTTATAGCGTAAGTGTATTAAAAACAAGGATAAAAATTGAAAAATTCAAAATAAATCGAAAACTATTAGAAATAGGTACATGGCATACTTAATAAAAGTTGGAGGGTTCTGTAAAATATATCAGAAAAAATAATAATATACAGGGTGTGACATTTAAAAAAATTTGAAATTTTTCAATTTAAAATAGTCGAATTGTATAAATTTATTTTGAACACCCTGTAGCATCTAACACAAATTTTTTTTACATATTTTTTTTTTTCATCTCTATAAAACGCTCGTACCAATTATGAGTATTCCACCTTCAGAAACAATGGCGCTACTGGCAATTTTTTACAAAACTGAAAACTAATAATTTTTTAAAATTAAATAAAATTTATTACAAATAATTTTCATAAATCTATAATCTGATATAATATTATTAAAGATGATTGAAAATATAGTAAAATCAAGCCGAATTTCAAAACACGATATTATGGCCGCTAGGTGACGTAACAGTCTATATAAGTTAAAGTTTATATTCCTTATGATTAATTTCATTGCAAACAACATAAATTAGCCGCATTACATGTTTCAATTCATCGTTTGGTTACTTTTCATCGTAATGGGGTAAACTTCAACAATGAAACAAATCGTATTAGGAATATAACTAGAGTTAATGGTTCTGACGATGACTTAGTAAACAAGTTAATAAATAGAAAAAAGTTCAGGTTAAATATTCAGAATTCCATCTTTTTTTACACATGAAGCAAATAAGACCAACTATGTCTCCTTACCATATAATTTAAAATATAGCAGGGGACTCAATACGGTATTTAATAAGGTAGGCCTCATCCTAGTCTATAAGTCATTAGACAATTTAAGGAACATCTTAGGAAATCCCAAAGACAAGATTCCTAATTGTGAGAAAAGTGGTATTTATGAAATCAGTTGTAATGATTGCGACAAAAAGTATGTCGGGAAAACTAGAGCGTCAATTAAAACAAGATTTAAAGAATATTTAGCCTATTTAAAAAATACGGTAGAATAGAAAAATCTAGCATTGCCAAACATACCCTTGAAGCTGATCATACCGTAACGGAACTAATTACATGGCCTCGCTCATGTAATTAGTTCCGCTTGAGTAATTCAGATGTTAGGCTAAATATAAATAAGGTAGATTTGTAGTTTAGCTTTAGTCAATCATCGCTCCTGACGAAGCTAACATATCTAGTGAAACGCGGGTCGAGTGCCAAAATAAAGTGTTTGGTGTAGTGGTGATATATACTGAATAGCAGTCTCATTGGCCAGCGAAAGATCCTCTACTATGCAAGTAGTTCTGTTATTGGGGCAACGGATTAGGTAGTGTTGGTCTTGTGTTGCGCAGCACAATTTGTTTTCTCGTTGGTGTATCCCCATTTTCTGAAGGTTTCCTTGCATTTTCTTACATTTGTTCGAAGCCTGTTTAGGGTTCTCCAGACAGAGTAAGTTAAGTCATCAACAGCGCTTATTTTTTTTGTAGGCTCTATGAAGTTTGGTGGTGCTGTATCTTTCCACATATCCAGTCGGGCACTGCTTGGAGGTAACAAAGCTGGATGAGTGGTGGCAAGGAAATCGTAATCTAAATATTTCTGGGATTCGTCCGTACATTGAATGTCGCACGTCATTACTTTGCTTTCTTCTTTCTATTTCAGCTGCTATTTGTCTCCCAATTTTGGGAGGTGTAATTCCTGCAATTTGGTTAAGTTTGTGGATTGCAGTTGGTTTCAGGCAGTCGGTTATGATTCTGACAGCATCATTCACTGCCACATCGACTACTCTGGCATGAGTAGAGTTCCTCCATACTGGAGCTGAGCATTCTACTGCTGATAGACTGACAGCCATGCTTGATGTCCGCAGAACTTCTGGCTGAGCGCCTCACTTTATGTTTGTTAATTTCCTTACGATATTATTCCGTGTCCTAACTTTCGTGTGTGTATCGTGAGTATGAGTTTTGTAACTCACAGTCGGGTATAATTTCGGTTAATACAGTGTTGTAGCTTATTGCGACTCCAGCTAATGTTCAGAGTTTTTTTGTATCTTTATTTCTCAGATGGAACACGCACGTCTGGGTTTTCGCTGGGCTCGTTTTTCAATGGTTTTCTTCATAGTAGAGGGAGAGGTTTTCTAGTACTCGTTGAAGTTTGTTCTCGACTTCCTCGAATGTGGTGCCCTGAATTGCTACCGCTATATGAACGATTTTGTTCTGTTGCATAACAGGATGTCGCTTGTGTACATATTATACTAGACCGGTGCAAGGACGCTACCCTGAGATAGCCCTTTTTTATCTCTCCATCGGCTGCGCTTATCCTGTACGGCGACGAAAAGATATCTATTTTGTAGCATACATTCGACGAACTTAGCTACCTTATAATCTTTTCTGCAACCGGCGGACACGGAAAATTACATAACAGAGACTACGAGCAAACAAAAGAAGCAGGGGAAGACCACGAACTAAGTGGATAGATGACATAAAAATATTAACTGGATGAGGAGAACACACGGTATAGAATAATGACAGCAGTTAAGGGAGGATTTTATCCGAGGAAGTTTTTGGTTTGACACATAGATGTCACGCAGTGATTTTAGTGACGCTACTTTTGATATTTTCAAAACAATGGAAAAAATCGAATTCTGTTTGTTCATTACACACTGTTTTTTGATGGGAAAAAATACCGTTCAAGTAAAGCAATGGCTTGATAAGTGTTACGGGGCTCTGCCCCTGGAAAATCATACATCATTTACTAGTATGCTGAATTTAAACGTAGTCGTACAGATGAAAATGATGCGGAACGCTCTGGACGCCCAAATGAGGTGATTACACCGGAAACATAAAAAAAATCCACAAAATTGTTTTAGATGACCGTAAAGTGAAATTGCGTGAGATAGCTGACGGGCTAAAGATATTAAAAAAATTTGTTGGTCATATTTTGTATGAACATTTGGGCATGAGAAAACTCTGTTCAAAATGGGTACCATGTTATTTATTGGTATGCTGAATTTAAACGTGGTCATACCGATCAAAACGATGCTGATGCTCTGAACGCCCAAATAAGGTAATTACACTGGAAAACAACAAAAAAATTCACAAAATTGTTTTGGATGACGTATATTTTTTAAAGTGAAATTATGTGAGATAGCTGACACCCTAAAGGTATCAAAAGAAGGTTTTGGCCTCTGTATTTTGGGATGCGCATGGAATAATTTTCAACAACCAAATCGAGAAGGGAAAAACCATCAATAGCGAATATTATATAAAGTTATTGGTGCGTTTGAAAGTAGAAATTGCAAAGAAACCGCCCCAAATGAACAAGAAAAAAGTGCTCTTTCATCAAAATAATGTAATCGTGTCATAAGTCAATGGTTACAATTGCAAAATTGCATGAATTGAAGTTCGAATTGCTTCCTTATCAACCGTATTCTCCAGATTTGGCCCCCAACGACTACTATCTCTCTAAAAATATTCGCAGGAAAGAGATTTGGCTCCAGTAAAGAAGTTATTGCCGAAACTGAGGCCTATTTGGAAAATAAAGACAAACCCTTCTGCAAGAAAGGTATGGACTGATTGTATCGCTCTTGAAGGAGACTATATTGATGAATAAAGTCGAATTTTGCAAAAAAAAAAATGTGTTTTAAGTAGCTAGACAAAAACTTTTCAGCCTAAAGACTCTAGTTTTGAAAGCCGTTGGGCGATTTTGAATATAAAATGTTCCGCATGCGCAGAGATCTCCGAAAGGAGATCACTTCCCAAAAAAATCATTAAAAGTGAAAAAAAAAAACATGTAGAATAACATTTTTTTTATAACCTCACTATCCTATTATCTTTGTTTTCGAAAAATAAAAAAAAAATGACCCCCCCGTGGATTTTTTTTTTGCCCAACGGTTTTCAAAACTAGAGTCTTTAAGCTTTAATTTAAGCCCTCGCAAGTGGCTCTACGTGGCTCCAAATTTTGGCTTGGTGGGGGGTCCAGTTTAAAAAGAATGACTCATATACACTACCGTCAGAAAGTATTTGCCCACCTAGTTATTTCAGTTCCAAGACAACAAAAACCCAGATAATATATTTTTTTTTAAATTTTAATGAATTATTATTTATTTTCAAATTATTTACATAGAAAAATATTCATGATTTTCCAGGATTTTTCTCATCTATGTGATCTCCTTTGTTTTTAATTACAGCTTTACAGAGTTTCAGCATTCTGTCCAGAGTTCCTTCGGTTATTTTAACCCATTCTGCTTGTAAAAGTTCCCACAAGTGATTTTCTGATGTTGGATTGAGTTTTCGCAAACACTTGTCCAAAGGGTCCCACGGCAATTCGATGGGGTTCAAGTCGGGTGATTGTGGAGGTCAAGTCATCACTTCCAGGACGTCATCGGGTTTCTATTGGTCCAAAAGTTCTCTAATTTGTTTAGCAGAATGTTTAGGGTCGTTGTCATGCTGAAAAATAAATTTCCCCTGAGAAATATCTCTTCCAGAAGGAAGCATTTGAGTCAGCAAAATTTCTTGATGCTGTTCTTTTCGCATGATTCCTTTTATCCTAAAGATTTTTCCAACTTTACCGTTGCCAAAACAACCCCACTGAACCTCCACCATATTTTGCTGTAGGCAACTGACAGGCTTCCAACATCCTCTCTCCAGCTGACCGCCGCATGTAAACTCGTCGATTTGAACAGAAAATTTCGAATTTAGATTCGCCACTCCAAAGGACGGAATTCCATTGTTCTGATGACCAATTTTCATGTTCTCGGGCCCGTTCTAATCGTTTACGTTTATTCGCTTGTCTAAGAAGTGGTTTCCTCACTGCAACTGTCTCGTGTAGTCCACCTTCTGCTAACCTGTTCTGCACGATTGTCACGCTGATGGGATGGGCTGTTCGAGGTTTACTTGAGCTGTGATTTCTGGCGCAGTTAGGGGGCGACTACGTCTGCTGGATATTGTCGTAGCTCTGCCTTCAGCGGGAGTCGTTTTTTGAGGCCTTACTGAACGTTTCTGGTTGGAATTCCACGTCCCGCAGAAAATTTTTTACTCGCGATTTGTCGACTCGATTGACTATTTTGATGTCTCGCAATTATCAGAGCCGGATTTTCAACGGAAACTTCTTTCGTTTCTGGCATTTTCACAAAACAATTGAGCCTGTACCAATGATAAAGTACAGTTTGTGAATGGTTAATTTCCAAAAGGGCAATGGTATTTATAGTATAGTTTTTATCATAAAATGTCACTAGGAATTTCTATAATCCCTAGAAACTTGAAATGAGTTCAGACTTCACATGGAATTCTCAGAAATCGCCTCAAAACGATTATCATGTAAAACTTGGAAATTTGTTCTAATTGGTTTTTAATTTATGATTTCACCAAAAGGCTTATCTAAACAATTTTATGATGGATACTTGTTAAGAACAATTAAATTTACCTAATATAATTTCTGAGGGTAATATGTGTATATATACATATATATATATATATATATATATATATATATATATATATATATATATATATATATATATATATATTGTAACATTCATTTTTTCTTAGATTTTAAGACCATGTAATGTTACTGATTTTTCACTTTATATTGTACTTCTTTTCATTTTTGTATCGAGCGGTATATTAATCAGAAATTCCAAGCCGTTCGGTATATTAGTGTGCTGTGCGGGTTTGCGACCGAATCTCACGATACGCCGGGATTGGTCAAATATGTGTATCCGCAGTTTTGGTTCCGGCGTAGCCATATTACCGAGAGAGTGCCCACGGTTTATTTAAGAGTCCGGTGGACAGGAAGAGAGGCTTATTTCCACCGAGCCGCCAAGTAGGTTGTTTCGACCGAGCCGCCAAGTAGGCTAATTTCCATCGAGCCGCAGCCAGGCTTACTTCGACCGAGCCGCAGTAGAGGCTCATAGCAACAATTATGAGAGCCAAGTAAAGCACGAGTTTTTTTTTTTTTAACGTAAAGCCGTAGTGGGCTCTAAGTGTTTCCTACAAAGTGTGAAATCGGTTTTGTGTTCCATCGAAGGCCTAGAAGCCCAAATAAAAACCGTAAGTTACCAGAACATTCATCAATAGACCTATTCCCGAAGTAAGTGTCTTAATAGCAATTTGAACTGACAAAAGGTGAAGTGAAAATCACGATTCTTCGCTTTCGGGGGTAGTCAGGTTTTAGAATTTAAATGTCTGATTTAGGGACTCTAATAATAATAACTACCTGTTAGGCTAGAATTTTTTTGTAATCCTTAAAAACACAGAGGTTAGAACTTTTATTTTAAAATCATGAATAAATTTTTCTTTTTGTTGATTAAAGCTAGTGTCTCACTGAATACCTATCTTACTTTTCAGGATAATGACGGCTGTACCAAACTGTTTTTTTATTTAACAACTGTACACCCTTTCAGTATTTTTTTCATTTTTTTAGCTGAAGTTAGATCCTTTCTATTTTAAAATGAATGGTGCCCAAAAGTCGTACAGCTGAGGCTTTTTAAAAATAAAAAAAAAATAATTCCAAAAAGACGTACAAAAATTATCTCTTACCCATATCTCTCTACCAAGGAAAACTGAGCTAGTGTGTGTTTAATTTCTTTAGTTCTTTTAAAATCAGGATCCACTCAATTCATTATCAGAAATTAAAAAGAGGTTGCAAGAAAATTGCGCCCAAGCGTGGGAAAAACAACTTTTCACAACGCCTCAAAAAGCGGGCAAGTTCACACCATATATATATATATATATATATATATATATATATATATATATATATATATATATATATATATATATATATATATATATATACATATATACATATATATATATATATATATATATATATATATATATATATATATATATATATATATATATATATATATATATTCATATACTTCATTCATATACATACTCAAATTTAATAAATTTTAACAGAAAAATAACAAAAAAAAGCTTATTAATTATTAAGCTACCACTGGGAATATACTTAGCGTATTTGTAATAGTCTCTGTTCTCGAAAAATGTTGCTCTACATACGTATTTTAGTGTTATGGGAGACAGAGGACCCATTCGTCACGGAAATGGAGCCTGAACGGGGCTTTTTAAAACACACCTATTAAAAATTGATGCATAGCTTCAGCTTTTCTTTTAGGTTGTGTGAATGAGTGTATGTTTAGGTATATTTAATGTTTTCAAATGAGAATATTGAAATTTTCCAGAGCATACTTAAGAACATTTAATTTTGATGTATAAATTAAATTATGTGTTACATGAAAAAATTATCGTTTTACTTTTAAAATGAGGAATAAAGTGTGCAAACTCAAAAAGGCAAGAAAACCTTGCCAAACAACTGCTGCAATGCTTTCAATAATATAGAAAGTTATGGAAAAGGCTATCAATAAGCATCTTCTAAAATATCTAGAAGGATTGAATATTATTAGCGACGATCAATGTGGCTTTCAAAAACAAAGATCAACAGGGAATCTTCTAACTTATATCACACATGTTCAGAATAATGCAACTGAGCACTCTGGGGAATCTCGAACGGTTACACTTGATATATCCAAGGGATTCGACCGTGTTTGGCATGAAGGCCTGTTGCCTAAGCTACGCTCTTATGGTATGTCTGAAAAGTTTTGTAGATGGCTCTTGTGTTTCCTCAGAGAGTGTTCCTTTCGAGTGGCAGTCGACGGATTTTTTTCTAACACCTTCACTATCAATGGCAGTGTGCCCCACAGCTCCATACTGCCTCCTATTCTATTTCTCATTTACATTACCGATCTGGTTAAAAGGCCTTATTTTACACCTTTGTAGATGACATTATGCTTATTTTTTCATTCACTTCGAAAGGGTTCAGCAATGTTAACTTTTTTAGAAAAAATTCCGCCCGGATTTTTGTAGCGTTAAATTCTACTTGGTTACAGTCACCCACGGATAGAATTTCTTCCAGATATTTGTTACGTCAAACGACTTCCTGCTGTCTGTGGATATTTGCATGAGTATCCGATGTTCGAGCGTTTACAGTGACTGAAGAAATAAGCGTACGATCATCTGTGAAATTGTAGATTGGATTCCTGGTCCTTTCCAGCAGATCGTTAATAGAAATGAGAAAAAGAGTAAGAGACGGTATGGAGCCTTGGGGCCCACCGGCGTTGATAGTGAAGGTGTTAGAATCCGTCGAGTAACACTCGTAAAGAACGCTCTCTGAGGAAACAGGAGAGCCACGAACAAAACTTTTCAGACATACCATAAGAGCGTAGCTTAGCTAACAATTTATCGTGCCAAACACGGTCAAAATTTCAAGTGCAACCGCACGAGCTTCTCCCAAGTGATCAATTTGGTTATTTTTAACATATGTTACGTATTACTTCATCATCATCATCATCATTAGCGTATTCCATCCATAGTCGGATGTAAGCCTTCCCAAGTTGTCTTTAATAAGCTTTGTTGTTGTATTCATCTAATCGCTAATCTTTTTATGTAGTCCGTCCATCTTGTCTGTGGTCTACCTCCGCATCTTTTGTGTTCTCTAGGCCTCTATTTCACCTTATATACATATTCGTTTGATTATATCTGTCATTTCTGATCTTCTTCGAATCTTGATGTTAGGAATACGATCTAGGATTCTAATATTTAGCGTATTACATACATAAACAGTATTATCCATGTTCTGTTTAATATTTTTTATTATTTGTTCGTATTCAATTTTTAAATTATAAGCTGAACAAGCAAATTGACTAAAATATAGGCACATATAAAGTGACATTACAATAAAAATAAAGTTTTTTGTTTATAAAGAAATAAGAGTAAATGATTTAATTACAAACTAAAAAAGCTAACGACAAGGCAAAAAATTTTAATTAATTTATCCGATGAATGGAAGGTACTTACTTTCGTTAATAATTGAAAGAAAAAAATCCAAAGTTTTTTCCGTGTCTTTATTATTTATACTGTGAAGCTTGAGTTATTTTATTAAATATTTATACTGTAATGTGCCCCGTACATTTAGGAAAATTATTTTATTTCTATATTTTATATAATTTGCCACTAATGATTTACTGAGTTTCTGTGATTTCTGCTTTCATATTAATAAATAAGGGATTTTCTTTAGCTCTTTTTAGGATGCCCCAAAGGTCCTTCGTCCTTGTCTTTCACGTTTCAAGTTCAACACTCCTATCATCATAAGGGGCGAAAGGGGTGAAGCAGGAGAAGTAGAAAGAAGTAGAAAAGGTGTCTATTATATATCAGTTATATGTACTTTTCAGGGCTAGGGGAGTAGAGAAATCTAAAAGTTACGCTATTTTTTTAGTATCTCCAATCTCAATTGAAGTAATTTGTGAAAAGATGTTAACTATAGAATATATATATATATATATATATATATATATATATATATATATATATATATATATATATATATATAACACATGGGCTGAAAAGTCCCGGGCCTAACAAAGAAAACACGGTTTTTTTGGTTCAAAATTAGCTTTATTCATCAACGTAATCTCCATCAAGAGCAACGCAATCATTCCAGCGCCGCTCTAACATTTCAATACCACTTTTGTAGAACGATTTATCTTTTGCCTCAAAATAGGCCTCAGTTTCAGCGATAACCTCTTCATTCGTGCGAAATTTCTTACCGGCGAGCATTTTTTTCAGGTCTGCGAACAGCCAGTAGTCGCTGGGAGCCAAATCTGGCGAATACGGTGGATGTGGGAGCAATTCGAAGTTCAATTCATGTAGTTTTGCCATTGTTTTGATTGACTTGTGACACGGTGCGTTGTCTTGATGAAACAAAATTTTTTCTTTGCCATATGCGGTCGTTTCTTTGCAATTTCGGCCTTCAAACGCTCCAATAACGCTATATAATATTCACTGTTGATGGTATTTCCTTTCTCAAGATAGTCGATGAATATTACACCACGCACATCCCAAAATACCGAGGCCATAACCTTTCCAGCCGATTGTTGTGCTTTCGGGCGCTTTGGACGAGGTTCACCAGTTTCTGTCCACTCAGATGACGATCGTTTTAATTCCGGAGTGAAGTGATGGATCCATGTTTCATCCATTGTCACATATCGACGCAAAAATTCCGGTTTGTTACGTTTAAACATGGCCAATCACTGCTCAGAATCATCAACACGTTCTTGTTTTTGATCAACAGTGAGCAAACGCGGCACCCACTTTGAACAGAGCTTTCTCATAGTCAAATGCTCATGCAATATAAAGCCAACACGTTCTTTTGATATCTTTACGATGTCAGCTAACTCACGCAACTTCACTTTTCGATCATTCAAAACGATTTTATGGATTTTTTTGATGTTTTCTGGTGTTACCGCCTCATTTGGACGTCCACTGCGTTCTGCATCATCGGTGTCTCTACGACCACGTTTGAAGTCAGCAAACCAACGTTTTATTGTTGTTTCTGATGGAGCGGAGTCCCCATAACACTTTTCAAGCCATTGCTTCGCTTGAACGGTATTTTTTCCCATCAAGAAGCAGTGTAAAATTAAAACACGAAATTGTTTTTGATCCATTGTTTTGAAAATAACAAAAGTAGCGTCACTCTTAGCACAATAACTCACAAACTAATGAATAGAATATCATGAAATTTTAACAGCTGTCTTTTGAAGGTTAGTATTAACTGAAAAAAAGGTGACTGCAATAAAACTAGCGCCATCTATGTGTTAGGCCCGGGACTTTTCAGCCCATGTGTTATATATATATATATATATATATATATATATATATATATATATATATATATATATATATATATACAGTAGAATCTCGGTTATCCGAAATAATATGGACCAAAGTGATTTCAGATAATCGAAATTTCGGTTAATCCGAATTTTTTTTTTAAATAGAAGTTTAGAATGAATACAACATTGCAGATCGACTTAAAAGCATTTATACGATATGCTATTACGTACATAGGTATTTGTTAAAACAAAGAATAGAACAATTAAGTTGGGAATGTGGAATCTTTGGTACAATGATACTACTCAGTATATATCACCACTACACCAAACACTTTATTTTTGCACTCGACGCGCGTTTCGCTAACCATATTAGCAGTCAATCATCGCTCCTGATGAAGCTAACATGGTTAGCGAAACGCGCGTCGAGTGCAAAAATAAAGTGTTTGGTGTAGTGGTGATATATACTGAGTAATAGAACAATTAGTTTACTTATTTTATGTATATGTACGGAAAATGGAAAATAAAACAGTTTCATTCTTAACTTTAATGTCTTAAAAATGAGGTAATTTTTAACTGCACTCGTTTTGCGTTAGTTCTGTTTTTGGCTGCAACGTCTCTCCAACGTTTGATAAGCAAAACGTCCGCGGCGGTTGCATTTTCTTGTTGTTCTACATAAGTTAACACCTTTTATAAGGCCCCAAGTCCTTCTGTGATTTCTGCTTTCATATTAATAAATAAGGGATTTTCTTTAGCTCTTCTTAGGACGCCCCAAAGCTCAGTGAGTTAAACAACAAAATCACTTGCTTACAAATGTTAATTATTTATTTTTACCTTGCTGAAGAGAAAAAAATTACCTTCCGAGATTTTTGTATTTATTATCGTTTTGGGGGTCCCTAGATCACGAGAAATAAGGTATCGATTTCAAAATTAGTATACATATAGTACTTGATATGGGGAAGATATCTATAATTTTTGACAGGCATCGCTTTGAAGGAGCTGAAAGAGGGACGATAAATCATGTACAGTTTCAATAGTATTGCGATTATTTTTCCTGATTTTTGGTTGGGATAGTAAACAATATTTAACTCACACTAATAAGGTGTGAATGAGTGGTTGGAGGTGTCGCTTTATATTATAACATTCATTCTAATTCTAAATTATAAGATCATGTTACTAAAACGTTTTTTAATTTATTATTGCATGCAATAATTTTTAACTTAAATTTAGCAATGTAACTTATCTGAATTTTATTACATTTTTCATATTAAGTTGAGTAGTGTAACTTGTAATATGTGCAAGACTCCGATATAAATCATTTCATTTGCCTTGAATATGTGTGAATTCTCAGTGGCAAGAGCGTTCTTCGTCCTTGTCTATCACGTTTCAGGTTCAACACTCCTATCTCAATTTTATATTCTTTAGGTGAACTAGTTGGTTTTAGAGATTTCGCTTCGACGGGAGGAGAGGGGGTCTGATATAAAACCTGACATTTTGGTTCAATTCGAGGCTTTTTCCGTTTTCCATAAATATTCTACCGATCTTAAGACATTTTGGGTCAAATTTGGATCGGTTATTCAAATGGAAGCCAGGGGGTAGTGTGTGGGGTAATACTGCGATAAGAAGCCCACTGGAAAAGGCCAAGCTGAAAGTCGGCAAGTGTAAGTAACTTAGGTCCTCTTTACAACATGTGTTCCTGAAAATATTTTCCACGTGTGTTCCCGAAACTATTTTAACGTGTGTTCTTGAAGACTATTTTTTACATGTGTTTCTGAAACTAATTTTCACCAGAAGTGAATCTGAGACCAAATTCTTAATTTTACACCGTCTTGAAACCGTTTTCTAAACCAAAGATAAGTGTTACGAGAAACTGTCCCCATACTTTCAAACTTTTAAGTCAGAGACTGTCAGTGAACGTGTACATTTTTCATCCCATCTCTTTACCTAGTCCAAGTCGGCAGCCCAAAGGAAGCTGCAGACCATCAGTCAGAGGTCCAGGGTTTCTACCCGATGATCCACGTGGGTTGATTAACCACCGTCTGAAGCCCAAACACAAGGGGCTGTTATCTAAGCTGGCTGTTTTAACTTAAGGGAAAGGTAATACCTAAATATTTACACCTATTTTATCAAAGATCTTTTTGTTTAGTTCTGAAAGAACACAACGTGTTGCATTTTATGAAATTTTTACTATAATAGGGTATTTATTTAGATTAATTAATCATAAGGGTTGATTTAATGTAAAAATGTCTCTCTATGTTTGTTAATATATTTTACTTTATTTTAACGTAGTGTTTCACTGAGCTCTCGTTCTATTTTACAGGATTTTTAGGTTGTACCTCATTTTATAATAAACTACAACTAAATATCTCTCCAGTATTTTTTTTGTTTTTTGAGCTGGAGTCATTTTTTACTATAAAATGAATGGTGCCCAAAACTGTACAACTAAGATTTGAACAGCTGTATAGATCAACTTTAAAAGGCGTACAAAAAATTACCTCTTTCCCACCTCTCTACCAGTAAAACGAGCTAGAATATATCCTTATATTTATTCCTTAAACAAACTCAATATTAAACAAACTCAATTTAATTTCAAAACTAACAAGAGGCATAATGGGGGTTCTTATATAATAAATAATAAATTTACTTAAAAAGAACCAACAATACAATATATATCCATTTATCTTATGTTTTTCAGGGTTCTTGGAACGGATAAACCTGAAAATTCCATATTTGTTCATTATTTTCAGTTTGAACACAAATAGGTTAAATTAAGTTGTTCCTTAGTATGAGAAAGTCATTTGCAGGACTTATTTTAGAATTGTGTGTTTACAAGGGGGGTAAACCACCACAGAATTTTTGACATCTGTTACAAAAGTATATTCTTATACCATAATCTATTAAAGGCACACGAGTACACTCAAACGGCTAATAAGGTCTCGGTTTGGTATAAAAGAGATACAAATTCTATGGTTTTGCTGGCAGGATAATTGTCAAACCAAATAAGACATCAATTTTAAATTAGGTAGGAAAAAAAACGTATAGTTTTGAGCGATATCCTCTCAAAAGAGGTGAGGGTTAATAAGTTTTGTATAATTACAATCGTTTTAAGAGAATTGTTGCTGGTTTTGGTTGCAATAACTATATAAACTGTAAGCTGGGCTATTTGTAGTCAAATATATAAGAGGCGAAAGGGGTGAAGCAAGAGAAGTAGAAAAAGTGTCTATTATATATCAGTTATACGTACTTTTCAGGGCCACGAGAGTAGAGCAATCTAAAAGTTACGCTATTTTTTTAGTATCTCCAATCTTAACTGAAGTAATTTGTGAAAGGATGTAACCATAGTGTATATACAGCAGAATCTCGATTATCCAAAATAATATGTACCAAAGTGATTTCAGATAATCGAAATTTCGGTTAATACGAATTTTTTTATAAAATAGAAATTTAGAATGAATAAAACAATTGACTTAAAAGCATTTATACGATATGCTATTACGTACATAGGTATTTATTAAAACAAAGAATAGATCAATTAGTTTACTTATTTTATGTATATCTACGGAAAATCGAAAATAAAACAGTTTCATTCTTAACTTTAATATCTTAAAAATGAGATAATTTTTAACTGTACTCGTTTTGCGTTAGTTCTGTTTTTGGCTACAATGTCTTTCCAACCTTTGATAAGCAAAACGACCTCGGCGGTTGCATTTTCTTGTTGTTCTACATAAGTTAACGCCTTTTCTAGGGCCTCTAGTCCTTCTGAATATGACATTTTTACTGGAATATTGTCAGTGGCTTATACTTCGTTATCATCACCGTGATCACTGCATTTTTGCATACACTTGTAATTAATTTTTGGTCAGTTATTTCATCTTCCACACTATCACTGTTTAACCATTCACAAACATCGGTTTCCGTAACACTTTCACATCCTGATATTCTTGTAATAATTTGATGTAAACTTTCATTATCTTCTGTTTCTGCCTCTGAGTAATATCTCTCCTCTTGTGGAATCAATTTTGACCAAGACTACTCTTTACTTGATTCCAGGCTGAAGCTATCCAATATATAACATTTTTCAAATTTATCTTTTTTAGACAATCAGTAAGATTGCCACCTACATCTACTTCTAAAATATGCTCCAATAACAAACGCCTGTAATTGCGTTTTAAATTTTCCAGTACACCCTGATCCATAGGCTGAATGAGAAAAATTACAGCAGGAGGCAAAAACATCGCTTTTATTTCCTCACTTTCAAGTTTCTCCGCACTTGGGTGAGTGGGGGCGTTATCTAGTAACAAAATACATTTTCTAGGATATCCATATTCTTTTAAAAAAGGTTCCACTTTGGGAACAAAATCTTCAAAAAAACCAGTCTTTAAATAGAGTCGCGTTTATCCAGGCATTGTTTTGATTTTCATACAAAACAGGAAAAGCATTGCGACGAATATTCTTAAAGGTTCGTGGATTTGCTGACTTACCAGTACATAATAATGGGAGTTTGTGTCTTCCAGAAGCATTACTGCATGCAAGAACAGTAATACGTTCTTTGCTACGTAAAAACGTTATAAAACCAGGTGCTCCAGCTTCCGTTTTTGAAGCTAAGGTATTTGACGGCAACATTTTGTAGTTCAAGCCTGTTTCATCACAATTATAGATTTGGTCTGATTGTAAACCATGTTCTTTCATGAGCTGCTCAAAATTCTCTGCTGATTTTTTTACAGCAGATACATCAGCCGACAATCTTTCTCCACAAACTTTCAGTTGACGTACACCATGTATTTTTTTCCACCTGTCTAGCCATCCATCACTTGCAGAACAATTTATAGGCGCTTCAATAACCGGCAACTCTTCGCTTAAACTCACTGCCTTATGTTTTAAAATTGTTCCTGAAATTGGTATTCCACGTTCTCTATTCTGTGTAAACCATAAAAATAAAGAATCATCCACTTTTTGGTATTCACCGCTATTCATACTTTTTCGTGCCTGTGTGGGCGATGACAAAACACTACACCATTTTTCAAGTTTTTCGCGATTTTTTCTCCACTCTGAAACAGTACTCACGGCTACACCTAGATCCTTAGCAATTTGTTTCGGATAAGCCGGATTTCAGATAATCGGGATTATACTATATATATATATATATATATATATATATATATATATATATATATATATATATATATATATATATATATATATATATATATATGTATATATATGGGTTACAGGGAAAGTCGTCCTAGATAATTAAGGACGTTATAGTTTAGGTCGTTTCTGACCGATTTGATTCTATGACATGTTGTCCTAAACTTAACCGTTTTCGAGATATTGAAGTTTAAAGATTTTCTAAAAAAAACATGTTTTTTTTGCTTTTATATCGATTTTTTTTTATTAGAGGTTCTCGAGTGCGATTTTTTTGGTTATTTTTAGTTAGTCTGTATGTCAAGTATTAAAAATCATCAAAAAAATTTGAACTAGTTACTAACAGTTTCAAATGGCGGCTTGTTAATGTTTCTAAATTACGAATTTTTACCAAGTGTTTCCTACTTTAAATCAATAAAGAGAAAAAAAAAATGTATGGAAGTTATTCTGCAAATTATTTTAAAAACTTTTACGTCTTTTTAGCTATCCAAAACGGTATAATATCTACTGGATCTATTAAAATTCTAAGAAAATGAGATTTCAATAGGGTCAAATGTAGAGTAACATAATAATAGAATTTAGATACTACCAATTACCGGTTTACTACCTGCACCTTCAAACAATAAAAAGGGTTGGGTAAGCATTTTTTCCGGTCGGGGTGCTCTCTGTGCGAGTGACATTTTCTGTTCACTAAACATTATTGAATGATTTTTAGTCTGCTCATGCGATTCGTCCGTGGTAGATGTGCTATACCGTGCTTTTCAAAAATATCTGTGTTTCATCTTCTGACTGTGTGAATTGGCTCATAACTGGATTTTGATCTCTGCTTGTGAATATGGCAACGTATACCAACGAGGAATATGCTGACATCCTAATGTGTTACGGATTTTGCGAAGGAGTGTCGTCGCGTGCACGTGATGAATACATACTGCGATATCCTACTCGTCGTGTACCTGATGTTAGCGTATTTGATGGAACTTATTGAAGACTACGAGAAACTGGTTCCGTACAAAGACGACGAACTGACATGGGACGACCACGTATCTTTGACGAAGACGAAGAAAACGAAATATGACGTCTCTTTGAGGTGGACCCAACCACATCTACAAATGTTATCGCACAACAGCTTGGTATTTCGCAGTGGAAGGTATGGTTTGTAATGCATACTGTTGGGCAACACCCTTACCACTATACGCCCGTGCAAGTCATTGAAAAATACCGATGTCGAAGATGCATCTTTTTTTAAGAAAATACTATGGACTGACGAGTCGAAATTCGACAAAGACGGTCTTACAAACTACCACAATGCCCACTATTGGGCTTCTAAAGAGGAAGGCAACCCAAACAAAAAAAGAATGAAAGGAGCACAAACAAGATTCAGCTTAAATGTGTGGATGGGTATAATTTCAAATTATTTGGTTGGGCCATTCTTCCTGCCAGATAATTTGAATGGCGAGGAATACGACAATTTTTTGCGGAACGATTTACCTAATTTGATGGAAGACCTACCTATTGGTTTGAGACAAAACATGTACTTTCAACACGATGGCTGCCCAGCTCACTACAGAGGAAGTGTTCGTGCATGGCTCAATGACAATTATCCCAACAAATGGATTGGAAGAGGCGGACCCATAAATGGCCGGCGAGAAGCTCAGACCTAACACCGATGGATTTTTATGTGTGGGGTCACATGAAAAGTCTCGTATACGACCAGATGACTCCTATCGAAAACGTGGATGTCCTAAGACAAAAAATAATTGATGCGGCTGACGAAATGAGGCGGCACCTCACAACCAGCGTTGTGAAAAGTAATTTAAGAAAAAGAATGAGAATTTGTGTTAGAAATAGGGGCGATCATATAGAACATGAATTATAATTAATAAAAAATATTAAATTACAAGGTTTTTTGTTTTACTTGTGTATTTTTCGTATTTTCACCTAGAACTAAAAATTTACCTTTTGCTACCCGAGCCCGCTTTAGGTGTCATTCTGTGTACAGTTTTCCTATTAAACTCCTAGTATTATACCTTTTTTGATAGCTAAACATACGTAAAAGTTTTTAAAATAATTTGCAGAATAACTTCCATACATTTTTTTTTCTCTTTATTGATTTAAAGTAGGAAACACTTGGTAAAAATTCGTAATTTAGAAACATTAACAAGCCGCCATTTGAAACTGTTAGTAACTAGTTCAAATTTTTTTGATGATTTTTGATACTTGACATACAGACTAACTAAAAATAACCAAAAAATCGCACTCGAGAACCTCTAATAAAAAAAATCGATTAAAAGCAAAAAAAAAAACATGTTTTTTTTATAAAATCTTTAAACTTCAATATCTCGAAAACGGTTAAGTTTAGGACATCATGTCAGAGAGTCAAATCGGTCAGAAACGACCTAAACTATAACGTCCTTAGTTATCTAGGACGACTTTCCCTGTAACCCTGTATATATATTATATATATATATATATATATATATATATATATATATATATATATATATATATATATATATATATATATATATATATATATATATATATATATATATATATATATATATATATATATATATTTATATATATATATATATATATATATATATATATATATATATATATATATATATATATATATATATATATATATATATATATACATATGCACATAACTTTCAATGAAACAGCTACTCACAATCGGCAAACTCTACCTGCCCCCAAAACAATACATGCGTCCCCAAATGCAGTCTATCCTAAGCAATTTCCTGCAAACATATTGTCCATAACGTCACCAGTGGTGTTTCCATGGAATTCCGGCCGGACTTTCATTAAAATGCCCTTTCACTCGGATGAACACAAACATATTTAAATATTAAAACCCTCCGACAAGCATTTGACCGCGAAAGACTGCGGTATGGCAACAGCTCGCCAGTGCCGTAGATCATTTATTCATTTATCTATTTTGAGCTGTATTCGTCCAGAAGAAAGTTCGGTATACGTTATTAATGTAAGATTTTTATTTAAGTTTGAATCTGGAAATCTTTTGCATTTGAGATTTAGCCACCCGTCTGGCAATGCACGGGCAATATACATTGTTTTATTTCCCCACTTTTTGGGAAAAAAAAACAATCTTATCCTTAACGACTTTGGGAGGAAAATTTGTTTGATAAACTGAGTTTTTTAAATTTAAAATGTAAAGGGTCTTCCATTTGGGACTTGACAACTTTGAAATTTCACTGTGAACGCACCCTTAAGCCAATCACCGAACTGTCAACGTCAAAACATTCAGTAAAGTCAACATTTTCATCATGGTGAAGTACACGAACGCACAACGTTTACAAATAATTAAAATTTACTACCAAAATTTGGAGTCGGTGACTGCAACTTTAAGAGCGTTAACGCCAATTTTTGGTCGTAATTCTCGTCCCAGTAGACAAGCAATTCATAGTCTAGTGAAAAAATTTGAGTTAACATATTCGCTGCTGGATGTTCCCGTGCCAGTGAGACAACTGGTTGGTCGAAGTGGCCAGAATATTGCTGCCGTTCAAGCATCCATCTCAAACGAACCAAAACAGTCGATTTCACGGCGTTCTCAAGAATTGAGCATCGCTCAGACCACACTATGGCGAATTTTGCGAAAGGATCTTGGCCTGCATCCTTATAAGTTAAAGTTAACTCAAGAATTAAAGCCACTCGATCATATGAAGCGACGTACGTTCTCGAATTGGGCTCTAGAAATGTTGGAAGAAGATGACCAATTTCATCGCAAAATCATCTTTAGTGATGAAGCGCATTTTTGGATAAACGGCTTCGTCAACAAACAGAATATGAGTTATTGGTCAGGTGAAAACCCTCATGTGCTTGAAGAAACATCACTTCATCCACAAAAAATTACTGTTTGGTGCGGTTTTCATGTCGGTGGTGTCATTGGGCCGTTCTTTTTCGTTGATGAAAATAATCGTCACGTTACAGTCAATGGAGATCGCTACAGAGGCATGTTGCAAAGTTATTTCTTTGATCAATTGCATGGGCTAGACATTAATGATATGTGGTTTCAACAAGACGGCGCCACAAGCCACACAGCGGGTGTAACAATCGACTTACTGCAATCTAAATACGGTGAACGTGTTATATCGAGAAATGATCCCGTCGAATGGCCGCCTAGATCGTGTGATTTAACACCTCTCGACTTCTTTTTATGGGGGTACGTTAAATCATTGGTATATGCTAACAAGCCTGCGTCGTTAGAGGAGCTCAGAGCCAATATTGAAAGAGAGATAGCGGCCGTTTCCGTCGAAATGTGTGGCCGAGTCATCGAAAATTGGGTTCAACGAATCGACCGCTGCAATCGTACCCGTGGTGGACATATGAATGAAGCCGAATTCCATACATAAATGTTCTGATTGTACTTCAAGTCGATAGTAAAATTTTCGAAATGTCTCAAATGGGTTGCGTTTTATTTCAAAAAAAGTTGTCAAGTCCTTAATGGAAGACCCGATATATTTGATAACAAACATTTCATTTTAAATTTTTAACAAAGGCATCTTAAAGAATAACAAGGAGGGTCACAGAAGTTTAAAAACAAAAAGCTCATGTAGCTTTAGAGGAACTAATATAATATATTTTCTAAGCTTAAAAAGTTTAAGTATAACAATAAACACAACGCATTGTTTTCTGGTATACTTTATATACTGATAAGACAACTTATATATACTTGATATGTTTTTATTTATATTAATTCTTTATTAAACTTCCTGGTAAAGGCTTGGTGTTCTTACAGCTATTACAATGTCTGTTATCTCATGTAGCTTTAGAGGAACTGATATATTGTCCAGTGACATTAGGGGTTTCTCCTCGGAATGAGAGATAATAAGCTGTAAATTTGTATAAACCATAAAGGTTAGTAGGTAAGTATTATTAAACGAATATATTTGATAAATGAAGAATATTATTAAATATATTGTATTAATTTTTAAATAATGCAAATTATTCATAATTATGGATTTTTTAGTGATTAATTAACTTTATACGACGTATTATTTACCGGGACTCACGGTCGACCTTACATTATGCTATGTATGGCTGAGCGCTGCGCGGTTTTCCACGCTCTATCTTAAGAACGGTTAAGCGTATAAAAAATGTTTAGAACAAAATAATTTGTAGAGAATTTTATGCTCTACAATTTTCATAATAGATACAAATAGCATTGAAACCATAGGAAGTGAGATATTTGCGAAAAACCGATTTTTGTGACCTTTGATCTTGAATATCTTAAGACGCGGACACGAGATTTTATGAGACTTTTGAGACAACTTTTAGAATACCAAAATAAAGGTTTATACAAGTTTACAGCTTATTCTCTCTCATTTCGAGATTGACCCTCTTTTTGGCTTACAGCCCTGGGCAAATAATATATTTTCTAAGCTTAAAAGTTTGAACATAACATTTTACATATTTCTGATATACTTTATATATTGATAACATAACTTATATTTACTTGATATGCTTTTATTTATATAAATTCTTTATTATACTTTTTGGTATCTCGGATGAAGACGATGACTCCCCCTCGCCCGCCGTGACAGAAGATTAACAATAGCGTAAGTCTTAGGCTAAGGTAATTTAAGTCTTAGAATTACGAAAATCATGTATCAACAAACACATTTCCTAAGTTAAGTTAGTATAGGACCACTAGAATAAGAGCTTAGCTTAACAGGTTGACTGCCGACCACTCCGATCGGAGTGCGTCGGGTCTTTTCGCCAACGCCGTCTACTCCGATCGGAGTTCGACGTGCGTTCTTACGAAACGTTTTAGTATTCCATCGGCGTTGTATATGAAATGTGTTTCTAGTGGTGGCGTTGCTTAAAAACGCAAGTTCTAACAGGTGCTTAAGTGGTTCCGCGGATTTGCTTTTGGTTTGGTTGTAATCTGCCGTACAATATGGACAATCAACCTGGGCCTTCTGGTATTAAAAAAAGATATTGTAGTGAAGAAAAAAAAGGTATATGATAAGAAAAAGAAGCTAACTGATACTGAATTATTGCAGCTATTGGAAGAAAGCGGAGGTAGTAGTGACGAACATTACGTACCAGACACAGACGATAGTGATGTAAATTCAAGCTCCGAGTCCGAAGAAGAGAATTTTATAGACTCTATTCGGCCACATCAAACACTTCGTAGCCTTGATGAGATAAAATGGAACGACAGAGGTGCGTTAAAACAAATTTTGTTCCAGAAAACCCAGGAATTATTGGTGCAAATTCCAGGACAGGGTGCACCTAACGATTTTTTTTTCGAAATGATCATTGATGATGATTTTTTACAAACTATTGTAGAACGAACGAACTCTTACGCAGTCGAGGTTTTGCTGCGCCCAGAAACAAGTACAAAATCACGTATTACTAATTTTAAAGATCTTACTCTTGACGAACTAAAAATTTTTTTGGCCCTGTTACTTCACACTGGCACAATATCCTTGAGCCGTCTTAACGATTATTGGAAAACTGATCCGCTATTTAATCTACCTGTTTTTAGAAAATATATGTCAAGGAATAGATTTTTGCTTATCTTGAGGTGTTTGCATTTTACATCTCCAGATATGGATCCGGCAGACCGGCTAGGAAAGATTAGATTTGTGGCAGATTTTTTTAACAACAAGATGGGAGAAATTTACTATCCTGGAAGAGAGTTGTCTTTGGATGAAGCTATGGTACTTTATCGGGGTCGTCTCCAGTTTAAACAGTATATCAAGAATAAGCGTCATAAGTATGGTATGAAGTTATACATGCTGACAGAGCCTAATGGACTTATTTTGAAATTTCGTGTCTACGAAGGTGCGACAGATGTTTATGGTGGAAGCGGACATACTGAAAAGATTGTTTTACATTTATTGGAGGAAAAATTGGGTGTGGGACATGCTGTTTATCTAGACAATTTTTACAATAGTGTTAATTTAGCTAGGAAATTACTTCAACAAAATACATACTGCACTGGTACGCTGAGAGCTGAGAGGAAAGATAATCCGAAAGAGGTAATGAGTGCAAACTTAAAACGTGGTGAGAATAAATCTATGTTTTGCAATGGAGTGCATGTCGGAAAATGGCGCGATAAACGCAATGTTCAATACATTTCAACAGAATTTGGAAGCGAAATGGGCATTTTTAAAAACAAAAGAACTCAAGAATCTGAAAAACCTTTCGCAATCATTGGATATAATGCTTTTATGTCCGGTATAGATAGACAGGATCAAATGATGGCATATTATCCTTGCAGCCGTAAAACCATTCGGTGGTACAAAAAGTTATTCATGCATGTGCTGCAAATGAGCATGATAAACGCCTATTTTTTGTACAATAAATATTCGCGGTCTGACCAGTTACGATTATATGACTTCCGATTGGATGTCATAAGAAATTTACTAGCCAGACGACCAATTACTAATTTGCCGCAAATTCCTCCAGGCCAAATAAATGTCCACAGCATTAGCAAAGTAGAAAAAATTGTTAGTGAAAAAAAAGGAACTAAAGAAACAAAACGGGTAAGCAGAAAGGAATGCAAAGAATGCAGGAAAAATAAAATAAGAAAGCAAACAGTGTATAAATGCAAAATGTGCCCTGGACAACCAGGTTTTTGCCTTAATTGCTTTGAGGATTACCATAAAAATGTACAAAAATGATTTAGAAATAAATGTTTTGAGTTCATGAGTTCGATTTATTATTTCTTTACTTATTTAATTGGACACTCCGATCGGAGTGTTCGGCATCTAGTAAAAATTTTCACTTGCAATGCCGATTACTCCGATCGGAGTGAAATTTTTTTTTTTCTAATATTTTGAATGGCACATAAAAAAAACACATCCAAGACTCATTTTAATTCATATTTACCACAATAAAATAAAAATATTTGGAAAAATCTTACCGGCATCAACCACAAACTCAAAAATATAGATCGGCAGTCAACCTGTTAAGGTAGTATAAGCAAACATTCATATGAAGTTTCTTTTGTACATTAATTAATGTCAGTAAGGGGCATGGCCTTACTGACATTAATTAAGACCTATAAAGACAATGACTTCTTGGTGGTGGTAAGGGCTTGGTGTTCTTACGGCTATTACAATGTCTGTTAGCCCATGGATTGACCCAAGGTTAAAAATAAAAAGATTTCATGATAAAATTATAGTAGGAAGTGAGTATCATGTGATTGGATCTGTGGATCTGATTGTCTCTGTATGGCTCTCTGGGAATTGTTCTATTTGTGCATTATCTCCAGGTTATCCCTGAGTTTGGATACCTTTAAGAAACCTCTGGTGTTTTCGTGTTTAGATCTTCCTACTTATGTATTTATTATTAAAAACGCACAAATGTATTTATTATCCTTACTCAATACCTATCAAATATTTATCAGCGTATTCTTGAAGCACTGTACGCCAACAGCTATTAGAACTTATTCTTAGGTTGGTTTAGGTCACCTTTAGCCTAAGTTATCCAAGATAGACCAGATATCATTTTGTCGATGTTATAGAAACACTAGATCTACGCTTGTGGTACTTTTCCCAGCTTTTTAATTAATTTATTGTTGAGCCGGTAGTAGCGCAACATTTGTAGTGTTTCTAAACCGATTCACAGATAAATTATGTTTTGAAAAGCAACAAGAATATTTGCTATATATATATATATATATATATATATATATATATATATATATATATATATATATATATATATATATAAATGTAGATTTATCGACCGTACTTTGATAGCAAAAAGGGTTTTTTTTTAATTTATCGGGTTTGCGGTCTGTGACAATTAACACTCCATTGATGTTAAACTCTCTATATTTCGTTGTACTTCACAACTTCAACGGAAGAAACTATAATTTTTAGAAAAAACAGTGTGTCAGGAAATTTATTTGTAAATAAATAGTTATTTTAAAAACTTACCAACTAAGAGATGGTCACAACATTTATAAAAATAAAAGAACATCGACTACATTAGACACATAATAGAAACAAGAAAATACTTATGCACAATGACAAATAACAGTTAACAATGAACTAATCTAGGCTATAAATCCGAAATCGGACGAAAAACGAAAAAACTATCAACAAATACAGTGGTTTAGTTATGCATAAGATTATTGACTTATAAAATTTATAAGTTTAAAATATTACAATACATTACACTTAATTTACTGGTATCTGCCCTATAATTAACACAATCCTTATGTTTGTTTACTCTCTCCAAAACTTCCACATTGGCAAAATCGAACTGATGTCCCGTTTTTTTAAAACATGGTCAACTAAGGCACATGACCTCTTATTTATTCGACAATCGCTTTTGTGTTGTGTAATTCTTTGTTTTATCCACTGCGATGTCTGTCCGATATAACATGAAACACAACCCAAACAGGACAACTTGTAAACTACATTTGTGTTATAAAGTAGAGGGGGCCTCTGTTTGAGTTGGGTAAACAAGGTACGGCTACTATTTAACTATTTTAATGTGTGGAAAATCTTTGAAGATGGTAACCATTGAATCGGTTAATCCGCGCACAAACGGTAACTTTTTATATCTGAGAACATTGTGAGTTTCCTCTGTAGGGCCATCAAAATTGTTAGAATTGTAAATAAGTTTTTTCAAAATGTGTTTTGGATACCCGTTGTTGGAAAAAAAATTTTATATAATTTGGTCAGATTGGCAGGCAGGTAACTCTCTATGTGTTATTCTGTTCTTCATTGCTATTACGCTATTATATTTTTGGTTCATAGGGTGATTTGAAAAATAATTAATAAACTTGTTTGTTGGAAGCTGTAGGTTTCTGATACCAATTCAAAATTAACACATTATCCTCAGTTCTAATGACCTGTGTATCCAAAAAAGGGATGCTGCCATTATTCTCATGCTCTATGGTAAATTGCAAATGACTGTTGAAAGAGTTAAAAGTATCTAAAATTTTTTTAGTACAATTCGCAGGCTGACAAGGGCGGTTGTACCGTGGTAATGGATAAAACTGAATATATTGCCAAGACTGCGTTATCATTAAGCGATTCATCAACATACACACAACTAAGTACAGATCCAACCACAACAATACAAGCTTCATATAACAACTTAATAAAGGAACTTAAAACAAACAACCAAATAAGTGTGGGAGTCGCAAAACACCTGTCGGTTTATAATTCACATTTCCCCAAATTGTACTGTCTTCCAAAAGTACATAATCCCGACATACCTTTAAGACCAACTGTAAGCTCAATTAATGCCACTACTTATAACATTTCAGAATTCCTATCTAATATATTAAAAAATGCAGATATTACAGATTATAATATAAAAGATACTTTCTCTTTTGTAAACATGATAGATGGGTTGCGATTACCCCAAGGTCATGTGTTGATATCGTTGGACGTGGTCTCCTTATTTACCAACATTCCCGTTGATCTGGTTTTAAAAATCCTGGAAGACAAGTGGTTGTTGATTGAAGCGCACACTACGTTGTCAAGTATCAATTTCATGAGACTCAGAAGATTTATTTTTGAACACACATATTTCGGGTTCAACAATGGATTTTATAAACAAATTTTTGGAACCCCAATGGGATCTCCCATAAGTCCCGTGTTGGTCAATATAGTTTTAGATCATTTGCTTGATGTGGTATAGGTACAACTTCAGTTTGATGTCCCATTCATTTATAAATACGTAGATGATATCATTTGTTCGGTACCTGCGAATTGTACTAAAAAAAATGTTAGATACTTTTAACTCTTTCAACAGACATTTGCAATTTACCATAGAGCATGAGAATAATGGCTGCATCCCTTTTTTGGATACACAGGTCATTAGAACTGAGGATAATGTGTTCATTTTGAATTGGTATCAGAAACCTACAGCTTCCAACAGGTTTATTAATTATTTTTCAAATCATTCTATGAACCAAAAATATAATAGCGTAATAGCAATGAAGAACAGAATAACACATATTAGCCACGAGAGTTACCTGCCTGCCAATCTGACCAAATTATATAAAATTTTTTCCAACAACGGGTATCCAAAACACATTTTGAAAAAACTTATTTACAATTCTAACAATTTTGATGGCCCTACAGAGGAAACTCACAATGTTCTCAGATATAAAAAGTGACCGTTTGTGCGCGGATTAACAGATTCAATGGTTTCCATCTTCAAAGATTTTCCACACGTTAAATATAACAGTCTCAGTAGCCGTACCTTGTTTACCCAATTCAAACAGAAGCCCCCTCTACTTTATAACACCAATGTAGTTTACAAGTTGTCCTGTTTGGGTTGTGTTTCATGTTATATCGGAGAGACATCGCAGTGGATAAAACAAAGAATTACACAACACAAAAGCGATTGTCGAATAAATAAGAGGTCATGTGCCTTAGTTGACCATGTTTTAAAAATGGGACATCAGTTCGATTTTGCCAATGTGGAAGTTTTGGAGAGAGTAAATAATTACAAGGATCGGCTGTTTCTTGAAATGTGTCACATAAACAAATATAAGGATTGTGTTAATTATAGGGCAGATACCAGTAAATTAAGTGTAATGTATTGTAATATTTTAAACTTATAAATTTTACAAGTCAATAACTGAACCACCTTATGCATAACTAAACCACTGTATTTGATGATAGTTTTTTCGTTTTTGGTCCGATTTCGGATTTGTAGCCTAGATTAGTTCATTGTTATTTGTCAATGTGTATTTTCTTGTTTCTGTTATGAGTCTAATGTAGTCGATGTTCTTTTATTTTTATAAATGTTGTGACCATCTCTTAGTTGGTAAGTTTTTAAAATAACTATTTATTTACAAATAAATTTCCTGACACACTGTTTTTTCTAAAAATTATAGTTTCTCCCGATGAAGTTGTGAAGTACAACGAAATATAGAGAGTTTAACAGCAATCGAGTGTTAATTGTCACAGACCGCAAACCCGATAAATTTAAAAAAACCCTTTTTGCTATATATATAAATATATGTATATATATATATATATATATATATATATATATATATATATATATATATATATATATATATATATATATATTCAATGTAAAGTACTAACTTCTTGTCGGTTAAGGCGTATTATTGTAATAATTGTGACAGAAAACTTTAACCAACAATGTTACATTATTGTTTAATTTTAAAATATAGTTTTTAACAAAAACTGCTAAAATACCTTATTTCATTCCAACATACTTGGAAAAAGAATTTATATCAACCAAGAAGATTTCATACAACAAATGCTCTAGAAGGACAAAACACTCAAAGAGGAAGAAGAATCGTTTTTCGAACACTTCTGCCACTAATACCATAACTTACTTACTTATTTTTTACACTTTTATTGGTTTATTCTTAAAAATACTAAATACAATTATTACTCTTTCTTTTTCTATATCCGCTAAATATCTGGTGATCAGACTGAATAACACAATAGGCGCTGTTTACTTAATATGAATCAATATCCATTAAAAACCATAGAAAAATGGAGTTTGAACTAACGTGACTAACTTCTGACCAGTTAAGAAGTAATTGTTCGATAATTATAGCAGAAAACTTGAACTCCCAATACTTCATTGTTTTTTTTAGAATCTGACAACCAAAAACTACCAGAACACTGTATTTTTATTTTAATCCAGATAGTTTTAAATTTAAAAAAAAATCCAAAATCTTTGCAAATATAAAGCTCTGAATACACACCGAAAATTTACACAACTCGTTGTTTTCTGATACACTGTTTTTTATTGGATTACAACATATAGTCATTTGATATACTTTTTGTCAATAATTTTACATCGCATCGTTCGTCGTTTCCAAAATTCATAAAGTCAGTTTGTTCTTGCCCTGAATGTCGCTTGGCAATAGCTGTCCGCTGTTCATTGCCTCCTTAACTCCTTGGGTTCATGTTCCTGTCATTCTTTCTCTCCTTGGATGTCATTTCCTAGGTATGCATTTCCGTATTTTAATCGATCACCTATTTTCTGGCATTCTTGGCAGATGGCCATACTACACTAATCCTTTTCAGTCTACCAGTAATAGCCTCTTTCATTCCCATTTGATCTTTTATTTCGATTTTTGAAAAGTGTTCTAATCTTGATAGTCTTTTGCTTTACCTCACCGTATCCATCTCAAGTTTAAATATTTTTTTCATGTTTTACTTCTCATATATCTCTTTTATGTGTATATAACATAATACATAGACCAACCATAGATTGATTTATTCATTTTTTGTAGTGTTCTTTTCATGTCCTTATAAAGCGTGTTTTTTATAGAGGTATAGAACTTTGAAATGGAATAAAACAAAGATGAATTTTTTAAACTGACATGAAATTTACTTTATTCGAAAAAATCTTCTGGCATTATAATTTAAATATGACTTCTGGCATATGACCGCCACGGCTGGCTCGGACGTAGTCTAATCTGGAGGTCCAATTTTCGATGACTTTTTCCAACATTTGTGGCCGTATATCGGCAATAACGCGGCGAATGTTGTCCTCCAAGTGCTCAATCGTTTCGGGCTTATCGGCGTAGACTAGCGACTTCACATATCCCCACAGAAAATAGCCTAGCGGCGTTAAATCGCACGATCTTGGAGGCCAATTCACGGGTCCGAAACGTGAAACTATGCGGTTACCAAACGTTTCCTTCAATAAATCAATTGTGGCACGAGCTGTGTGACATGTTGCGCCGTCTTGTTGAAACCACAGCTCCTGCACATCATGGTTGTTCAATTGATGAACGAAAAAGTCAGTAATCATGGCTCTATAGCGGTCACCATTGACTCTAACGTTCTGACCAGCATCGCCCATAAAGCACACCAAACAGTCAGTTTTTTCTGGATGTAACGGTGTCTCAACATACACTTGAGGATTATCATCACTCCAAATACGGCAGTTTTGTTTATTGACGTATCCATTCAAACAAAAGTGAGCTTCATCGCTAAACAAAATTCGCTTATGAAAATCGGGATCAACGGCAATCTTGTTTTGGGCCCATTCACCGAATCTACGCCTTGTTAGGTGATCGTGTGCACGATGACGGATAGACTGATTCGGGTCTTCCTCTACGCTACGCTCTACAGCAGCAATGACTTCTTCTGTACGCACTCTACGACGTCTCTGTGGATGCGTATTATCATTTAGAGTAAACTTGGTGCAAAAACGTTCCATAGTTAATCGAATTAATTGCTCTGATGGACGATTATGTTGACCGTAAAATGGACGTAGTACGCGATACGTATTTCGAACAGAACCATGATTTTCAAAATAAATTTGCACAATTTGGAAGCGTTGTTCAGGCGTCAGTCTATTCAAGTTGAAATGCCAAACCAAACTAAACATAAATCACTTGACAGCTGACAAAATGGCCGCCAGTTAAAAAAGTGTTGCCAACTTAAAGTTTTATACCTCTATAAAAAAAAACACCCTTTACCACGAGATGCTATTTTAATCGTCTTATTATTTTTCCTTTTATTTCGACATCTTCTTAGGAATTTTGCTGGCTGCTAAATATGGATTTCAAATCACTAAAATCTGTTTAGCCCTTTTCCTTCAATATGCACATTTTTATATGCAATCATTAAATTATTATTTATTTTTAAAGGTTATTTCCCCTCATTTTTGACAATGTTCGTCAAAATTGTAGAAGTACGATATTCCTGTTATCTTCTGCACCTGAACTAACTGTTACAACAATTTTATATCCTCCTAAGTTTATTCGAGCTGATTTCCACGCCACTCACTTCGGCAAACCACAAACGTCCACACTAAAATTCCCGACTGTCCCTTTTCCAAGTTCTGGACCGTGTATCGTTGTCTATTTGCCGGAAAATCTCGCAAAATTACTTCGTATAATATTCCGGGACATTCGGATAAATGTTTGCGAGAGTGTGTTACTGCTAATTAAAATTGGGCTTTAAAATTCCTTACCTAATGGAAAAAGGGCTTTTCTGCTGACCTTTACACCTAATATGTGTTCTTTGTATTCGTACGGGCGCTTTAAATGGTGGAGAATTCACTAAAAACTCGTCTGTAAACAGAAAAACTCATACCGCTTTTTTCTCTTACTACTGGTTCACTCTTCACATAAACTAAATAGCTTTAAAAAATACCTCATATCAAGTTGGAAGATGTCGTATTACATTTCCTAAATTTGAGAAGTGTAACTTAAAATGTAACATAAATCGTCAGTTTCTATCATAGTTTTTTTATTGGCATAATCATCATCAGCCTATGCTTTATTGATACACTTTAATTTATGCATTTATTCTTTAAAATACAGAAATATAAAATATTTTTTCTCGTATGTTTCATACAAATGGTTGTTCCTGATCGTATCACATTATACGTACATTTTTATTCAGTTTAAATAAATAATTACTGAAATTTAATATTCATATTTGTTTTATTTTATTTTTATTATGTCCAAGTTATATTTTGTCTATTAGTGCACCATCGTCGACACTGGTTATATAAGTTTTTAAATTTGGAAAATATTTATATGTGTTTGTAGTAATATCGCTGATAAATAAATCTATTTTTAATTTGAATGATTTCCAGGATTCGTATAAATCCAGAACTGTTTTGCCTGAACCTTGTAACTTTAAGTTGAGTTCACTGAGATAGTTTGTAATATCAGTAAGAAACATTAATATACAGATCCAGTTCTTATCTTCTAGTTCAGGATAAGCATCCACTTTTTTTCCAACAAGAACGATTTAATTTCGCCCAGACATCGCACAAATCTAGAGAGCACTTTACCACGGCTGAGCCAGCGCACATTATTGTGCATTGGTATATCTGAATATGCACTTTCTAATTCCTGCAGAAACGCCTTAAATTATCTATGGATCAGTGAAGAACGACAGACAATGTAGTTAACTATTTTAACCACTCTATCCATTACGGATTTTAAACTTCCAGCGGAGATTTTAGCGCACAAACTCTCTTGGTGAATTTTGCAATGAAAATTCAAAACAGATCGACCCATGCGTTCAATAAGAAGGGAAACAAATCCTTTATGTCTCCCAATCATAGCAGGAGCGCCATCTGTCGTTACACAAAAAAATTTTATTCTTTTTTCAAAATGTTTAACAAATTCCGAAAATATATCCTCTCCTCTTGTAGTTCCCTGCAATGGGAGCAGACAAATCAGCTCTTCATACACAGTGCCATTATCGAGGTATCGCGCAACGATTGCTAGACGGGCAATGTCATTAATATCGACACTTTCATCCAATGCTACACTAAATACAAAACTCCGTTTGAACATTTTGTGTCATTTCGGTAATTCGTCTCTCGATGGTCCGCGCTAATGCCGATATATCCCTAATCCTGGCCAATATTGTATCCTTATTGGGCAAGTCGTCGAATAAATCTCGTCAGTACTCAAAAACGTTTGCTTCATAAATTCTCCGTCAGTGAACGGCCTACCCTTTTGTGCCAACGATTGTGCAATTTTGAAACTGCATTCAATTACCTGATTTTTTCCTTGGAAAACTTTGCTAAAGAATGTTGACTGTTTCTCGTATTGTTTACTTGCTCTTTGTATTGCCTCCCTTTTATCAGCGTTATCTTTAAATGACGATTCATGTTTTATCTGGAAATGTCGTTGAACACTAGATGTCCGGAAAACTACGCTTTGCCGACATAGGACACAAATGGCCCGATCGTTTTGCTGCACAAAACCGTAATCTGTTGTCCATGAAGTTTGAAATGATCGAACGTCTACCTTCTGTTTCTTCGCGGCCATAACGCAACGTAATTTTAATTTTTAAACTTTTCGACGACTATTGACTGGAATGGATGTTACTTCTATACTAAATGATCCAAACGTGTAGCTGCTTGCTATATATAGAAAAATAATGTTTCCAGAAAATTCCAATAATTACGTTTATTAAATTTCTTAGAACAAAAATTATTATCTACAAAGCGCCCATTGCAATCAAAGGGCCGTCTAGAAGTTAAATCTAACAAAAACTAAAGTTCGGCAATATAAAAAGAGTTGTGGTGCGCGTCGGAACGATTGAAGTCAAGTCAAACAAAAACCGCCTTATAGCGACTCTTTTGATCTGAATTGAGGACGTTTATTTGTGTTTTTGCCTAGGCTTATATTTTGAGGCTTGTCGTCTTTAATACTTGCCGAAATTAAAGCCAAACCAATGCATTCAGTAAAATTATAAATTACAAAATATATATTTTGTAGTTTTTGGTAATAATACCTAGTGACCTATATAATATATCGTTTTTGTTCGTATCGTTAAAGTAATACTGTCTTCGATTATTTACTTAATTTCGAAACATGTCACAGATTACAGAATTAATGTGTAAACTTTGAATAGGTACGCGTGCCATTCAAAATTGCTTGGCGTGCCAGAGATGGCACGCGTGCCATAGGTTGCCGACCCCTGTCCTAAGCTGTCACACACAAAAATATTGTATGCTAAACAACAAGATTATTTGTTAAATAAAATTATTTTTTCTCATTATTTCAAGTAACAACGAATGAATCATCTTCGCCGCTAGAATACTGCTTTTTGAATTTTAAAAAGAGAAAAACGCTAGAAAAAAAATTATGTCGCCAATTTTCTTTTAACTCATCTTTATTATTCCTATAAACTGATCTCATCATCAACAAAGCTATCCATTGACGGACATAAGCCTCCCCTAAGTACGTCCATCTTCTTCAATCTTGGGCCTTGTTTATCCAGTTGTATCTGACTAGTCTTTTGATGTCGTTAGACTATCGGGTTTGTGAGCGTCCTCTATTTCTTTTTCCATTCCAGGGCCTTCAGTTGATTACTCTGTGGGTCCATCAATTATCAGAGAGTCTAGCAATGAGACCCGCCCAGCTCCACGTCAATCTGCTCACTCTCTCAGTTATATTACTTACCTTGGACCTTCTTTGAATTTCTTCATTAATCAGCATATCCCTCAGTGATATACCCAACATTCTTTTCCATTGTTCGTTGAGCTATGTGTAGGCTATTTGAAATTTCTCGATTCAAGGCATATGTTTCTGTTTCGTATGTCAATACTAGCAATAAACTGGTCTAAACAATCAAAAAACTTTAAAAAAAAACATTATATAGGTGTATATATATATATATATATATATATATATATATATATATATATATATATATATATATATATATATATATATATATAATATGAGAATGCGAGAACTCTATAGGAAATATACCAACCACAGGAGCAATAAGACAAGGAGACAGTCTTAGGCCGTTTTTACTCAATCTTGTAATGGATAAAATAATTGAAGACGTTGAGTCAGTAGAAATGAGATACAGAATGAGTAGCAGCAGAATTAGTCTTGCTTGTTAGGCAGACGATGTTGCTGTAATTTTCAATTTCTTATGCATTAAAGAAGTACGGGACTAGACGGAATCACAGATGAAGATGGTGTCAGATTGCTTCATGACGTATATAACGCAGTGGCAATAACGAAACAGTGGCCAATGGAATGAACTCGGTCTGTATTTATATCACTGTACAAAAAAAGTTCAACCCAGCAATGCTAAAATTATAGAACTATCTCTTTGATACAACATGCCAGTAAAATACTACTCAGAAGATAAAAGATTACAAAAATACTGGGACCATCAAATACCTTCAGAACAAGCTGGATTTGTAGAAGGAAGGAGTACTAGAGATCAAATCTTTAATATCAGACAAATAGTTGAAAAGGCCCGCGAATTTAACATCGCTGTCGTTTCATAGACTGCGCCAACGCTTTTGACAGTGTAGTATGGGCACATCTCTGGACAGTGTTGAAAGAAATGGGAGTGCTTGGTCAACTGATTCTGCTGCAGAGTTGGTGATACCACAGGAGAGCAGTCTCTCCAAACGATTCATGTTTTTAAGGGCGTTTGACAGAGTTGTATACGGTCTTCAAGGTTATTTAATACAAATGGTGAATACATTATGACTTCGAAGGTGGCTTTTCTAAAGGAGGCAAGAAACTCAATAACAGCCGTCAGTGAATTTAAATTTGAAGAAATGCTTGACGGTAACTAACGAAAGTCGAGCTTGACTTAAAATTAATCTGGCTAAAACAATACTGATGGTGGTCGCCAGAAATAACTTAGTTCCAAGAGAAAATCGGCTACCCAACATTCAACGCGTGGAGAAATTCGTATGCCTCGGCTCTCTTATAAGTGTATACGGAGGAAGCTCAGAAGAAATAAAAGGGCGCATCTCAATAGCTCCTAATGCAATGATAAACTTGAAGATATAGCAGGATAGTCAAATAACTACCATCCAATCTTTTTATACGGGCTGAATCGTGGACGACGAATTTGAGCCGTAGTGTTGGAGGCCAATGCTTCGAATTCCCTGGACGGCAAAGAGAATCAACGTCTCAATTGATCGACTGATTTATTTGATTTTTGTAATGTTCTTTTTATGTCCTTACACCACAATGCTTTTCGTTCTTGTATTTACTCTACTTTATTCGACATCGTCTTAGAAATTTTGCTGGCTGTTAAATATGAATCTCAAGTCCCTAAAATCTGTATAGCCGTTAATCATTTTTCCTTCAATATGCATTTTTTTATCCACTACTCCAATTACTAAATTACTATTTATTTTGAAAGGTTATATATAACCACCCACCGCAAAGAAGATCAGTATCAAATTCTTTCATATTTTGGTCACGTTTTTTTTTTTTTTTTTTTTTTTTTTATGTGTCTAGCACACGTGCTACAGGGAAGTCCCTAAAGCGCTACAGGAGCGACACGTGTGCGGAGAAAGCGATTCACGCTGTTCTTGAATCGCTGTAGATTGTACTCGATGGGAAACACAGTCCTGGGTAAACCATTCCAAAGGTATGATGTTCTCCATATAAAAGACTGCTTGAAAAGCGTTGTACGAGGAGTAACAAGCTGAACCTCATACGGATGTGAAGCATTAGCGCGACGTGTACTTCTAATATGCACCGCTCTGGGAGGAATTAAACGGGCCACATCTTTCGAACACTTTCCATGAAAGTACTTGTAGAATAGGCTCAAGTCGCCAACCGTTCTTCGATGTTCCAGCAAATCAAGGCCGTCGGTCAGTTCCGGGTGTCCAATCAGACGAACAGCTCTTCTCTGGATAGAATCCAACAAATGCAGTGTATGTTTGGGTGCGGAGCTCCAAACATGGGAGCAATATTCCATAGTTGGTCGAATTTGAGCTTTGTAAAGAATTAACAGTTGTTGTGGAGTGTAAAGCTTTCTGGTTCGAAACAATATTCCCAACTTTTGAGAAGCTCTTCTTGCTATGCCTGCAACATGTTCATGCCAGGACATATTTGCTCCCAAATTAACGCCTAACAGATTGAGTGACGATGTTAGAGGGATGGAGTGCCCCGACATAACTATGTGGGGTTCTGCAACGTTAACTTTTTTAGAAAAAAAAACTGCCGCCTGGGTTTTTGTAGCGTTAAATTCCACTTGGTTACTGTCACCCCAAGATAGAATTTCTTCCAGGTCTTTGTTAAGTTGTATGACTTCCTGCTGTCTGCGGATATTCGTCTGAGTAGTCGATGTCCGAGCGTTCAAAGTGAATGAAGAGATAAGTGTACTGTCATCTGCAAAGCTGTAGATTGGATTCTCGGTCTTTTCCAGCAGATCGTTAATATAAATGAGGAAGAGAGTAGGAGACAGTATGGAACCTTGGGGCACACCGGCGTTGATAGTGAAGGTGTTAGAAAGAAATCCGTCAACTGCCACTCGTAAAGAACGCTCTCTGAGGAAACATGAGAGCCACAAACAGAACTTTTCAGACATACCATAAGAACGTAGCTTAGCCAACAGCCCATCGTGCCAAACACGGTCAAATGCCTTGGATATGTCAAGAGCAACCGCTCGAGATTCTCCAAAGTGTTCAATTGCGTTGTTCCAAACATGTGTTACATAAGTCAGAAGATCTCCTGTTGATCTATTTTTACGAAAGCCATATTGGTGATCACTAATAATGTTGAATCCTTCAAGATATTTTAGAAGATGTTGATTGATAGCCTTTTCCATGACTTTCGATATTATTGAGAGTAGTGCGATTGGTCGGTAGTTATTTGGCAAGGTCTTTTTGCCTTTTTTAGGTATCGGCTGAACTGTGGCACATTTCCAGCAGGAAGGAAATATTCCCTTTCTGTAGGATAGGTTGAAAAGTCTACGGAAAACTGGTGTTAGTTCCCTCGCACAGTTCTTGAGAACTATGGCAGGTATTCCGTCAGCGCCTGAAGCCTTTTTGGTGGTTCATCAAAATACGTTTTATGATACGCTGTCTGAAGACAATATCGGGCATCCTTGACTGCACTATGGGAATAATAGGTGGTGTTTTTCCTTGGAAATCGACAGTAGAATGTGAAGCAAAGAGTTCAGCCAACAAGTTCGCTTTCTCAGCAGGTGTCGTTGCAATAGAATTATCTGGCCGTGTGAGTGGTGGTGGTATGGTGGATTTGGTGAAATTTTGACTAACTGCCTTAGCGACTGACCAAAAGACCTGGAATTGCCGGGACAAGCGAGAAGTTTGTTTCTAATCCGTTGATTGTGTACCTCCTTGGTTTCGTCGATAATTTCTTTGCATCTGTTCCTGGCACGAACAAAGATGTTACGATTTATGGTGTTAGGATCTTCACGCCACTGTCGGTATGCAAGATGTTTAGAAGCAACAGCTTCTTTACATTTTAGGTCAAACCAAGGCTTGCCGTTGGAAGGGCATTTCTTCGAAAAAGGGATGTAAGCATCCATACCGGCCAAAATAACATCGGAAACCTCCCTGGCGCAGTCAGATGGGTCGTCGGATCGAAAACAAACGTCTAACCAAGGGGAAAGTTCGAAAATATTCCATGAGATCTTCCCATTTAGCAGATTTGTAGTGCCAAATCTTGCGCGGTTTGGGCGCCCCTCTGTCACTGATTGGTAGAATACTCGATGTCGAAAGTAGTTTATGGTCGGAAGAACCTAACGGTGGATTTACGCTGACCGTGTAAATCTCCGGATTAGTATCCCCTAAAAGCAGAACAGCTTAGAGAAGCTAATAGTACAGGGAAAGTTGAAGATAAAAGGCCAAGGGGTCAATCTCCATCACGTTGGATTGATCCAGTGAACCAAATGTCCCATGCCCCACTACAAGAAACCCTTCAAAACACACAGGATAGGAAAAAATGGAGATCTATTACATGAATTTTGTCATGAGATCACGAAGCTTCAGCCTTGTGCGTCGTATCGGTGGTTAAATGACAATACAAAAAAATGACAACACCTTATATGATGTTTGGCAGAGTATTACTTTGGGTTCTAATAGGGTAGGTTTCAAAGGTAGAAAGACGTTATTTTTCATCTTAAAACGTCAGGTATCTTTTTCGCTCTCTCTTGGCTAAGCTGGTCATCGATTCCTAAAATAGGGTACTTACTTCTAAGACTCTAATCAAATATGTAAATAAACTTTTACTTACGTTTAGTCACTAGCTTCTTAAAGAGGGTTGCTAGAGTCAAAAACAAATCGGCTCAGCTCTTTTAACTCGTAAGTTTTTAGCTTCCTCGCCTATAAGCGGATAGAAAAAATCCCCGTTTTCATCCCTCTTTCTATGTCTGTCCTTTTCTAAACTTTCCACAAAGCAGAAGATTAAAAGGTTAAACAAAAGAAAGTCAGCCGCTTGGAATAAGTGTCTAGAGGAACATGTTTTTATTTTAAAGTGGGATGACTTGGAAGTTTGCTCGATAATTTTCAATTCATACAAAGGGTTCCATTAAAGGAGTATAATTTAGTTTTTAAATAAAATCAAAAATGTTATTTTTATTTCGTTCACTCCGTAGTTTTACACCATTTTCCCAATATTGTAGGTCCATTGGTGAAACTCGCATATTATGTACGCGGTACATTTTATGAGGGTTTAGTAAATGTGGACAGATGAAACCCATACAACAAATCCAAAGAGCTTTCCTGTATGGTCTAACTGACGTGCCTGAGGTGCCATCAATTGTCCGCTTGGAAGTGCAACAGCTCCGATTTGCATATACATGGAACCTAATTAGCTAAGCCTATTTGGGGAAAATGCGCGATTTCTACTTTGTTGTTTTTAGTTACGGGGATGTCGGAAAATGTTGTTAGTGGTGATTAATCTCCTACTCAAACAGAGTCAGCTCGAAGCATTTAACGTTTCTGCTGTTGAAAATGATTTTCATATTGTTTTATCGATGGATAAAGTAGATGTATTATCATCTGCAGTGTTATTGGTAAAATTGAAGGCATAAATTTCTCGTAAAATCAGGTACACTAAAATAATGAATAATGTAAATATACATACATATACACTTACTTAATCCGTATGCCTTTCTACACCTTTAAGGGTGTAAGGCCTACATATAGATATATATATATATATATATATATATATATATATATATATATATATATATATATATATATAAGAAAGTGTAGAGATTTCGGGAAAGCGGTCTTGAATAAAATACTTATTTGTTGTTAAAGAAAAACTCTATATTTCGCTGATATTTTTTCAGCTTCATCTGGAGTTAAAAACTAAAAAATGACAAAGCAGTCTTTTGGTAAGTTTATCATATTACAAAACGGAAAAAAACTCACCAACCAAAGTATTCCTCCATTGGAAGAGGTATCAAAAAAAATAAAAAAATACATTCAATTTAAATATATATAACTAACAGAACAACGAACAGACAAGACGAAACAACATACTGTGGCTCTGGCTGCAATGACACTGTTGTTATTTATTGTGTTTATTTCTTCAGAAATCTGAACAGTGGTTCAGTATAGAAAATGTTATTTTGTACATTGTTAGTAAATAGGATATGACTATTAATTGTATGATGTTAAGTTATTTAAAATATTACAGTATATATTAGTCAAATTGTTGGTGTCTAACTTATAATTTATGGAATGTGTTTCTTTGTTAATGTGACACATCTCAAGGAACAAGCGTTTTTTTATGATTGTTTTCTTGTTCCAGAATCTTTACATTCTTAAAATCCAATTGGTGTCCCGTTGATATATGATGGTTCGTTGCAGCACAAGAGTTCTTTCCTATTAAGCAATCACTCCTGTGCTGTGTTACTCTCTGCTTGAGCCATTGAGATGTTTGTCCAATGTAGACACCATTACAATCTAGACAGGATATCTTGTATACTATATTGTTGTTATAAAAAAGAGGAGTTTTTTGTTTAACTTTACTGAACAGGGTCCAATTACTCAGGGTATTATATTTTGCAATCCTTAGGTGAGGAACTTTTTTAAAAATTTTTACTATTTTGTTAGTTAATTCGGGTATAAATGGTAGTTTGATATATTTAGGTTCGTGACTGTTGTCATCTAAGGGCCCATCATAAATATTGGAGTTGTAAATAATCCTTTTTAGAATGTGTTTTGGAAATCCGTTATTGAGAAAGATATTAAAAAGTTTTTTTAAGTTTGTGTGTAAAAAGCTTTCGTCACTGATGTGAGTTATTCTGTTTCTCATAGCTGTAACTGTATTAAATTTTTGGTTAGAGGGATGGTTGGAAAAGAAGTTGATAAATCTGTTTGATGCCGAGGGTTTTTGGAACCAGTCTAAAATGATTTTTATTATCTGAATTTCTTATAACTTTTGTGTCTAGAAAAGGTACACTGTGATCTTTTTCAGTTTCCACTGTAAATTGTAGTTTATTATGAAAAAAATTAAAAATGTCCAAAATTACTTGAGTGCAGTTAGCAGGTACGGAACATATAATATCATCCACATATTTGTACATAAAAGGGATTCCAAACGGTAACTTCGGTAACACACAGTCAAGCAAATGGTCTAAAACTATGGTGGCTAAGATTGGACTAATAGGTGAGCCCATCGGTGTACCAAATATTTGACTATAAAATTTATTATTGAATCCGAAATAAGTGTTTTTTAAAGATAAATGTGATTAATTTTAAAAAATTGTTTTTTGATAAACTAGTATGTATCTTTATAAGATCCCACTTATTGCCCAAGATTTCAATTACCAATTCAAGTGGTATGTTCGTAAACAACGATATTACATCCAATGAGAGCAACACATAATCTGTTGGTACTTGCAAACCATTGACTGCATTTACAAAGGAAAATGTATCTTTAATATTATAGTCAGTAGTATTTCCAAGTGCGGTACTCAGAATATCTGATAGATACTTCGATAATTCATATGTGGTAGCGTTCACCGAACTAACAATAGGTCTTAATGGAATGTCTGTTTTGTGTATTTTAGGTAGACAGTATAACCTTGGGAAAGTTGAATTATAAATAGTAAGTTTCTTGGCATCCTGTTCAGTTATTTCTCCATTTTGTTTAAGACTTTTTATTAGAAGATTAAAATTTGTTTGCACTGTAGTGGTGGGGTCCCGATTTAATTGAATGTAAGTTGATGTATCACGTAAAAGCGTTTCAGTTTTGTTCATATATTCGGTCTTATCCATCACAACAGTGCATCCACCCTTATCTGCTTGCAATACATAGATTTCGGAATGGCCTTTCAAAAAATTTTTAGTTTTATTAAATAGCGAATTCAGATATGATAATTTATTATTTTTTGTACATTGCAAGTAATTAGTAACTACATTGGCTGTTTGGGCTCTTAATATATCTCTCTGTTCATTAGGTGTTTGATCTATGATATTTTCAACATCTGCCAAGAAATGGGCCACCTTAAAGTCACTACGTTGAGTTGGGACACTAAACTTAGGACCGAGAGATAGAAAGTCAGAAATCTCTTTTGGAATAACTGTATTAGAGATATTCTTAAACCAACTTTGATTATTTAGAAATAAACCGAAATTAGTTGGTGTTTTTTTGGATAACTTGTTATATTTGTTAATATTTTTTTGTTTTATTTTCTTAAACAACTTGTCATAATTATGTTGTAACGTATTATGATATTGGATAAATACGTCTTCGGGAATGAGGTTTTTTAATTGATTTTGCAATGAACCAATAACTCGCCGTGTCCCCGAGATAGTGTCACACGTTATCCTTATTTCTAAGGACAAAACCTTAAAGCTAAGATTACAGACAAACCTATCTATTATATTAATTATATTGTTATTATTTCCAGTAAAAAGCAGACATTGTATACTTTTCATGCCATCATTCGTATGTCTTGGCAATAACTTTGTACTTCTACATCTAAGTAAGAAATTTCGCCTATTTACGTTCTTTGCTAATCTTCGATTCATGTTAGCCCACTGCTTCATTAAAGTTGTAGTATGAATACCATATATATTTCTTATATCTTGATAAAAACCCATTGTTGATTAATTTTATCCCCCAAAACAGACATTCCATTAAGACCTATTGTTAGTTCGGTGAACGCTACCACATATGAATTATCGAAGTATCTATCAGATATTCTGAGTACCGCACTTGGAAATACTACTGACTATAATATTAAAGATACATTTTCCTTTGTAAATGCAGTCAATGGTTTGCAAGTACCAACAGATTATGTGTTGCTCTCATTGGATGTAATATCGTTGTTTACGAACATACCACTTGAATTGGTAATTGAAATCTTGGGCAATAAGTGGGATCTTATAAAGATACATACTAGTTTATCAAAAAACAATTTTTTAAAATTAATCACATTTATCTTTAAAAACACTTATTTCGGATTCAATAATAAATTTTATAGTCAAATATTTGGTACACCGATGGGCTCACCTATTAGTCCAATCTTAGCCACCATAGTTTTAGACCATTTGCTTGACTGTGTGTTACCGAAGTTACCGTTTGGAATCCCTTTTATGTACAAATATGTGGATGATATTATATGTTCCGTACCTGCTAACTGCACTCAAGTAATTTTGGACATTTTTAATTTTTTTCATAATAAACTACAATTTACAGTGGAAACTGAAAAAGATCACAGTGTACCTTTTCTAGACACAAAAGTTATAAGAAATTCAGATAATAAAATCATTTTAGACTGGTTCCAAAAACCCTCGGCATCAAACAGATTTATCAACTTCTTTTCCAACCATCCCTCTAACCAAAAATTTAATACAGTTACAGCTATGAGAAACAGAATAACTCACATCAGTGACGAAAGCTTTTTACACACAAACTTAAAAAAACTTTTTAATATCTTTCTCAATAACGGATTTCCAAAACACATTCTAAAAAGGATTATTTACAACTCCAATATTTATGATGGGCCCTTAGATGACAACAGTCACGAACCTAAATATATCAAACTACCATTTATACCCGAATTAACTAACAAAATAGTAAAAATTTTTAAAAAAGTTCCTCACCTAAGGATTGCAAAATATAATACCCTGAGTAATTGGACCCTGTTCAGTAAAGTTAAACAAAAAACTCCTCTTTTTTATAACAACAATATAGTATACAAGATATCCTGTCTAGATTGTAATGGTGTCTACATTGGACAAACATCTCAATGGCTCAAGCAGAGAGTAACACAGCACAGGAGTGATTGCTTAATAGGAAAGAACTCTTGTGCTGCAACGAACCATCATATATCAACGGGACACCAATTGGATTTTAAGAATGTAAAGATTCTGGAACAAGAAAACAATCATAAAAAACGCTTGTTCCTTGAGATGTGTCACATTAACAAAGAAACACATTCCATAAATTATAAGTTAGACACCAACAATTTGACTAATATATACTGTAATATTTTAAATAACTTAACATCATACAATTAATAGTCATATCCTATTTACTAACAATGTACAAAATAACATTTTCTATACTGAACCACTGTTCAGATTTCTGAAGAAATAAACACAATAAATAACAACGGTGTCATTGCAGCCAGAGCCACAGTATGTTGTTTCGTCTTGTCTGTTCGTTGTTCTGTTAGTTATATATATTTAAATTGAATGTATTTTTTTATTTTTTTGTGATACCTCTTCCAATGGAGGAATACTTTGGTTGGTGAGTTTTTCCGTTTTGTAATATGATAAACTTACCAAAAGACTGCTTTGTCATTTTTTAGTTTTTAACTCCAGATGAAGCTGAAAAAAATATCAGCGAAATATAGAGTTTTTCTTTAACAACAAATAAGTATTTTATTCAAGACCGCTTTCCCGAAATCTCTACACTTTCTTATAAATTTTAACGGTCGAGAACATTTACTAAAATATATATATATATATATATATATATATATATATATATATATATATATATATATATATATATATATATATATATATATATATATATATATATAAAGACAGGAGTAGTCGCGACTGACTAGTTAAGGAAAATATATTCCCAATTTAGTGGAGCTGCAGTCTATATTTAAATATTTATGGCCTTGGGTATTGAAACAACCTTTTTTGTTAGTCGAGCTGTCAAAATTATATTTATTTCTTCTTCAGGATATCTGGAAAGACAAAACTTTCTCTTTTCTTTATACTGCAAAATTACTTTTTTAAGTACATTCATATGATTGAAAAAACAAAAAAAGAAAGAAGGCATGAAAGAAAAGAAAAATGATTGACTCACCAAAGTGGTTTTTTTATAACAAAACAAGCGGTCATTTGCACAGAGGGATATTCCCCAATATACTGTTGTTAACTACATAACATTATAATGAAACGGAAAAATACAAAACGGCCAAAATGGCTGGCTCTGGTACTCTCTACTAATCCCGTAAACCAGTAAATTAACAAAAAATTATCAATTTTTGGCGGTAAAGATGGAGTGTGATAGACCGATATAACTTTTATGTGGTGGAGAAAGATCGAAGGTATTGATTCGTTTCGATCTGAGATATGCCTTCAGTTGAAAAACTATTTACATAGCAAATAGTGTAATGAATAAAGATAGAAATAATAGTTGAGAATGTAAATTTTTTATTTCAATAGCGCATGTGTCAACCTACATACGGGGAATAACAGAAAGAAACAATGCATTACAGTTTTCGAAAAATAAAAAATATAAAATAATAGAATAATTGGACGGAAAAAACATTTTGTCTATGTGTTATTCGTCTGGTGCAGGACGATCTGTTAGTGACTGGTATTTTTCTAATTCTAATTTGAGGATGTAACTGTATATAGAACTCTGGGTCTCTGGGTGTCACTCTTTTTATTCATGGCGTAGGGTTTCCGGTTAATATGGACCATTTCTAAGAAAATTCGTTTGTAGTAAGAATCAGAGCGATCCAGGACCTCAGCTCATCCCAGCTCATCCGAGGGTCATTGTTAATGACATGTTGTGCTAAAGCACAAGATTGTACATTACGTATGCAGTCACTTTTGTGTGATGTAATCCTACCCTTCAAATTTCTGGAGGTTTGACCTATTTACACCTTATTACAATTTGAACAAGGTATTTTGTAAATTACGTTCCAATTTTCATTTTTTAGAAGAGGAGTCTTGGTTTTGGTGTACAGTTTAGAAATAGTTTTAATTTGTCTTTTAGCAATTTTGAAATCAAACGGTTTGAAAATATTAATAAGTTTATCAGTAAAATTGTCAATATAAGGAAGAGAGAAATACAAATTTTGATTGTTTAATTGAGTAGAGGACTGATTAATATGAATTTCTTGGTTGTTACTTTGTATTGAGCGTTGTGAAGTAAGTGTTTAAGGTTGTGATTGATATGTTATTATATTTTCTGGGATGTTACAAGATGTACTAAAAAGAAATTTATTAATTAAATGAACTGGGTAGAAAGTGTCAAGTAGAAAGCCCTTAAGTTTTCTGAGCGACTCATCTCTGTAATCTGGGTGGGTTAATTTGACTGCTCTAGTTTTCATACGTAGTACGAGGTTTATTTTGGATCTCATTGGGTGGTATGAGGAAAAACTTATGAATCTGTTTGAACATATCCAAGAAGGGAATGCCACCGTTTGATTCTTCTTCTTTGGTGAATTGAATATGCAGGTTATAGGAGTTAAAAATGTCCATGTAGCACTGCTAGCATATATATATGCTAGCATATATATATAAATATAATATATATTTTTTAATAATCGGGATGATAGGCAACGTTTACTAAACTCTTGAAAACGTATTCTATCTCAATACTAAGTCAAACCAAGAGGAACAATAATTCAACCATATGTTACTGCATCAACACAAACATTACAAAGAATCATAGGACCGATAACGCGCGGTCAAAGCCAAGCCTCTATTGACCAGAACTGTTCGACCAATAGAGCCACGCCCCCAGCACATAAAACCGGGGCCCTCGGAGCCAGTCTCGACATTCAACGCCAAGACGCCGACCAGTGATCAACGCTTTGAAAAAGATGGATGAGATTTCATTGAAACGTCAGCGAAACCGTCCATCAAGGGACTTCAAGCTAACACGGAGTACCCGAAAAACCACTACTACATTTCACACTCGTGAGAACATTCGTCGAAACAATACCGTAGGTCTAAACTGAATTGTTTTGGAATTATTGATATTTGAAATTAAGGAGATCAATTTTTTAAAAAAATTAAGCTGGCTTGTGTCAAACACATACTGTCAGGTAACGACTTAACGCGTCAAAAAATGATTTATTGACGAAAACGTTTATTGTTGCATTTTATGGAACTGCAATTTGAGCGTAATATCATAATGGTACATTTAACAGAAACTGAAAGAATCACTTTGTTAATCATGGTTGGTTACGGAGACCGTAGGAGAACACAACAGGAGGTGTGTGATCTTTTTCACGCAGAATATCCGAATTGAGAACCTATTACCCAAACCACAGTTAGCAAAACATTAAAACAATTTAGACAAACAGGTCATATTAAGGATCGTTCTAACTCTGGACCTCTAAAAGTTAAAACAAGCGATGATAAAAAGTTAGATGTTTTATTGGAAATTACAGAAAATCCCCATACAGCCACTCGTCAGCCTTGCCTAGACCACAACATAAGTAAAGGAACTTTAAGTCGTATACTGAGTGAAGAAAAATTGCATCCATACAAACCCATTCTATTGCAAGAATTATCTGAATATGACTACGATAGACGCGTTGAATTTTGCGAGGTCATGATGGAACGAATCAATAATGATCCTAACCTAATTCATAATATTGTTTTTGTCTGAGGAGGTCGCATTTTGTCTTAACTGAAGAGTTAATAGGCATAACAGCAGGTACTGCTCTACTGAGAATCCCCACTGGACTGGACTGAACTGACATTCTTAAAGACCACAAAAGATAAACGTGTGGGCAGGGATTTGTGGACGTTATACCATTAGTCCCTTTTTTATCGATGGAAATCTTACAGGACAGCGGTATTTACAGTTACGCTAAGAGCAAGTTATTCCAACTTGTGTACAACTTTTCCCGATGAAAATAATTTGGATACCCCTAACAGGAAACTGTGGTATCAACAGGACTATGAAATCAATATTCGTAGATATTTGGATGCGATTTTTCCGAATCGATGGATAGGCAGAAAAGGTGTTGTAGAATGTCCTGCAAGGAGTCCCGACCTTCCGCCACTCGATTTTTTTATGGGGTCACTTGAAAACCAAAGTTTACTGAAGTCGACCTGAACCTGTAGAAGATTATAACAAAGAATCCAATATGAAGTAGCCGCCTGGGTTTTTTCTAGCGTTAAATTCTACTTGGTTACTGTCACCCCAAGATAGAATTTCTTCCAGGTCTTTGTTAAGCTAAAGGACCTCCTGCTGTCTGCGGACATTTGCATGAGTTGCCTATGATCGAGCGTTCAAAGTGAATGTACTGTCATCTGCAAAGCTGTAAATTGGATTTGTGGTCTTTTCCAGCAGATCGTTAATGTAAATAAGAAAGAAAGTAGGAGACAGTATGGAGCCGATATTGATAGTGAAGGTGTTAGAAAGAAATCCGTCGCCTCTTACTCGTAAAGAACGCTCTTTGAGGAAACGTGAGAACCATAAACAGAACCTTTCAGACATACCAGAAGAGTGTAGCTTAGCCAACAATACATCGTCCCATACACGGTCGAATGCCTTGGATATATCAAGAACAACCGCTCGAGATTCTTCACAGTGTTCAATTGCGTTGTTCCGAACATATGTTACCTAAGTTAGAAGATCTCCTGTTGATCTATGTTTACGAGAGCCATATTGATGGTCGCTAATAATATTGAATCCTTCAAGATATTTTAGAAGCTGCAGTTTGCCTTTTCCATGACTTTCGATATTAATGAAAGCAATGCGGCTGATTGGTAGTTGTTTGGCAAGATCTTCTTGCCTTTTTTGGGGATCGGCTGGACTGTGGTGCATTTTCAGTAGGAAAGAAATATTCCCTTTCTGTAGGATAGGTTGAAAAGTCTACAAAAAACTATGACAGGAATTCCATCAGAGCCAGAAGCTTCTTTGATGCCTAGCTTCGTTAAAATATGTTTTACAATACGCGATATGGAGTGCATCTTTGCCTGCACATTGAAAATAAGCAGTGGTATTTTTCCCTGGAAACAATAATATTTTCTAGCTTCGTAAGCGATGGTAAATAAGATTTAATAAAAATATAATCAAAATATGGAAATTAAAGCCCGAGTTAAACAGGCAAGATCAACTTTCATTAAGTTGAGCACATTTCTTTGTATTGAAAACCTCTGTCTACAACTTACGTACCGGATGTCTAAGTGGTAAGTCCATTCATATTGTGTTGAAACATGGACTTCGAGAATCCCATCTGTTAACAAACTAGTGGTAATTTAAAATCTGGATGCTGGAATGTTGACAATATCTTGGTCGGATAGAGTAAAAAATAAAGAGGTAATTGAAAGAGCCAACCTAGAAGCTCGTGAATTATTTGAAAACATAAAAAGGAGGAAGATTGGCTTAAATTCTTTGATTATATGCGTCTTTAGTTTCGCTAATTATTTATTTGTAATAACAAAGATGTTATGATTTATGACATTAGGATTTTTACGCTTTGTTACATTTTTGATGGAACCAAGGCTTACCGTTCGAAAAGCGTTTCTTCGAAAAAGGGGTGTAAGTGTCCATGCCAGTAAAAAATAATATCGGTAATCACCTTAGCGCAGTCAGATGAGTAGATGGATCTGATACGAACGTCTTACCAAGACGAAGTTTAAAAATGTTATACGAGTTTGCGCCCAATCTGATACTGACATTTCGATGTCGAGACTAGTGTAGAAAGAAAACTACACTTGGGGAAAAATTATCGACTAATTTGTCGCGATATATACGAGTATATAAAAAAAATATACTAATGAACGTAAATGATTAAAGAAGAATTACAAAAAATGCTGATGGAATTTAATAACAAGTCTCGAGTTGGTCTAAAAATAAACTTCACCAGAACCAAATATTTGAACAACGGAAGTGAAGATAACAGCCAGGAACTATTAATACAAGGTGAAAGAATAGGAAAAGTACAAACATTCATATATTTAGGACAAAAAATCGAAATATAATTTAAAGGCTGACTTGGATAGAAGAGTCTCGACAGCTTGGTCCGCGTTCGGAAGGTTACAATCTACATATAAATTGGACATCCCAAATACAATAAAAGCCGATCATTATGTACTGTCGGTATTAACATATGTCACTGAAACGTGGACTTTAAATAAAAGTATAATAAATAAACTCCAGGTAACTCAAAAAGCACTGGAGAGAAGAATGCTAAATATTAGACTCCAAGATCGTATTCCTTACATTGAGATACGAAGAAGATAAAAAGTGAGAGATGTAATTCAACGAATATGTATGTTAAGGTGGAATTGGGCTGGGCAAATCGCAAGAATAAATGATAACGGATGGACACCACCATATGGTTGAATGGAGGCCTAGAGAACATAAAAGATGCAGAGGTAGATCACAGATAAGATGGACGGACGACATAAAAAGATTAGCGAGATACGACTGAATGCAAACAAACAAAAAACAGACTTCACTGGAGACAACTTGGGGAGGCTTACATCCGACTATGGATGGAATAAGCTAATGATGATGATAATGATGTATAAAAATTATACTAAAAAAAACACAAAATACAGAAAGAAATGGATGCCTGAAATATAATACCAAGTAAGAAAATAAACGTCTAGACAATATTTTAAAAAAAATCTTAACATTACGGTTTAACTCAGTATTAAATCTACTGAAAATATGACTTTAGTCACATCTATTTTCTTTTATCCCTTTTTCTCCGTTAGAACAGCAGTTCTCTTGGTCTTAGAAACTTATTTTTAATGCGATTTAAAGTAACCTTTGTCGGTGTAAAAGAGTTTACGTGGAAATATTGGAACTTTCAAAATACTTAGGGCGAATTAAAATTTATAAAATAGGTCTGACATATAGCTCAAAGTTAAAATCGGTATTAGTATCTCGTTACTAATGATGGGAAAGATATCGATTTTAAGTTTAACTTATATGCTACGAGGGTGTTTTTAACATAAGTGAATGTCGAGAATTTGCAAATGCAAAATGACCAACAAATAAAGATCCCATGAATGCTACATTCCATGCCTTTCCTCCTACGACTATAGTTTCTGAGACTATACTATTCATCAGGTAGGCTTTAGGCAACGGTATCGATCGTTAAGACTAGAGTACCGTGGAGAGTCAAGTTGGAATGACTCTCGCTGGCTTATAGCAATCATGGTACTTTATGTAAACGAGGTACTACACGTTGGGCAAGATACAGACTCTTGCACCACGGTGCATGATAAGTAAATTACGATCTTCAGCAATGAAGTAACGACAGGAAAGAAAGAAAGCCATAAAATTACACGTATATATAGAATTAAATATTCTATCAAATTTAAAAATAATTTACAGAGTGTATAACTGAAAAATATAAGATTTTTGTCATATATTAAAAAAACGCGATGCACCATGGCTGGTATGGAAGCTTACATCCCTTTTTCGAAGAAATGCTCCTCCAACGGCAAGCCTTGGTTCGACCGAAAATGCAAAGAAGCTGTTGCTTCTAAACATATTGCCTACCGACAATGGCGTGAAAATCCTAACACCTTAAATCGAAACATCTTTGTTCATGCCCGGAACAGATGCAAGGGAATTATCGACGAAACCAAGGAGCACACAAGCAACGAATTAGAAACAAACTTCTCGCTTGTCCCAACAATTCCAGGTCCTTTTGGGCAGTCGCTAAGGCAGTTAGTCAAAACTTTACCAAATCCACCATACCACCACACGGCCAGATAATTCCATTGCAACCACACCTGTTGAGAGAGCGAACTTGTTGGCTGAACTCTTTGCTTCACATTCTACTGTCGATTTCCAAGGAAAAACACCACCTACTATTCCCATATTACAGTCAAGGATGCCCGATGTTGTCTTCAGACAGCGCATCATAAAGCGTATTTTAATGAAGCTAGACACCAAGAAGGCTTCTGGCGCTGACGGAATACCTGCCATAGTTCTCAAAAACTGTGCAAGGGAACTAACACCAGTTTTCTGTAGACTTTTTAACCTATCCTACAGAAAGGGAATATTTCCGTCCTGCTGGAAATGTGCCACGGTTCAGCCGATACCTAAAAAAGGTAAGAAGACCTTGCCAAATAACTACCGACCAGTTGCACTGCTTTCAATAATATCGAAAGTCATGGAAAAGGTTATCAATGAGCATCTTCTAAAATATCTTGAACGATTCAATATTATTAGCGATCACCAATATGGTTTTCGTAAACATAGATCAACAGGAGATCTTCTGACTTATGTAACACATGTTTGGAACAACGCAATTGAACACTGGTTTGCTCTTGACATATCCAAGGCATTCGACCGTGTTTGGCACGATGGACTGTTGGCTAAGTTGCGCTCTTATGGTATGTCTGAAAGGTTCTGTTTGCGGCTCTCATGTTTCCTCAGAGAGCGTTCTTTACGAGTGGCGGTCGACGGATTTCTTTCTATCACCCTCACTATCAACGCCGGTGTGCCCCAGGGCTCCATACTGTCTCCTACTCTCTTTCTCATTTACATTAACGATCTGCTGGAAAAGACCGGGAATCCAATCTATAGCTTTGCAGATGACAGTACGCTTGTCTCTTCATTCACCTTGAACGCTCGGACATCGGCTGCTCAGGCGAATATCCGCAGACAGCAGGAGGTCGTTCAACTTAACAAAGACCTGGAAGAGGTTCTATCTTGGGGTGACAGTAACCAAGTGGAATTTAACGCTACAAAAACCCAAGCGGCAGTTTTTTTTTTCTAAAAAAAGTTAACGTTGCTGAACCCGACATAGTTATGTCGGGGCACTCCATTCCCCTAGCATCGTCGCTCAATTTGTTGGGCGTTGGTTTGGGAGCAAATATGTCTTGGCATGAACATGTTGCAGGCATAGCAAGGAGAGCTTCTCAAAAATTGGGAATATTATTTAGAACCAGAAAGCTTTACACCCCACAGCAACTGTTAATTCTTTACAAAGCCCAAATTCGACCAACTATGGAATACTGCTCCCACGTTTGGGGCTCCGCTCCCAAACATACACTGCATTTGTTGGATTCTGTTCAGAGAAGAGCGGTCCGTCTGATTGGGGACCCGGAATTGACCGGCGGCCTTGATTCGCTGGAACATCGAAGAACGGTTGGCGACTTGAGTCTGTTCTACAAGTATTTTCATGGAAAGTGTTCGAAGGATGTAGCCCGCTTAATTCCTCCCAAAGCGGTGCATGTTAGAAATACACGTCGCGCTGGTGCTTCGCATCCGTATGAGGTTCAGCTTGTTACTCCGCGTACGACGCTTTTCAAGCAATCTTTTATATTGAGAACGTCATCCTTTTGGAATAATTTGCCCAGCGCTGTGTTTCCCACCGAGTACAATTTACAGCGATTCAAGAACAACGTGAATCGCTTTTTCCGCACTCGTGCCGCTCCTGGAGCGCTTTAGGGACTTCCCTGCAGCACGTGTGCTAGACCAATAAAAAAAAAAAAAAAAAAAAAAAAAAATTGTTTGTTTTAACTCCGTAAAAAAATCTCTAAATCTCAAATAAGTAAGTTGGAGAAGAGGTTTGTTTTTAAACAATAACCCTGTACAGTGTGTCAATTTAACGATGGACGTTTTATAATAGCGGGGATTCAGAATTGAGTTTTTATAAATCTCTTGTTGAGAAAGTACAGGTCCCGTTACTTTCTAGGACCTCCAGTTGGGCCACTCGTAGATGCTAATGTGTGGTGCTTCTGTTGCTGGTAATCATCCTACCATTTAAGAATCTTTTTTTATATGAGAGGATAGTTGCAGGCGGGCAAGAGTTGCGAGCAACTGGGCGTTTTTATATTGAAAAGCTTCAGTTTCGCTAGTTAGTTTGTGACATCGAACCCAGAGTACTAAAATTTATTTTTGAACAGTTTACAATTAAAATTGCGAATGGACGAGATATTTGGAATTTCACCAAACATGTTAAGTTTGCACACAACGGACGTTTCGCTAAATATGTTAGCGTCATCATGAACAATGATTAAGTATACACCACATTTTTTTTAACCCCAATCTTTTAATTTATACAGAAACTAACCTAAATTCGATACGAAGTTACAATTGCTTCACCATGAACTCTCCGTGAACTCTCCTAATAAAACAAAAGCCGATATCGTACGAGCAATGTATATTTTAATTAATAAAGCTGATAAAAATGTAGTTGTACATGATTTTATCGCAGTCACGCTATTTTTCTTAGTTAGTCGTATATGAAGATAACATCTAATTTTAATGGAAATAGTGGTTTTGCTATAGTAATTTATTTATGTATTATTCGTAAAAATGTTCACAGATACCCGTATTAAAAAGTAGATTACTATAATTAGTAAAAAAAATTTGGTAGTTTGTATTTATTTCGTCTAATAATGACCTCAATTATCAGGAAAGAAAGATGATACAAGACGCAGTCAAATTCGTTCTACATCTTAAATCAGTGTTTCTCAACCTTTCAGTATTTGAGACCCAATTTTCAAACATAATTTTCATCGTGCCCCCCCCTCTGGCATACAATAACAATGCATGCAATAATAATGTATTTTCAGTATTTTGATGCTAAAGCTACACTATGACCTTAATTACAAACCTTACTACCAAGAATAAGTAAATTTATTCATGTTTGGCAACACATATCTGCTGCGTTGACAAAATTAGAATCGATGCCTCTCTATTGCTCTCTGTCACGTCCACCATATCGGTAGAGGTTTCACGAGAAGTTCCGAGTTGTCTCGAACATTCGAAAAGTCTGCCCAAAAGTGAATAAATGCTGCACCTTGTTCAATTACAGTCCGTCTGTGTATGTGTAATTTACGTGTTGATTGATATTCAAGGTATTAAGTATTCACGGGAGTAAATTTATACAGAATCGTGGATAAATTTTTAAGTGGGCGTAAGCGAGCATTAGACGATAATGAAGCATCAACAAGTGCATAGACGAGCGTGGTTCCGAAAATAAAATCAAGAAAATATTCTCAAGAACACTTAAATTTAGGGTTTACCAGTACTGAAGTAAATGAAGAGGAAAGGCCCCTGTGTGTTATTTGCTCAAAATCTTGACAGAAGACAGCATGAAACCAAATAAACTTAAACGACATTTGGAAACGCTTCATAGTGACAAACCCCGAGAATTCTTCGAATTAAAATTAAAATCATATGTAAAGCAGAAATCATTTTTTAAAAAAATTTGGTCTGTTAAGTTTTACTTGCCTTTTACAAAGTTTCATATAAAATAGCCAGGTGTAAAAAGCCTCACACCATGGGTGAAGAGCTTGTTTTGCCAGCAGCAATTGAGATTGTAGAAACTACGTTTGGAGATAATTTTGCCAAACAATTGCTATCCATACCTATATCAAATGATACTGTTGCCGCGTAATTGGTGATATAGCTGAAGATGTAGTATCAGCTTTTCGGGAAGTTGCGTGACAAATTGTTTTCAATTCAGCTTGATGAGGCAACATATAGCAATAAAAATGCTCACAAAATATAGATCTCAATCAAATATAGAAAACGAACTCAGAGTGTCTATTTCTAATATTAAGGCATCCTTTGAAAACCTTTCCTCTGTAAAACAGGCCCAAAGAAGTCACTAATAATTATTAAACTTGTTTTTAATTTAGTACTAATATGTTAATTATTAGGTAAATACATTGTGCAGCACTAATACAATCCTATTTATCGGTGTATTATATCAGTGTAAATGTGTATTTTATTTTTTATTATGATCAGAATGTATTTTCTTTTGCTTTTTTTTCGACAAATTATATTAAATGTTTTTAATGAATGTTTTTAATAATAATTTCTTTTCGATACGCTCGCGCCCCTCCAATAGTCTAATCACGCCCCCCTTGTGGGGCGCGCCTCACAGGTTGAGAAACGCTGTCTTAAATAAAACTGAATAGACGTAAAAGAGGACGACTATCTTTCTGGAAATATACCGACAAATCCAAGTTAGTGTATTCTTTCAGTTTTCTTACCATATAACTGAGATCTTCCTCATCTTGTGCTATGATTACTTGGTCGTCTGTGAAACTTAGAGTATATAAGTAATCTTCTCGTATTGGGACTCCAATTAAACTACATTTTTGCTTCCATTTTTTTTAATGTTTGTTCGAGGTATATTTTGATTAGTGTTGGGGATGTACAGCATCTTTGTGATAGGCCTTTTGTTGTTTGGAGTCTCTTCCCTATTTTATGTCCTATTTTTATGTTCACTGTGTTGTTTTCGTAGAGAGCTTTTACTGCGTATATTAGTTCTTTGTTAATGCCTATTTCTTTCATTGCGTTCCATAATCTTTGTCTTGGTACTGAGTCATAGGCCTTTCTTATGTCTATGAAGGCTAGATGTACTTCTCTATTCTCTGTCAGTTTTTTTTTCCATTGTTTATTTTATAGTGTATATGTGGTCTATACATGATTTTCCGGCCGTAAAGCCTGCTTGGTCTTCTCCAATTTTTCCTTTTATATTTTCCTCCATGATATTTTTAATAATTTTTCCATACAAACGTCCCATACTCGATATTATGCTTAGGCCTCTATAGTTTGTGCATTTTCTGCGTTGTCGTTAGTAATGTCTTCTCCGAATGGTCCTACGGTATTGTCCTTTGTTTTCCTTCCTGTTCTCCCATTCAGATCTCCCATTATTTTTAATTCTTGGTTTTTCTTTACTTTTTTGTGTTTCTATTTCTAGTGTTTCCAGTCGCTTTGTCCGGTACGTGTATTTGATTTAACACGATAGAACTGTGACGATATAAAAAAATAAGACAGTGTTCCGTAAAAACACGAGTTTATGTAGTTTCTTCCAGCCAAACAGAAGACTTAAATAATACATGAAACATTCTCAAAACCAGTCGTTTAAAATCTGACAACACCGCCAATAACCATGGCCAGCTTGATTAAAACATCTGCAAGTGACAAAGGAGAGCAAATATATCGGCTCCGGATAGCGATCGCCTTTCGTCTTTTATCCCCCGTCTTTCCTAGCGTCCCGTGCCCCTCTCGTCCGCCCCTCAGGGGAAATCAAACTGCCACCCCTGGTGTCGTCAGAGAACGTTTTCAAGAGAATGTTCGAGAATTTGTGAATTTATGGGTAGTGATTTGTCTTTTGTGTATCGATTCGTCTTGTTGTTTCGTTCTATTTTGCATTAAGAGTCGCCTGAGCGACATGCACAATTGGATGCACTTAAGTAAAGCAAAAGACAATTTCTTCTAATCAAAGAACATGTTTTTTTTTTCGAAAGATAAATATAAATAAATGAGCCTTTATTTTTACTGTGCATATAAATATGATAACACAGGCCAACGATGAAAAAAATTTTTGATAATTTTACCTGATTCCTATGTTTTTTGGTGTCCGAAAATAAAAATAAAAAAGTCGCCAATTTTTCACATTTTATTATTCAAAATGTGAAAAGTTTATTTTTTATCATTCGAATGTTATTAGGTTGGCAATAAAATCAGAATTTTATAAGGTTGGGAGTAAAATAAAATGTTATTAGATTGGCAGTTCCGATAAATGCCACAGCTGTTTGTTTTCTTCCAGTTAATATAACCTCACATTGCACATGTGCTTTAATTCACACTCAAAGTATGGCTAATCGTGGTTGTGTAAAAACTCTCCCAACACTTTTTGTTACATATCGGGTCTTCCATTAAGGA
>CM032448.1:15661515-15700496 GCA_019049505.1 Pachyrhynchus sulphureomaculatus
GTTTTATTGAATGAAAAAATGTCAAACTAAACAAAAAACAATTGCACTAAGAAATCAAAGCACCCCCGTTGTTATTTTGCATCATTTAAGCTGTGACGTTAAAATTGCATATGATTTGATTAATTATTTAATGTTAATTAAGTAAGGCATATTTAAGCCAAAAAGTAATTCATGCTTTTTTAGAAGACTTTTTACTAATTTAATTTCAATAAGTTGTTTGTTCCAAATAAATAAAGAGGCACTGAGACCAGTTAGTCTTTTATATAGCGACTGCATCATTTAAGCTGTGCGTCACTGTATATATATACATATATATATATATATATATATATATATATATATATATATATATATATATATATATATATACATATATATATATATATATATACATATATATATATATATACATATATACATATATACATATATATATATATATATATATATATATATATATATATAATATATACATATATATATATATATATATATATATATATATATATATATATATATATATATATATATATATATATATATATATATATATATATATATATATATATATATATATATATATACATACATACATATATATATACATATATATATATATATATATATATATATATATATATATATATATATATATATATATATATATATATATATATACTGCATCATTTAAGCTGTGCGTCACTGTATATATATATACATATATATATATATATATATATATATATATATATATATATATATATATATATATATATATATACATACATATATATATATATATATATATATATATATATATATATATATACATATATATATATATATATATATATATATATATATATATATATACATATATACATATATACATATATACATATATATATATATATATATATATATATATATATATATATATATATATATATATATATATATATATATATATATATTTATATATATATATATATATATATATATATATATATATATATATATATATATATACATATATATATATATATATATATATATATATATATATATATATATATATATATATAACGATCCTAAGTTTAACTACTGGGAAACGCTCTTATAAGGAGAAGAGATGAGCAATCAAACATCTAAAGGCTCTAGTATCTGCTTTTTATTTTTATTATCGAGCTTTTGCTGCCTAATGGTAGCTTCTTCTGGATTCTAAAAATGCAAACCAGGTACAGAAAATAAACCAAAACGTTCGTTTTTTAAAAAGTGATTAAATGAATTGTAAGACTGAATGTGAAATTACTTACAAAAATTTAGCAGTTAATTCATCTCTGGTGAAAACAATGAAATTTGCATTTTTGTTGGCCAGGTAGTAATGATTACACAAACATGATTAAAAGACACTTAGAGAGTTAAACAAATATTAAAAATAAAACTTTGTCAATAAACATTAGTTAAAAACACTTTTTGAAGACCGAAACATAACTGCAAGAAACACCATGATGGTACTCCATTTTAAAATTTTTGACAACGAGTTTAGTAACTATTTAGTGATATTTGAGTCCGAACCGGATATTGTTGGTAGTCCATGTCGTCATCAGGTCGACAAAAAACCATAAAAGCATTAAAGTTAGGGATGTGGTAAATTTTTTAGGTGGATGCTAATCCATTAATTTATTATTAATGATATCTATTTTTCAGTTTTAATTTTATAACAAAAGGACTGATGAATGTTACTCTTCAAGTTATTTATTATTAATTATATTAACTATATTAATTCTTTAGTTTTATAACCAAGGCTAATTTAAAAATTTGAAAGAGAATATTAATACTGGACGTTATTTATTATTTGTCATATTTAATTCTTTAATTATTTAATTTTAACAAGAAGACATAGAAAAGTAACTGGTAATAAACAGCAAAAATGACAGAAAGAGAAAAGAAACGACAATTTTACTAGAAACTAATTTTTTTCATAAAGATCGTTCTTTTTTATTGGTTTAATATAGTTTTGTGTTAGTTACTAAACTCGTTGTCAAAAATTTTAAAATGGAGTACAATTTCAACATCATGGTGTTTCTTGCAGTTATGTTTCGGTCTTCAAAAAGTGTTTTTAACTAATGTTTATTGACAAAGTTTTATTTTTAATATTTGTGTAACTCTCTAAGTGTCTTTTAATCATGTTTGTGTAATCATACGTACTACCTGGTCAACAAAAAATGCAAATTTCATTGTCTTCACCAGAGATGAATTAACTGTTAAATTTTTGTAAGTAATTTCACATTCAGTCTTACAATTCATTTAATCACTTTTTAAAAAACGAACGTTTTGGTTTATTTTCTGTACCTGGTTTGCATTTTTAGAATCCAGAAGATGCTACCATTAGGCAGCGAAAGCTTGATAATAAAAATAAAAAGCAGATACTAGAGCCTTTAGATCTTTGATTGCTCATTTCTTCTCCTTATAAGGGCGTTTCCCAGTAGTTAAACTTAGGATTGTTATATATATATATATATATATATATATATATATATATATATATATATATATATATATATATATATATATATATACAGTCCCTGGCCAAATTATTAGACGCACTGCAAGATTTCATGTAAAATATTAATTACCGAGTGATATTGTACCGTTTTATTATTTTAAATTGATTTGTTTTTTATTTTTATATTATCCAATCAATTACCTATTTATTTGACATAAATAAAACAGCATTAATTTAGAAAAGCATAAGTTTATTAAGTTTTAAAGAAAAGTGAAATTAATGTTAGTAAAAGTCAATATTTAGTTGAGCCACCTTTAGCCGCTATCAAAGCTTTAATTCTGTGCGGCATGCTATCAGTGCAAGATTGTACTGTCTCCTGCATTTGAGGATGATGATTCCACACATGAATAATCTTTTCTAGGAGCTGGGTTTTGTTGGTAATCACATCTTTAGCCACTTCTCTTTTCATCAGCTCCCACACATTTTCAATGGGGTTCATATCAGGCTATTACCCGGCCAATCCAACAGAGGGATATTTTTTTCTGCCAAAAAAGCTTTAACAGACCGAGCAGTGTGGCAGGGAGCTCCATCTTGCATGAAAGTGAATGGTTCCCCATTTGGAAACCATTCTCTGAGCTGCGGAATCAACCGATTTTGTAATACTTCTTTGTACTGATCTTGCCTCATTATTCCTTTGACGACGTACAGACGTCCAGTGCCCTTGCCGCTGATGACTGACCAAATCATCACTTTGGTGGGATGTTTAACCGTCGGGACGACACAATCAGGATGAAACTTTTCTCCATGACGACGACGCACATACTGAGCTTTATTCTGCAAAATTTCGAATGTGCTTTCGTCACTGAAGCAGACCTGTCAAAAATAGGAAAAATATATAAACTTCCATGTTTATTTGCTTTATTTAACTGGAAATGATAATAATGTATCAATTATTGATTAAATTGCTATATCTTACCGATCTCCAGAAGTCCACATCTTTGTCCTGCCATTGTTTGGCCCACTTCAGGCGCTTTGCTTTCATTGCAGCTGTTAACTTGGGCTTCCTGGCGGGGCGACAGGCCTTAAAATCTAATCCTTTCAATTTTCTTCGAACAGTGCGCTCAGAAGCATTTACGCTAGCATTCTGGAGTTGTGATTTTATTACCTTTGTGGTAGCAAATCTGTTTTCTACACAAATTTTCTTCAAACATCTCTCTGACCGTGGAGTGAAAATTGGTTTTCTACCGCATCTTTTCTTTCTTTTCGGGCTTAATTCCTTCCCTGACTCAATTTTCTTTTTTTATGCGTCGTACACTAGCTTCAGAAACCTCCAATCTTCGTGATATTTCTCGGTTTGTAAATGTTTTCGCAATCACAAGAGCCTTCAGTTCAGCTTTTTTACGTGGTGAAAGATCGCCTTTTCTACCCATAATGAAAATAGTCCAATTACTTTTTTAAAACACTGCATACGAAATAAACTAATAACTGAGTAGTATAAAACTGTTAAATAAACAATCACAGTCCATAAAGCCACAGAAACACGTCCGTACCTGACTCGATTCCGATCGCGACTGATACAGGTTTGTACTTATTTACGTTCATGTATCACTTTGTCAACACAGTGTTGCCATATGTTAAAAATAAATACAAATATGTAGTCTACAACAATTCTTTTAAAATAAAAATCAATAATATTGTAGTTTAAATATACCATTATTGCATAAAAACTCTTAAGAAACATAAAATTACTAAAAAAAATACAGTGCGTCTAATAATTTGGCCAGGGACTGTATATATATGTATATATATATATATATATATATATATATATATATATATATATATATATATATATATATATATATATATATATATATCGAGGATCCTACAGCTTCTGCTACATCTCTCATTTCGTCCGCCATGCTTCCCTGTATTTTCTATCATTCTCGTGTATAGCTCTGTCTCTCATTATATCCATTATTCCGTTAAGGTTTAAATTGAATATCTTACTTCGATCGAAAGTTACAATGCGAACAGAGCAACCGATACATAGTCAGTCCGGCAGAACTGAGTGACTCCGATGTTTGTGATCTAGGAACTCTATACCTTGAAAAAAGGCAAAAATTTTCTATCAGATACAATATTTTTCGTTAGCAAGAAAAGTAAAACCGGCATATAATCAAAACAGATCCCAAAATGGAACAAAAAGATCCAAAACGTTCAAAAACTTGATTATAAGTACTAAGATGGAATTACTGGCCCAAGTGTTTTTTAAATTAAAAAATTTCAAACTTTTTACAAAGTTCTATAAATCCTATTATTAATAAATTCAGAATAACAAATCCATTTAATATAAAGAATGAATTTAAAAATAAACAGAATTAATTTAACAACATAAAGTTAACAAAACTTAAAGTGAATACATAAAAAAAATATGAAATAATTTAGTCGAACATTAACAACATTCTTCAAATATTAATACGCAAGGTAAATTGGAACGAAAATCTGTCACGAGTGGAAAATCCTAATCAAATAATTAAATTTATAGCATTAGGACCTTGAATTAGTTTATACATAAATAATATTGAAATCTCAATTAAAACAGTATTAGCAGACTTCGAAAATAATTAAACAATTTCCCAATAATACTAAAAATATTTTAGGAGGATTAAAATTGATACCCTAAAAAATTTTTTCGGCCAAGGCGGCGTAAATTCTGAGCTTATTAAATATGGAGGACAATTCTAAACGTGAGAATGTTGCACCTGTATAATAAGTATTGGGAGACAATCTAAGGTTCACGTTCTTGGAAAATCGCTCACGTAATGTCTATATCCCTGTATGAGAACACAAATGGCAGAATTAAACTGAATAATTCTTTTTCCGATCCCTTTAACGTAGAAGTCGGCTTCAGACAGGGCTGTTTTCTATCACCCTTACTTTTTAACATATACAGTGAACATATAATGAGGTCTGTTTTGGATGACTGGAGTGGGGGTTTGACAATCGGTGGAAAAAAGCTAAGTAACCTTAGATATGCGGATGATACCGACTTTCAAAAGAATTAATAGACAATACCTGAAATATGTTGGTCACATTATGAGGAAAGTGGATACCATGGAAAAGGGGAAGGTAGAAGATCAAGGGGATGGTTTCCGACAAGATGGTCCGACCAAGTAAGATCTCTCCTTGGTATGGGTATGCACTAGTCAAATCAGGTCGCGCAGGATCCAGATGCCTCACCGATATTCCTATTGAAGTGATAAGATTGAGAAAGAGACTGTACTAATGGACTTACACACATGTAACTAAATATATGAGGCTAAAGTGGTAATACATATTAAGAAAAATATTTTTTTACAAAAACATCTTTAACTTCACTTGCCCTATCCCTCTAAATCTTTAAATCTCAACAGTATCCGCTTTTACGGGGCGTGAAACTCCAGTGAAAGTCATTAGCCCTTAAAATGGCCCTTTGTTTACCCGTTTTTTGCCCTATTTCCATGTAAAAGTGACGAGACGCAGTTTTAGTATGCTTACTAATGCGGATTTCGCTTGAATTTTTATTTATATCCAGCGTATTTTCCACACATAAACATGTTTATGTAATGTCTTGTAAGGGCAGAATGCTTGGATTTAAATATTTGTCACTCATAGGCCATAATAAAAATAAATTAAATTAAATTAAAAAAGAAAAAAATTATACCTGCTTAAAAAAGAGCAATAAAAAGAACAAAATATGCGCTTAATTTTAAAATGTTAGTACTTAACACGTAGGCTGAAAGATTTTTGGTCTGACACATAGATGTCGCTCTTTTCAAAAAATCCATATGATTTTTAGAAAGTACCAACCTTCAAACGATACGTGTCAAAATTTCATGACATTTCGACAATTGCTTTACAAGTTACAGTGGTTTTAGTGACGTTACTTTTTATTTTCAAAACAATGGAAAAAATCGAATTTCGTGTATTGATGATTAACCACTGTTTTTTGAGGGGGTAAAATACCGTTCAAGAAAAACAATGGCTTGATAAGTGTTAGGAGGACTCTGTCCCTGGAAAGTCACTCATTATTTCCTGGTATGCTGAATTTAAACACGGTCGTACAGATACAAATGATGTTGAACGCTCTGGACGCCCAAATGAGGTGGTTACACCGGAAAACATACAAAAAATCCACAAAATTGTTTTGGATGACCGTAAAGTGAAATTGCGTGTGATAGCTGACACCCAAAAGTTATTAAAAGAACATTTTGCATGAACATTTGGGCACGAGAAAGCTTTGTTCGAAATTGGTACCGAGTTTGCTCACAGTGGACCAAAAACAATAACGTGTTGATAATTCTGAGCGCTGTTTGGACGTGTTTAACACAATAAAAAGTATTTTTTCATGCGATACGTGACAATGGCTGAAACATGGATCCACCACTATACACTGGAATCAAATCGGTAGTCAGCTGAGTGGACACCAGTCGGTGAAAGCCGCCCGAAGCGACCAAAGACACAACAATTGGCCGGGAAGGTTTTGGCTTCTGTATTTTGAGATGTGCATGGAATAATTTTAATCGACTATGCTGAGAAGGGAAAAACCATCAATAGTGAATATTATATAAAGTTATTGGTGCTTTTGAAGGCAGAAATTGCAAAGAAACGGCAAATGAACAAGAAAAAAGTGTTCTTTCATCAAGACAATGCATCGTGTCACAAATAAATGGTTACGATGCAAAATTACATGAATTGAAGTTCGAATTGCTTCCTCATCCACCGTATTCTCCAGATTTGGCCCCCAGCGACTATTATCTATTCGCAGACTTTAAAAAAATGCTCACGGGAAAGAGATTTGGCTCCAATGAAGAACTTATCGCCGAACCTGAGGCCTATTTTGAAAGTAAAGACAAATCTTTCTACAAGAAAGGTATAGAAATGTTATAAAAGCGTTGGACTGATTGTATCGCTTTTGAAGGAGATTATATTGATGAATAAAGTCGAATTTTGCCAAAAAAATGTGTTTTAAGTAGCTAGACCAAAAACTTTTCAACCAACACGAAAGTAAATATAATTGGCAATAGAAATCTTCGATACTGTTATTTTGAACAAAAAACGTAAGAAATGCAAGCAATATGTAATTAATATTTAATACACAAAATATAATACGTAAACTAACAAAATTAAACCAAATCTTGAAATTAATGCAAGTCACATTCGCTTATTTATTTAGTGGAAATTGAAAGGTAAAAGTAGGTCTGGCACGTAGTACTCAAAAAACGCGGAGTGAACTAACACTAGTTTTCTGTAGACCTTCCTATCCTACAGAAAGGTGCGTTACTAGGAATACGCGTCCGAATACTTTACATCTATATGAGGTTCAGCTTGTCACCCCTCCAACAACCCAAGCAGTCTTTTGTATGGAGAACCCCATCCCTTTGAAATGAGCTTTATTAAGGTAGCAGGGCGCACATAGCAGCAACAGCAATTATAGCCATCAAGAAAAAATGTATAGCATCAAACAGGATAGAGAAAAACGGCGCCCTGATAGCTTAAATTTAAGTTAGCAGGATTTAAAAAATAAAGTATAAGAAAGTACCATACATGAACATATACCTGACCAAAATTTATAGCATTGAGAGGCCCCGAGAATGGCAAATTCGGATTCTACGGGTCGAAAAACATAAAAAAAATAACAATTTAAGTCATCCAGTACGAATTTTATGTAGAACCTATAATAGCGTCTATACCAGGGGTCGGCAACCTATGGCACGCGTGCCATCTCTGGCACGCCAAGCAATTTTGAATGGCACGCGTACCTATTCAAAGTTTACACATTAATTCTGTAATCTGTGACATGTTTCGAAATTAAGTAAATAATCGATAAATTATATAGGTCACTAGGTATTATTACCAAAAACTACAAAATATATATTTTGTAATTTATAATTTTACTGAATGCATTGGTTTGGCTTTAATTTCGGAGAGTATTAAAGACGGCAAGCCTCAAAATATAAGCCTAGGCAAAAACACAAATAAACGTCCTCAATTCAGATCAAAAGAGCCGCTATAAGGCGGTTTTTGTTTGACTTGACTTCAATCGTTCCGACGCGCGCCGCAACTCTTTATAATGCCGAACTTTAGTTTTTGTTAGATTTAACTTCTAGGCGGCCCTTTGATTGCAATGGGCGCGTTGTAGATAATAATTTTTGTTCTAAGAAATTTAATAAACGTAATTATTGGAATTTTCTGGAAACATTATTTTTCTATATATAGCAAGCGGCTACACGTTTGGATCATCTAGTATAGAAGTAACATACATTGCGTTATGGCCGCGAAGAAACAGAAGGTAGACGTTCGATCATTTCAAACTTCATGGACAACAGAATACGGTTTTGTACAGCAAAACGATCGGGCCATTTGTGTCCTATGTCGGGAAAGCGTAGTTTTCCGGACATCTAGTGTTCAACGACATTTCCAGATAAAACATGAATGGCCATTTAAAGATAACGCTGATAAAAGGGAGGCAATACAAAAAGCAAGTAAACATTACGAGAAACAGTCAACATTCTTTAGCAAAGTTTTCCAAGGAAAAAATCAGGTAACTGAATGCAGTTTCAAAATTGCACAATCGTTGGCACAAAAGGGTAGGCAGTTTACTGACGGAGAATTTATGAAGCAAACGTTTTTGACTACTGGCGATATTTTATTCGACGACTTGCCCAATAAGGATACAATATTGGCCAGGATTAGGGATATACCGGCATCAGCGCGGACCATCGAGAGACGAATTACCGAAATGACACAAAATGTCCAAAAACAGCAGAGAGACGTTTACAAACGGAGTTTTGTATTTAGTGTAGCATTGGATGAAAGTGTCGATATTAACGACATTGCCCGTATGACAATCGGTGCGCGATACTTCGATGATGGCAGTGTGTATGAAGAGCTCATTTGTCTGCTCCCGTTGCAGGGAACTACAAGAGGAGAGGATATATTTTCAGAATTTGTTAAACATTTTGAAAAGCGGAACATTGATTTAATTAAATTTTTTTGCGTAACGATAGATGGCGCTCCTGCTATGATTGGGAGACCTAAAGGATTTGTTTCCCTTCTTATTGAACGTATGGGTCGATCAGTTTTGAATTTTCATTGCATAATTCACCAAGAGAGTTTGTGCGCTAAAATCTCCGCTGGAAGTTTAAAATCCGTGATGGATAGGGTGGTTAAAATAGTTAACTACATTGTCGGTCGTTCTTCACTGATCCATAGACAATTTAAGGCGTTTCCGCAGGAATTAGAAAGTGCATATTCAGATATACCGTTGCACAATAATGTGCGCTGGCTCAGCCGTGGTAAAGTGCTCTCTAGATTTGTGCAATGTCTGGGCGGAATTAAATTGTTCTTGTTGGAAAAAAATCAAGTGGATGCTTATCCTGAACTAGAAGATAAGAACTGGATCTGTATGTGAATGTTTCTTACTGATATTACAAACCATCTCAGTGAAGTCAAGTTACAAGGTTCAGGCAAAACAGTTCTGAAAATCATTCAAATTAAAAATAGATTTATTTATCAGCGATATTACTACAAACACATATAAATATTTTCCAAATTTAAAAACTTATATACAGTGTCGACGATGGTGCACTAATAGACGAAATTCTTAAATATATGACTAATTTAAAGAAGAGTTTATCGAGAGGGGTCAGGATTTTGATGAACATGGTCCTATGTTCGCTTTTTTAATCAAACCAGATTTAATGGATTTTTCCAGCAGTTGCTTTGACATATCTCTTTTCTCATGGATGGACATTAATGATTTGGATCTTCAATACATTGAATTTAAAAGCTCCGAGTTATGGAACACGAAATTTGTAGAATTAAGAAGGGTATTAGAAGGTGACTGCCAGAATCATTCAAACGAGATACTCAGCTGTTGGATGAGTTTACCAGAGAAATTTATTTGTCTTAAGAAAGTAGCGTTTGCCATGCTTACAGCTTTCGGATCATCCTATATCTGTGAACAACTTTTTTCCCATATGAGAGTGAATTTAAACCCGTACCGAAGCAGGCTGACAACAGACAACTCGGAAGCATGTGTGACACTGAAAATAACCAGACATGAACCGGATATAAGAAAAATCTCAAAAGAACTTCAAGCACAGGGTTCACACTAGGTCCTAGGACTAGTATAATAAAATTATTTGTTAAATGTTAAAATTTTTTTGTAACTAAACCTTCTAAAAGCAATATTTTAAGTTAATTTTTTGTTAATTTTAGTTGTAGTTGTATGTCGGCACACAAAATGTTGTATGCATGAAAACTGGCACCCCTTAGTTAAAAGGTTGCCGGCCCCTGGTCTATACTATCAGAATTTCGATTTTTTTTTTGAACTCTGAAAATGCCTTGGCTTGTTTGGGTACAAGCGAGGTGTCTGCCCTCCTGATATTTTATTATGGTTAGTCAACAGGTAAACATTTCGGGTCGCCTCTAAACCGTATTCCTGATAATTGATACATAACTTCGTAAAAACTTGTTATGCCTGTCTCGAAGCATATTTAGAGTAACATACATAAATATTTAAACAATATTATATACAAACGGGTTGAACCGAGAATCTCCTCTAATTATACCCGCCTAAAAAACGAGAAATATCCCCAAATAAGCCAAATTATAAACACAAAACTTCCCAAATAACCCTGTTGCATGTAGTCTGCATTTGGTTTACAACACTTGAAATTATCGCAATTATCCCCCATTGTGGTATAAGGGCTGAAAGGGTGTGCTGCAGTTACGAAAGGGTTCTAATTACAATGTACGCTAAATGATATGACACCACTATCCTGCAAAATCACAAAGAGGGTGGTTTTGTAACAAGGACGGTCAGTTGGCCGCAATTATGAAATCGAGAAGATGTATGTTTGCTGATGTTTGAAAGACAAAAATTTTTTAAAATAAAAAATATTTTATTTTTAAAAATTTATTTATTTATGTAAAATAACCGGTAAAGTGCAAGTTAAACTTGCGCAATTAGTGTTCCGTACGTTGATTGCTTTTAAAATAAATTTTTTTGTCAAGGTGGTATAAAATGATTAGTGACTTCACAAAACACACCCCAAATGAGTGTTCAACAAAGTTTGGTTCCTATCTTTATTGAAAACTGATGACCTTGACATTTTTTTTTTATACGAGATAAATCATTAATTTTCATTCAATCTACACCCTATGGAAAGTATTTCAGACTTTTTTCAAAATTTTTTGATCGGTACTTTTCTAGATAAGATGAGATAAAAATAATATAAAGAAATGTGTGCAGAAGTATTATATTATACATATTTTTGAACTCACTTGATGACCCAATAAAATTTTTTTTTTCATTTCCGATTTCGCCCCCCAAAACTAACCCCTTAAGTCAAAATTTAACTTTCAAAACTACATGGCTCTGATGAGGCCATCAATTCCTATATTAGTGCCAAATTTCAAGTTTCGGAGAAAATCGGGTGTGACAGACAGACGGGCGGACAGACAGACTCCGAAGTGACCTTATAAGTGTTCCTTACAGAACACTAAAAATAACAAAGTTACTGTCAGTGCGGAAAGTGACACTTTTTTTTCACTGACAATACTTTTTATCGTTGCTATGACACCATATGCAAATATTTTGCGTTGTAGTGCCCAAATCATTTTAGAAATATTATCGAAATTATAAGGAAAGTATTTGCCAGCCTAGTTATTTCAGTCCCAAGACAACAAATACTCAGATAATATAATATATTTTTTTAAATTTTAATGAATTATTAATTATTGAAAATGAGAAAAATATTCATGATTTTCCAGGATTTTTCTCATCTATGTGACCTCCTTTATTTTTAATTACCGCTTTACAGAGTTTCGGCATTCTGTCCAGTAGTTTCTTCAAAGTTTCTTCGGTTATTTTAACCCATTCTGCTTGTAAAAGTTCCCACAAGTGATTTTCTGATGTTGGATTGAGTTTTCGAACACACCTGTCCAAATGGTCCCACAGTAATTTGATAGAGTTCAAGTCGGGTGATTGTGGAGGCTGTCATCACTTCCAGGACGTCATCGGATTTCCATTGGTCCAAAAGTTCTCTAATTTGTTTAGCAGAATATTTAGGGTCGTTGTTATGCTGAAAAATATCTCTTCCAGAAGGAAGCATTTGAGTTAGCAAAATTTTTTGATACTGTTCTTTTCACATGATTCCTTCTATCCTAAAGATTTTTCCAACTTTACCGTTCCCAAAACAACCCCAAACTATTACTGAACCTCCACCATATTTTGCTGTAGGGAACGGATAGGCTTCTAACATCCTCTCTCCAGCTGAGCGCCGCGGCGGAATTCCATTGTTCTGATGTCTAATTTTCATGTTCTCGGGCACATTCTAATCGTTTACGTTTATTCACTTGCCTAAGAAGTGGTTTCCTCACTGCAACTCTCCCGTGTAGTATACCTTCTGCTAACCTGTTCTTCACGGTTGTCACGCTGATGGGGATGGGCCGCTCCAGATTCCCATGAACCGTGATTTCTGGTGCGGTTAGGCGGCGATTACGTCTGCTGGACATTGTTATAGCTCTGTCTTCAGCGGGAGTTGTTTTTCGAGGCCTTCCTGAACGTTTTTGTTTGGCATTCCATGTCTCGCAGAAAAGTTTTTTACGATGTTGTCCACCGTTCTCCTTGATATCCGCATATCACTCGCGATTTGTCGACTCGAGTGACCATTTTGTTGTCTCTTTCAATTGAGCCTGTATTAATCAAAGTACTGTTTGCGCATGGTTAATTTCCAAAAGGGCCATGGTATTTATAGCATAATTTTTATCATAAAATGTCACTAGGAATTTCCATAATTCCTAGAAACTTGAAATGAGTTCTTACTTCAACTGGAATTCTCAGAAATCGCCTCAAAACTTGGAAATTTGTTCTAATTGGTTTTTAATTTGTGATTTCACTAAAAAGGCTTATCTAAACAATTTTATGATGGAGATATATTGTTATGTTAAGAACAATTAAATTTACCTAATTTAATAAAAAGGTATTAAATTTTGGCAGTTATATTGAAATTTCTAGGTGGGCAAATACTTTCTGACGGTAGTGTATATTTTATTCATCCTCTTGCCTTTGTTTGTGGGTGGTGAACCCACAATTGGGACCTTCAGTTTAATGCCGGTTCCGCACGGCCAAAATGAGAGGGCTTTACTAGGGAGGGCTTTACTAGACATGACACTACGGGTGGCTTGCCATTGCCGGCGAGGCAACCGTAATATTCTAGTTTTTCTTTTAATTTATTATTTTTTTTTTTTTCGAGCCGAGGTTCGAACTCGAGCAGAGAAGGCAGACACCTTAACCACTACGCTAAGGCTGCCTCTATTTATCTAGATCCCTCTCTATCTGTGTGTGTATATATATATATATATATATATATATATATATATTTATATATATATATATATATATATATATATATATATATATATATATATATATATATATAGGACGCCAACATTTTTTGGGCTCACGAAAACGTTTGGTCCCTTGTAAAGGGAAAGCTCAGAGGAACGACTCTGAGGACTCTGACTCAGTTATCGCGCGAGATTCGAAAAATTTGGAGATCATTGCCATAGTATGCAGAGAATCTCGTCGACAGCACGCCTCGAAGATGTCAGGCGGTTATTGATGCATGAGGCGATTGGATAACTTACTAGGTTAAATGTGCCTTTGTTAGCATACCAAAGAATACATTGATGCCAAAAAATGTTCTTGAAATGCATTTTTTGAAAAATGTGAGCAGTGACGTTCTTACATGACAGACTGTAAATGTGGAACATGCTAGTACTTACATGGGGTGAAAAGTCCCGAGACTTTCAGAAGGAAGGCGGCATAAACAAAAAAACCTATATGATTTTCAGTTAGTGTCAACTCTCAGAAGATTCGTGTAAAATTTTCATGACGTTTCGTCTATTAGTTTGCGAGTTACAGAGGTTTGAGTGACGTTATCTTTGATTTTTGCCAAATGAATTTCGTGTGTTAATTAACATTGCTTTTTAATGGGGAAAAATACAGCCAGAACTCAAGAATGGCTTAAGAAGTATTATGATATATCTGCTCCGTCGAAAGCAATTATATGTCGACGGTTTAGTTTTTTTTATGGGTCTAGCATATGTGCTATAAGGAAGTCCCTAAAGTGCTCCAGGAGCGGCATGTGTACGCAAAAAGCGATTCATGTTGTTCTTGAATCGCTGTAAATTGTACTCGGTGGGAAACACAGCCCTGGGCAAATTATTCCAAGGGGATGATGTTCTCCATATAAGAGACTGCTTAAAAAGCGTTGTACGCGGAGTAACAAGCTGAACCTCATACGGATGTGAAGTATTAACGCGACGTGTATTTCTAATATGCACCTCTCTGGGAGGAATTAAACGGGCTACATCCTTCGAACAATTTCCATGAAAATACTTGTAGAACAGACTCAAGGCGCCAACCGTTCTTCGATGTTCCAGCGAATCAAGGCCGCCGGTCAGTTCCGGGTCTCCAATCAGATGAACAGCTCTTCTCTGAACAGAATCCAACAAATAGAGTGTGTGTTTGGGAGCGGAGCCTCAAACATGGGGGCAGTATTCCATAGTTTGTCGAATCTGTGCTTTGTAAAGAATTAACAGGTGTTGTGGAGTGTAAAGCTTTCTGGTTCAAAATAATATTCCCAACTTTTGAGAAGTTCTCCTTGCTATGCCTGCAACGTGTTCATGCCAGGACATATTTGCTCCCAAATTAACGCCCAACAAATTGAGTGACGATGCTAGGGGAATGGAGTGCCCGACATGACTATGTCGAGTTCAGCAACGTTAATTTTTTTAGAAAAAACTGCCGCATGAGTTTTTGTAGCGTTAAATTCCACTTGGTTACTGTCATTCCAAGATAGAACTTCTTCCAGGTCTGTTAAGTTGAACGACCTCCTTCTAGTAAACTTAAACTTACTTACTTAAAAAAAAAAACTTAAATGCAGTCGTACAAGCACCCATGATGCACCAGTTTTCCAGAAGTCTATTTCCAGAAGTCCAAATGAGGCATTCACTCCAAAAAACACAAAAAAATATTGTTCGGAAAACCGAATATAATATACCAATGTGACTCACATTTGTAGACTTTAGCAAGGCTTTCGACACAGTGGAAAAATGGGCGCTTATAAGAGCTCTTAGAAATGCTCGTATAGACCGCAGATACAGCGAACTGATAGCCAGAATATATGAACGAGCAACACTCAAAGTTATGATAAACCAAGAACTGACAAACAAGCTCCCAGTGAACAGAGTAGTAAGGCAGGGCGATGTCATATCGCCTAAGTTATTTACAATGATCTTAGAAGAAGTATTCAAAGAACTGAGTTGGGACAAAAATGGCCTTCTGATGGCTGGCGATCGGCTAAACAACCTGAGATTCGCAGATGACATTGTAATTATAGCAAACAATAAGAATGAAATGATCCAGATGATCACAGATCTCCACCACCAAGCAAGAAAAGTGGGACTTGACATAAATTTCTCCAAGACAAAGTACATGAGTAACGAAAACACCAATGATGAAAATGTAGTGATTGAACATTCAACAATAGAAAAAGTAAACACGTACATCTATCTGGGCCAAATAATTACGATAGGAAAGGAAAACCAGCAGCTTGAAATAGAAAGAAGGATACGTATGGGATGGGCAGCATATGGAAAATTGAAATATGTACTGAATATGAACATTCCTCAAAGATCAAAAACCCAAATTTATAATCAATGTATCTTACCAGCTACAACGTATGAAGCCGAGACATGGGTTTTAACTAAAAGAACAATAGAAAAACTACAAGTTTACCAACGAGCAACGGAAAGGAAGATGTTGAGTGTTACTTTGAAGGACAAGAAAACTAATGAATGGATTAGACAACAAACAAAGGTGGATGATATCACCAAACGGATAACATCTCTGAAATGGAGCTGGGGCGGCCATGTAGCGAGAGCGACGTATAAGTGGAGTGGCAAGATCATTAGGTGGAGACCATGGGGTAAAAAAGCGAAGCATAGGAAGACCCTAACAGAGATGGAGCGACGATCTGAAGAGAATCGGAGGGCTTAACTGGTATCAACAAGCACAACATACGAGAAAAATGGAAAGATTTGAGAGAAGCCTATACCCAACAGTGGGTAGAGAGCGGATGAAGGAAGAAGAAGAAGGAAGAAGAACCGCAAAGTGAAAATGAGAGAGATAGCTGACATCGTGAAGCTATCAACAGAACGCGTGAGGAATATTTTGCATGAATATTTGAAAAAAGGTCCAGAGAAAGAGATTTGGCTCAAATGAAGAAGTCCAATGGAAAACTGAGGCTCATTTTAGAGAGCTCGACAAATCGTACTATACGAAACATATCCAAATGTTGGAAGATACTTGGAATAAACGTCTCGCGCTTGAAGAATAAAATTGATTTTTGACAAAAACATTGAAATTTTCTCAAAAGTCTCGAGACTTTTCACACCGTGTAGCACATCAATTTCTTTCTTACTATAAAACTAAACTCTTTTATGTAATATTTCGTACCCTAATGATATATTTTTAATTATTTTTACATATTTTTAAAATCTTATGACTACTTTTTCCACTTTCGAGATTTTTCTAAAAACCTATTTTAAAACCCGTTTAACCATTTTCTAGATAATCCAGCACTGCTTCTTCCTCAGATTTTTGTCCTCTTTGCTTTATCTGGCGACTTTTTCCGGACCCTTTGAACTCGCGTGAGGGTGATTATATGGCAAACTGCTTCATTATGTACAGAGTTTTGAAGTTTTGTTAAAGGAAAATGCCGGAAAACGACTCTTAAAAATAGGTCACTTGGGAAACGAGATCTTAACGTAAGAATGGAATTTTTAGGTCACGAATAGTGTCTAAAAGGTCTTTTCTTTTTTTATTTAACAAAATAATAGAACATTTATTTAAATTTGTTTGCAGACGACCAAAAAAGAACTTTTCCGTGCGGGTGTTCACCTACTAATCAATGTTTTAAACCAAAAATCATCGATTTACTAATTTTTGTTTTCTTGGACGATTTTGGCGTTTTGCCTTAAGGCCGTATTCAAGATGGTGCAAAAAGTAAACGCGCACACTTGCCATGTTCAAATTTACTGCTCATCATTTTTAATATCAATCGATACTCTAACATTGTCAGAATCTTCAGTCTTTCCACTTTGTTATCTGTTTTTGAGGTTAAAAGTTCGTATTCTACTTATTCTTGGCCCGGGTCCTAATAACCTAGTCGCCAGGGGGTTTTGAGCTCTCATTAAATGTTAACAGGGTGGTTTTTGGCACACAGGTAGTTTTTTTGGACGTAGAATGAGATAAAAAAAAGTTTGCTAAAGTTTGATGTACGCTAAGCCGACAAAATCCAAAGTAAAATAAAAAATTGGGTTTTTCGATAATATCTCGAAAAATAAAAAAGGTATCGAAAAACTAATAGCACCACGTAAAAGAGCGGAAAATTTTACAAAAAAAAAATGGTGTACAGATTTTTTCCAGATTTTTTTTATTAGAATAAGAATTTATTAAAAATTCGGATAGGTGATTTAAAAAGTGCCAAACAGGTTAATTTAGGTTCGATATCACTTGTTTGCAGAGTGTAAAAAACAATTAAAAGATAGCTTTTTAAAGAAGAGACTTTAGCTTTCCGATGACACTAACAGTATTTATTTTTGTTGCTATATAATTTGTAAAACCTAAGACGAAATTTTTGTTTGCCTGATTTTAACGGACATACAGTTAATTATAATATTGAATAAAAAAAATCTTTGTACATATATCATTATTATACCTTAAGTTTCAATATAAGAATAATTAAAATTACTCACATTGTCTGTGTTATTTAAAAATTGAGTTTTAAAATATGAAAATTTGCCTGCTGTAATGCGCCGCAATTTTGCGTTTACGTTCAAAGCAGTAAAAGTAGGACATTTTTTTTTGTTACAGTTAACAGTAGATGCACTTGATATTAGAAAATCATTAAACTCAATTGCTCCCAAATTAACGCTTAACAATTTGTTAAGCGTTAATTTGGGAGCAAATATGTCCTGGCATAGCAAGGAGAGCGTCCCAAAAGTTGGGAATATTATTTCGAACCAGAAAGCTTTACACTCCACAAAAACTGTTAATTCTTTATAAAGCTCAAATTCGACCAACTATGGAATACTGCACCCATGTTTGGGGCTCCGCTCCCAAACATACACTGCATTTGTTGGATTCTGTTCAGAGAAGAGATGTTCGTCTGATTGGAGACCCGGAACTGACCGGCGGCCTTGATTCGCTGGAACATCGAAGAACGGTTGGCGACTTGAGCCTATTCTACAAGTATTTTCACGGAAAATGTTCGAAGGATGTGGCCCGCCTAATTCCTCCCAGAGCGGTGCATGTTAGAAGTACACGTCGCGCTAATACTTCACATCTGTATGAGGTTCAGCTTGTTACTCCTCGTACAACGCTTTTCAAGCAGTCTCTTATATGGAGAACATCATCCCTTTGGAATAATTTGCCCAAGACTGTGTTTCCCACCGAGTACAATTTACAGCGATTCAAGAATAACGTGAATCGCTTTTACCGCACACGTGTCGCTCTTGTAGCGCTTTAGGGACTTCTTCCCTGCAGCACGTGTGCTAGACCCATAAAAAAAATATATAATTTGTAAAACCTAAGACGAAATTTTTATTTGCAGGATTTTAACGGACATACAGTAAATTACAAATATTTAGTAAAAATAACATTGAATAAAAAAAAATCTTTGTGCATATATCATTATTATACCTTAAGTTTCAATATAAGAATAATTAAAACTACTCACATTGTCTGTGTTATTTAAAAATTGAGTTTTAAAATATGAAAATTTGCCTGCTGTAATGCGCCGCAATTTTGCGTTTACATTCAAAGTACTAAAAGACGGATTTTTTTTTATTACAGTTAACAGTAGATGTACTTGATATTAGAAAATCATTAAACTCTTAAAAACACTTTCTTTAAAAAAATGTTTATGATAAACGTATTTTTTGCTTATAATCATAAAACTTAAACCTAAAATAATAAAAAAATTAAAGGTAGGAAATGAAAGATAAAAGTCTAAACTTTAAATATAAAGTATTTATATTTGATTTAAATATCCAGGTACAAAGAAAATAATTGCGGGGGTTTGAAGCGAAGAAGTGCAAGTGACATTACTTAAGTTTTGAGAAAATCATCTACAAAGTTACTGTAACTTTGTAAATTCAAATAACACTTGAACCTTTTAACAAAAACATTGTTAGGGCACCACAGTCTAGTACAGAGAAAGGGTCTGTCGGTCCGCCAGGACTCAGATGTTGAGTAAAGAAACCTGTTAAAGCACATAACTTAATTTAGACAATTTTTCACTTATATCCCTCTCTAACTCCGTCAATTATTGAAAATACAAAAATTCTAAATTACTCGAAGGAATTTTGTTAATGGCGATCAGAGCAGAAACGCGCACACAGCTCCATCAGCCAGATCTGCTTTTTGTCATCTGTGCGACACTCACGTAGTTTTTATACTGTATATTGATGATGAAAATTGTCAACAAATTGAAGAAGGAGAAAGTGACTAAAAAATAATGTTTATTATTTTGTAAATATTTCTCTTATACTCTTTTTATAATTTATTCTTTATTTTATTGTATTGTATTTATACAGTTATTATTAAATACAGTGCAGTCCGTTTATAACGAACTCAAACAAATCACTAAAAATGGTTCGCTATATCCGAAGTTCGTTACAAACAGTAAACAAAATCTAATGCCATTTTTCACTACTTTTTTTAGTTAGATTAGGCGCTAATGCTTAGAAAAATGAATAATAATAATTACTAAATTAAAAGAAAACGTTCTAAAGGAAAATAAAACAAGTCACACTAAAGTTATTATTGTGTATGTTGGTACATATACGAGTATAAACGAAAACATTAAAATACGTAGTTTATACAATAAAATCAGTAATTGTCGTTAGTACAATTTTACTTGAAAAAAAAATGGTGTTTATATAATTGTCAAGGTCACAAATACTACTCCATATATGTTCAGGAACTTCACGAGATTCCAAAAAATTGCGAGTTTCAGTCATTTTCTTAGCCATTTCTAAAATGGATGGAACATAAATATTATCTCCTTCTCCAAGCTCGTCTTCGTCGTCATTATCGCTTAAAATCTTTCCAGAAGTCACTGATGTCACAATTTGATCATCAGTTCATATTTTTCTCGTCATTACTCAGCACATACATATTCTTCAAAATTAAAGTGATCTTTTTAATCTCGATTTCCATTATACTTTGTTGAATGTTAGAGCATCGTAAAGAAATTCTAGACAATTAGTAGGATCTTCTCGATGTTTTTCAATCCACTGAGTCAATGGTAGCTCATCATCTGAATCATATATACATTCTTTCCTTAAAAATCTGCCATGCGTAAAACAGTTTGCAATGGTTGTTTCTCTACTGACTCTCTGCCAAAGCATATGGATAAAGTTTATAGCGTCCAAGAGAGTTACAGAAAAAATGTTACCTTTATCGATCGTCTCTAACATTTTCATAAGTAAAATCTCTAAATTCTCTAAAATAACATTTTAAAGAATGTTCACACCTTGATCCATAGACTGGAGGAGTATTTTGCAGTTTACCGGAATTTTTTATTTTGTGACGAAAACAAATTTTTCTAACATTTTCAAGTTTGATGATTACAAAAAAATAATTGCTTTTGCGCGGAAATTGGTTTTTTTCATATGTTTTTAGGTATGGAACTTAATTTTGACGATATAGCCAAATTGTTTGGAGATAAGGACAAACGAGCAATTAGTGCAGGTTAGGTTTTGTTGAAAATTAGCGATTTTTCTCAATGTGTAAGGTTTATTTTTCCATGTATGTTTGTTGAACAATTTTGTGATGGATTACTTTCCGCACAATTTAACTTATTTTTTTGTAATTACCGACCTTCAAATTGGTAGAAAAACTTGTTTTGATCAAAAAATGAAAAATTCCGGTAAACTGCAAAAATTCCGACTGGAGCTTTGCACTTGTGTTTGAAGGCATAAAAACCAATTTTATTTGCTGTAGATCAACTTCAGGGTGCGTTGGACAGTTGTCAATCAAAAGTAATATTTTTCTGTTTGTAAATTTTAATTCTTTGTCTCATTCGATCAGTTCATTTTTAAAAATTTCTGATGTCATCCAGACTTTACTGTTTGATTTGGACTTTACTGGTAAATGTTTGCTTTTAAAACACCTGGGATTAGCGAACTTTCCTATCACAGATTTCTCTTCTCTGTTCCCGACATATTTGCAGTTACCAACACAGTAATCCTTACTTTTGATAATTTTCTACCACCACAATTCTCTCGGACAAACTTTAATGTCTTATCAGGCATCATCTTGTAAAACAAACCCGATTCATCAGCATTAAAAATGTCCACATATTCACAATTTTCTCGAATTTGCGGCCATACATTAGCTAACCATTGATCAACAACAGTCATATCCACTCCTGCAGTTTCTCCTAACCCCCATAATATTATGTCGCTTTCTAAATCGTTCAATCCAACTTCTAGAATAGCTAAACTCGCTTCCCAATTCACTAGCCGTCTCTTGTAAAGTATAGCCGGTAATAGAAACATGTTCATGTCATTTTTGACTAAACCATTTAAGGAGTGCTTAATCGACTTGGTCATGTGTAGATTTTCTTACTTTTTTTACAACTAAAGTTTCTTTTATCACAGATTGATAAGTTTTCTTGCCCCTTCTTCCATATGGTAGAAACTGTAGATTTAGTTAAAATCAACTGTTTGCAAACATCACTTTCTTTAACTTAATTTTTTATTTTCCTTATAATATCGTGTTTGTCTTTTGAAGTACACGCTTTACGTTTTTGTGTACTCATTTTAAAATAAAAACTTAGACATTCACTTTGCTACTTTGATCCAATATGCATTAGAACCGCATAACACAAGTGAATTGAAAATAATACTGCTCGAACTAGCGACGCGGTGGAAACAAGTAGAATAGGGGTTCCCAGCGAGTTTCGGTGAATTCCCTAGATCCAGTCGCGCGACATCGAGCACAGGGAGTGGCAAGTTCGTTATAAACGGACACAAAACATTCAAATTTGGTTCGCTTTATCCGGAAGTTCGTTATAACCGGGTTCGTTATAAGCAGACTTCACTGTATATTCATTTTTTTTATATATAAAATAGATATATTTTTATTTATTTTTTTTTAGGTACACTGACTGCCATTTGGGATCACCCATTTTGAATTTTTCAAATCTGTCATCGGATTCTTAATCAGCACCCTGAGAAACCCCTTAACAGCCAATTTCAAACTATTTAGAGGCATACAGAAACGTTAATTTAATCATAAATGAAGTTGGAAGCATGATTCGCACTACAACGGAAGAAACCAGCCATTTTATTTTTAAATTACTGTAAAATTAAAAAAAAATAATCTATATACTATTTTTTTGTAAAATTTCCCATTCTTTAGCGTGGTGGTATTAGTTTTTTGATATCTTTTTTATTTTTCGAAATATTTGCGAAAAACCTAATTTTTCATTTTTTTTTGGATTCTGTAGGCTTAGTGTACACCAGGGGTGCTCAAACTTGAACTGCTGGCGATCTACCTCAATATTGTTAGACTACGATCGATCGACTCTGAGAGGCTGCAAGTAAGTGTGATGCAGGATTGTCGTCTAGGTAGAGTGTATCGTGGCATAGATATTAGTTTTCCGCACAATATGCATTTATTTAGTCAAGGTAAGTGTAGGTCTGCTCTAAAATGTCAATGAAAAAACTCATAATTATTCAAAATTGCGAGTTTATTGGTTCTTACAAAACAAACGAGTTCTAGTGTCTAAACTTAACTAAAGAGTGACTTTGGATGTTGAAGCGTGGCACTGCATGTCATCAGCATACTTTTCATAAGATGGTACGTAATTACCGAGTGCTAATCGCAAGCATGATGACATATGTTCGTCAGTTAGTCGATTGCGATATTTTGACTTAATTATCTTCATTTCAGACAATGCAGACTCGCACAAGTAAGTTGACCCAAACATTGCCGTCAGTTGAAGGGCGACTTGCCTTAGATTCGGATATTTATCTTCAGATATAAAACACCAGAATTTTGTATCAGATGCTGTGGCTTTGAGATGTATATCTGATATAATCTGCACTAACTCATTTTCAACAGAACACGAGTCCATGTTAAACTGACTTGCTATTTCAGTAGCAAATTCCTCCATGTTTTTACACGAAAAAGGATAACTCATAAATGATGCGATATTTGCCAATTTACTGAAATCATAAAAACGTATTTCGAATTGGCCCAAAATATTTGATAATTCTGCCTCATAAATATCATAATTCAACTGAGGAATCCTTGCTTTCAAAGACCGAAAATTTTTCAGATCCTTTCTTTTCAGTTGATCTATCATAAGTTGCAATTTACTTTTGAATGCGTTAATTGCGCTAATCATCTCAATAATAGTTTTTCCTTTACCTTGAAGCTCCAAATTAATGATGTTTAAATGCATTGTGATGTCTGTCAAAAATGCCAAATCAGTCAGCCATTTTCCGTTTTTCAGCATCTGAGTGTCATCACCTCTTTCGTCCAGAAAAGCTGTTATTTCGGGCAATAATTCTTGAAACCTTTCTAGGAATTTTCCCCGACTCAACCACTTGATGTCCATGTGAAGAACTAAATCAGTGTGTTTAACTGACTCACTATCTTCCAACTGCAATTTAAAGAGCCGTCGTTGCAAGCTACGTGCACGGATAGAATTCACAATTTTAATGCAATGCCCATAATATTCTCCATGTTTAGAACTTTTGAACACAAAACTTGTTGATGTATAATGCAATGGAAGGAGAAAAATGAAGGGAAATCATCATTAGCTCGACACAATGCTACAAAACCGTTTTTGTTTCCAGTCATTGCTGGCGCTCCATCGGTTGTAATGCACACTATTTTATATATTGGTAGCTTGTAGTTTGTTACAAAATTGAAGAAAACGTCATATATATCTTCGCCACGGGTCTTTCCTTTCAAAGGAATCATTGTCAAAAACTCTTCCTTAGCCGACATGACATTAAATACCATTCGAATAAAAATACAGAACTGGGCAGTGTCTGTCATATCGGTGGATTCGTCGAACTGTAAAGAAAAGTATGTATATTCCATGATATCATGTTTTAGTTTATCTGCCATGTCCTGACTCATGATTTCAACACGCCTTGTGACAGTCGGACGAGATAACTGAGGTTCTCTAATAGCAGACATAATCTCTATTTTATTTTTAAAGTCTCGCCCGCTTCAATAAATGCTTCCTCCACAACCAATCCATCATCAAATGGTTTCTTGTGTTTCGCCAATATATGAGATATTTTAAATGACGCGATCGTTGCAGCTTTTGATTGTTTGGCTGGTCTTGTGAACATGGTTTGTTCTTTTTTCAAACAAGTTATCAAATCACGTACTTTTCGTTTTCTTAATTCACTCTGTGACGGAAAATCCTTTTCATAGTTTTTATGAACCGTTTTATGATGCCTCTCTAAGTTCCCACGCTTAGGTATTGCAACTTACGCACGGCAAAGGAGACAAATGCACTTATCCTTTACCATACAAAAGAGAAATTCTTCCTCCCAATCGTTATTAAAATGATAAGTTTTACTTTTCTTCGCCGCACTCATTTTGGACTATTTATTAATAAACTTTGTATCGATGTATCGCCTTCAAGTTACAACTCAGACTGACTCCTATTCCTGCAGGCGCAACATTTATATCGGCGCGAACGAAGTCTCGAATGTTCCCGTCAAACACGCCGCCCGAAGTTTCTAGAAAAATCGGCGGGAATCAAAAAACGCGGCTTTTCTTTGACAAGTACCGCGCGTTCCTTTGATAAAGTCGCCTTTTGCCGCTAGCAGGGGGTTATTACGATAAAAGAAAGTGATGAGGGGGTTATTCTGGCCTAATTGTGGATCGAATAAATTTTAGTAGTTTATTCATTACATTTTGTTTTAGTTACCTAAAACAAAATCTGTGAATAGTTCTATATCGGAATTTTTTTCTCGAGATCGACTCAAAAAGCACTCGCGATCGACTTGTCGATCGCGATCGACCGTTTGAGCACCCCTGCTTTAGAGGATCAAACTTTTTTTTATCGTATTCTACGTCTAAAAACTACTTGTACCTTGTACCTTTTGACAACTCATAATAATGAATTTGCCAAACCTGATACAAAAATTTGATAGCACAACGTTGCTTAATATTTGTCGGTCCGGTTTCTATTACAATTTCTTATAACATACAAAATTAATATTTTTTTTAAAGTTTAAGATACTACTAAGATAAAAGCATAAAAAACAAAGCTAGGATTAAATACCACAGACCGTTTGGAGTTAATTCAAAACCAGCATTAAAGAAACAAATCTGTTTATAAAGAAAAACCTAAAAAAGTAAATCCTGTCTTTTGTTAAAACCGAGTCAGCCCGACAGCTTGGCAATATAAAGCCACCAGATGAACAAATTCACACAGGACAGTACAATAGACGAAACAGCCTTACAATACGGGATTTACTCAATCTAACAAAACGGCAGATTTAAGTTGCACAAAGCAAGAATGAACGATGTCCATCCGTCGACTAAATATAATATTTCGAATTTAAGAATAAATTGTTTCAAGAATGTTCTGTACCAGCGAAAAAGTTAGGTTACTCTGGAAATCCAGTTTATTTATTTATTTAATAAATTCACTGGTTATCCTATTTTTACAATTTATAAACTTAGAGTAAGAAATAAAATAATTTACAAGTTGGCAACAACAATCAGTGCATAACAGTAACAATACTAACAATTTAAATAATAACACAGGTCAACATGAATTTTGACTTTGATAAGAGGGTATGAAATTTCGATAGATTTATCGACAGTTATATATATGGCCTGAAAAAGTTTGCTTTTGTATCCAGGAGAACAGTTGAACAGTATTTTAGAAAATCCATAGTTTAAATGTTTATTTATTGATAAATCGAAACAAATATATTTATATATAATTTTTATCAACTTTTACTATCATATCAAATTACAAAATAGTGGAAAAAAGTTTAAAAGTGAACCCTATTACTTTTTCTTTCATGTTAATAAGTACTTTCTCTCACTAAACCCCAAATGTAGTCCCCCATCATATTTTCGTTGTATTGACCCTGATAACGTTGTTCAAAGTTTATAATATCTTGATGAAAATGTTCTCCTTGTTCTTCTGAGTACGCCACCATGTTGTTTTCAAATTTATCTAAATGAGCATGCAGCATATGTACTTTTAGAGACATTCTGCAACCAATGGTTTTAAAGTTTTCTAACATGTTTTTTACTAGCTCTTGGTAATTTCCAACTTTGTTATTCCCTAGAAATCCAGAGACTACTGTTTTAAAACTATTCCAACTTTTTTTTTGAGCACTAGTAAGTAATTTTGGAAATTCTTCACTGGCAAAATTTTTTTTAATTTGTGGACCGACAAAAATCCCAGCTTTAACCTTTGCTTCTGACAACTTTGGAAAAAAGCTTTTTACAAATGTAAAAAAGCTTTAGATTTTTCATCTACTTTTGTTACGAATTGTTTCATAAGCCCTAACTTGATGTGTAAAGGCGGCATTAATACATTTTCAGGTTCAGCAATAGGTTCACATTTAACGTTTTGTTTTCCAACACAAAATTCCGTTCTTAGTGGCCATGATCGTTGAACATAGTGTTGAGCATCCGCTCTACTATCCCACAAACAGAGATAACACGGATATTTTGTATATCCACCCTGTAGTCCTATTAAAAATCCTACCATCTTAAAATCTCCAATGAACTGCCACTTATACTCTTGATATTTTAAAGCTTCGAGTAAAATTTTAACACTTTCATAGTTTTCTTTTAGATGTACAGAATGAGCGACTGGAAGAGATGGAAATTTATTTCCGTTATGTAATAAAACGACTTTCAAGCTTTTCGTCGAGCTGTCAATAAATAAACGCCATTCACCGGGAACACAGGGCATCCCAATTGTTTCAAACAAACCTCTTATATCGTTACAATAACAAAGTCCATCTTCTTTGGTGAATAACGTAGCAAATGTCTCATGCCGACTTCGTTGATCTGTTATTTTGACATCAATAAGCAAATTCCATTGCTTCAAACGAGAACCCAAAAGCTCTGCCTTACTCTTCGTCAAATTCAAATCTCTTACTAAGTCATTAAAATCTTCTGAGGTAAGAAAATGGGGTTTCGGTGGTTCCTGAGCCAGTACAAATTCTTCATCTTCAATATTTTTATTTGAACTCTGAGATGAGCTTGACTGAGACAATTTTTTAGGAGGTTCAGGTACTGGAAGTTGTGGGCTATGTGAGGTTGGAGTAGAAGATGAAGCAAGGTCAGGATATTTGATGGGTTTCGCATTTTTGCCTCTACGTCTTTTAGCTGGATTTACTACGCAAAAATAACAGTCATTAACGTGGTCTCTTGGCTCTCGCCAAATTCTCGGTACTGCGAATTTCATACTCCGTTTCTCACCTCGATACCAACCTGAAATAAATAAAGATAAAAATATACATATTTATATTTTTTTTTTACTAAAAATTGTTTACCTTCTAAACATCTTTTGCAATTACTACAAGCAACATGTGGAGCCCAGGGCTTGTCTAGATTCCGAACGGGGCAGTTGAAATAGGCTTTGTAGGCTTCACAAAGCTTTTCACATGCGTTTAAATAAAATTTTATATCTCTTACTTTAATAAATATACCACATATATAACAAAATGCATTAGCATCATATTTACACTTTCTCGACGACATTTTAACCTCTTTAAGTCTCCTACAAAACAGTCAATTGTTGTTTATCACTTAAGTGACATCTGTAGACACTGTGTGAAAGTTACGACCCCTTTATTTTTTTGCGGTGTTTTTAAATATTACCAGAACTATTTAATATTTCTACGATAACTCAAAAAAATGTATTATTATCATAACTACTACAAAAGCAAACTTTATATGGAATATGGGTACTTTTCCTTTATTTTGGAGCATAATGAATAGAAAAATCATAAAATAAATTTTAGGACAAAAACAAAAATTTTTTTGTAGAGTTGTGTAATATAACAATACTAACCGGGCCCGCGGCTCCGCTCGCGTGGACTTGATTCACCACTATCGTCACTGCTTATTCCTTATGTTACCCAACGTAATAAAATATCTCCCATTATTTCCCCTTATCTCTCAATATTTCTCCTTATCTCCCATTATCTCTACATAATTTCCATTATCTAGACTTATCTCTGCTCATCTCCCATTATTTCTCCTTATCTCCCATTATCACATCTTATCTCCCATTATCTAGGCTTATCTCGACATATCTCTCAATATTTCTCTTTATCTCCCATTATTTCTTCTTATCTCCCATTATCTCACCATAACTCCCATTATCTAGACTTATCTCTGTTTATCTCCCATTATTTCTCCTTATCTCTCATTATTTATATTTATCTCCCATTATCTCACCTTATCTCCCATTATCGAGGCTTATCTCGACTTATCTCCATTATTTCTCCTTATCTTCCATTATCTCACCTTATCTCCCATTATCTAGGCTTTTATCGAATTAGATAGAATATATGTATAAATTTATAAATACACATAAAACGGATAAGTGGTTCTCAAGTGATAAGCGTACTAACGGACAGACAGACAGACAGAGAGACGTTGCATTTTATATATATTCTAGATAGAAGATTATAGATAACCTGGCCAGAGAACAAATGTATGAATTAAAAAAAAAAAACACGTAAATCGGATAAGGGGTTCTCGAGTGATAAGCGCACTAACGGACAGACACACAGACAGAGAGTCGTTGCATTTTATATATATTATATTCTTGGCTACATGATATTGTTCCATATTTAATGCTTTAGGCAGTGTATTGTAAGAGAACGCGCTAGCGGCAAACTTTTCTCCGACTTGATTCACTATTATCGTGACTGCTTATTCCTTATGTCACCTAACGTAATAAAATACTCGTATATCCTATAACCTGGCCAGAGAACATATGTATGTTTAACAAAAAAGCACGTAAATAGGATAAGTGGTTCTCCAGTGATAAGCGCACTAACGGACAGACAGACAGACAGTTGCATTTTATATATATTATAGATATTCTTTGCTACATGATATTGTTCCATATTTAATGGTTTAGCATGTTTAAAAAAAAAGCACGTAAATCGAATAAGTGGTTCTCCAGTGATAAGCGTACAAACGGACAAACAGACAGAAATACGTTGCATTTTATATATATTATAGATGTAATAAAATATATATCTATAACCTGGTCAGAAAAAATCACGTAAATCGGATAAGTAGATCTCGAGGGATAAGCGCACTAACGGACAGACAGATAGACAGAGAGACGTTGCATTTTTATATATATTATAGATGTAGATTATTATTATTATTATATAACCTGACCAAAGAATATGTGTATGAATTTTAAAAAAAAAGACACATAAATCGGATATGTGGTTTTCGCGTGATGAACGCACTAATAGACAGACAGACAGACTGAGAGACATTGCATTTTATATATATTATAGATTATAAATTATAGATATTCTCTGCTACATAATATTGTTCCATATTTAATGGTTTAGGCTGTGTATTGCAAAGGAACGCGCTAGCGGTAAACTTTTTTCCGACTTCATTCACTATTTTACGTCACTATTCATTCCTTATGCTACCTATCGTAATAAAATATAGCCTATAACCTGGCCAGAGAACATATGTATGTTTCTACTCAGTATATATCACCACTACACCAAACACTTTATTTTTGCACTCGACGCGCGTTTCGCTAACCATGTTAGCTTCATCAGGAGCGATGATTGGTGTAGTGGTGATATATACTGAGTAGTATCATTGTGCCAAAGATTCCACATTCCCAACTTAATATGTACGTTTAAAAAAAAAAAGTACCTAAATCGAATAAATGGTTCTCCAGTGATAAGCGCACTAACGGACAGACAGACAGACAGACAGAGAGACGTTGCATTTTATATATATTATAGATGCAGAATACAGGAGCGATCAACCATTCAAATTAAATTAGATAACTGTGCTTTAAAGCTACATAGAGTGACCCTAAATAAATCAGTTTTTTAAAGTTCGAAGGGATCTATCGATAGGAGAATGTTGTCCATAATTGGTGGAATGCAATGGTATATGAAAGAGTTGAAGATTACCCAAGTCACAACAGAAGATATTAAAACTAATTCTGGACAAGAGACGGGGATAGTCTATCAATCCATGGATAAGCCTGAGGACAAAGCACAAATCAAATCGCACCCGCCTCACGTCCAGAGTGCAAGTTCAACCTATGCACCAATCTGACCTATGGTAATGATCAAAGTTAATATTACGCTTATTAGCTGCGAAGCCAAGGAACTTGTTTTGTACACGCTCAATTTGGCGATATCCACAATTCCTAATCACAAAACCCAGGGGATCCAAGCCTTTCAGGATTATCCTGGAAATATGCTCGACAAAGGACAATCTCTTATCGAATCAGACCCCAAGATCCCTGACAACTGTGACACAGTACAGAGCCCTATCATTAATTGAGTAGCCAGTGCTGAATTTTCTAGTACCCCTAAAGAAACTGATGCAACAACACTTGTTGATATTCAACACTGTTAGATTGAGAAGGCGTCGAAATTACTCTGGAGTCTCAGTGGGTCCCCCACCGCTTAATACTCCTGTGCAACTTAAGGTCATCAGCGAACATGATCACTGAAGAATGCTCAATTGCACTCACAACATCATTCACAAATAAATTGGACAACAGTGGAGCATAATGGTACCCCTGAGGAATACCAGAAAAAAAACCTGTGAGAAAGCTCTCCAACCAGGCAACAAGTGAAGGATTAAACCCCACAGCCCCCAGCTTCGCCAATAACAACTGAAAATTTATGGAAGCATTTTAAACTAAATGAACATTAATTTAATTTTTATTTTTGATATCTTGAAAGGTAGTTTTTTTTTAGAACAGTTGTTCTAAAATAACTCTTCAAATTTTGTTTAGTTTTAACTTTACTAGGGAGAGAGGAAAACTGAGGAAAATAGCCAGTTTACATGAAGCTCGATCAATGCATGAATTTTTAAGTTGTATAAAAATATTTTTGGTTACTAACCTGCTGCACAACATCGGCTTAGAAAGAACCAGTGGCTACAAGGTCAATCAAGGTTTTAAAAACGCCGTTGATATTTAAACGGTTACTTTATTTTGATTATTTTTTAGATAATTCATACATACATATATATATACAGTAATACCCCGCTTAGCGCGACCCCGTTACGCGCGGTTTCACTATAACGCGAATTTCAAATTTCGCGCTCATGTAGTCATTAACTTCTCTATGGTCGCGGGGGGATCCCCGCTTTCTCTGAATATTCTCTTTGAAGAATTGGGAATTCCCTGTCCTTCGACTTTGTTCTATGGGGATTTCCTCGTTCGTTTCGTGTGTTCATTTGTTCCGTAATGTTAGTTCGGTCGGCTGGCAGTTTTGTTTTAATATTTATTGGAGATACATACATACATAATTTAACCCTACGTTAAAAATGCCGCCTGTAAAGAAAAAAGAGCGTAAAAGCGTCACTTTGGAATTGAAGATGAAAGTGTTAAGAAGAATGGAAAATGGAGGCAAAGCAACAATTGTTGGGAGAGATTTTGGACTCTCAGAATCGACTGTGAGAACGATTTATAAAAATCGGGAAAAAATTAAAATCTCCAGCGAAGGTTCAACACCTATAAGTGCAACAAAACTTTCTCGTTCGAGATCATCTATCTTAGAAAGAATGGAGAAATTACTGTCAGTCTGGATCGAAGATTTGAATAAGAAGAACACACCACTAAGTCAAGATCTCATATGCACAAAAGCAAAATCTTTGTATGAGATGCTGAAAACAAAAGAAGGAGAAGGGAGTGCCACTCCGACTTTTGCTGCCAGCAGAGGCTGGTTCCATCGGTTCAAGCAGCGTTCTAATCTTCACAATATCCACATAACAGGCGAGGCGGCCAGCGCGGACATTCAAGCTGCAGCTGAGTTTCCAGACAAGTTTCAAGACTTCGTTAGACGAGAGAAAATTCCTGCTTGTCTCATCTTCAATGTTGATGAGACCGCACTTTACTGGAAAAAAATGCCATCTCGAACATTCATTTCTAAGGAAGAACGTCAAGCCAGTGGTTTCAAAGCTGCGAAAGATCGACTAACACTTCTGCTGGGTGGTAATGCCACTGGTGATTTCAAACTGAAACCTTTACTAGTGTACCATTCAGAAACACCCCGTGCAATGCGAGGCACAGACAAGACAAGTCTACCAGTTGTGTGGCGATCAAACAGAAAGGCGTGGGTTACACGGGAAATTTTTCAAGAATGGTATTCTAATAGTTTTTGCCCATCAGTCAAATCATACTGTGACAGAAATGGGCTTGAACCTAAAGTTATATTACTCTTAGACAATGCCCCAGGACATCCAACCTCACTTGATACGCCCAGAGACTTAAAAGTGTACGTAAAGTTCCTTCCACCAAACACTACGTCAATATTACAACCTATGGACCAGGGAGCAATAGCAAACTTCAAAGCTTATTACCATCGCCGCACTTTTAGCCAACTAATTCATGAAACTGACGGGGAAGGAAGACAGTCTATGCGAGAGTGGTGGAAGTCATACAACATTATGAAGTCTATTCACAACATAGAAGAGGCTTGGAAGGAAGTTAAAATGAGTTGTATGAATGGGGTGTGGCGTAATCTTTGGCCAGATGTAGTGGAAGCACCTAGAAGAATTGTCCAGATGCAGAGACAAGTGCTTGAAGACATTGCTGCAATGATTGAGGGGGGTCTGAACTTGAAGATGTCACGGTAGAAGATCTCGTAGAACTTGTAGCAACGCACGACGATCCTATTAGCAATGAAGATCTGATCGAGTTACAGAATAATCCTATCTACGATGAGGAAGAACAAGTAGAAGAGAAAGTTTTATCTTCAGGGGAAATACAAAATGCACTTTCAAAAATTTATTCAGGTTTGGACATATTGCAGAGTATAGACAATAATGATGACCGTGTCTTGACCGTGTGTCAAACAATTAAAAACAGTGTTGGGTGTTATGAACGTATTTTACAAGAACGTAAACAAAACGTTACCCAAAAGACAATAGATGTATTTTTCCGTAAAAAATAAGAGTATGTATTGCATAAAGTGTTCTTAGAATTAAAGTGATTGATTAAAATGATTTGTATTTTTTTGTATTAAATTTTGACTATGTTTAATCATAAACCTCGATATACGCGAATTTCAGTTAACGCGATTTTTTTTCGGAACGTATCCCTCGCGTAAAGCGGGGTATTACTGTATATATATATATATATATATATATATATATATATATATATATATAATATATATATATATATATATAATTGGGAATCTGTTATTGAACGTACCTTAATTAGATGCGTGTTTGATTATTGGGAATCAGTCTAGACCAGGGGTGCTCAAACGGTCGATAGCGATCGACAAGTCGATCGCGAGTGCTTTTTGAGTCGATCTCGAGAAAAAAATTTCCGATATAGAACTATTCACAGATTTTGTTTTAGGTAACTAAAACAAAATGTAATGAATAAACTACCAAAATTTATTCGATCCACAATTAGGCCACAATCACCCCCTCATCACTTTCTTTTATCGTAATAACCCCCTGCTAGCGGCAAAAGGCGGCTTTATCAAATGAACGCGCGGTACTTGTCAAAGAAAAGCCGCGTTTTTTGATTCCCGCCGATTTTTCTAGAAAGTTCGGGCGGCGTGTTTGACAGGAACATTCGAGACTTCGTTCGCGCCGATATAAATGTTGCGCCTGCAGGAATAGGAGTCAGTCTGAGTTGTAACTTGAAGCCGATACATCGATACAAAGTTTATTAATAAATAGTCCAAAATGAGTGCGGCGAAGAAAAGTAAAACTTATCATTTTAATAACGATTGGGAGGAAGAATTTTTTCTTTTGTATGGTAAAGGATAAGTGCATTTGTCTCATTTGCCGTGCGTCAGTTGTAATACCTAAGCGTGGGAACTTAGAGAGGCAACACAAAACGGTTCATAAAAACTATGAAAAAGGATTTTCCGTCACAGAGTGAATTAAGAAAACGAAAAGTACGTGATTTGATAACTTGTTTGAAAAAAGAACAAACCATGTTCACAAGACCAGCCAAACAATCAAAAGCTGCAACGATCGCGTCATTTAAAATATCTTATAAATTGGCGAAACACAAGAAACCATTTGATGATGGATTGGTTGCATTGGAAGCATTTATCGAAGCGGGTGAGACTTTAATTGGAGATTTTAAAAATATAACAGAGATTATGTCTGCTATTAGAGAACTTCAGTTATCTCGTCCGACTGTCACAAGGCGGGTTGAAGTCATGAGTCAGGACATGGCAGATAAACTAAAACATGATATCATGGAATGTACATACTTTTCTTTACAGTTCGACGAATCCACCGATATGACAGTCACTGCCCAGCTGTGTATTTTTATTCAAATGGTATTCAATGACATGTCGGCTAAGGAAGAGTTTTTGACAATGATTCCTCTGAAAGGAAAGACCCGTGGTGAAGATATATATGACGTTTTCTTCAATTTTGTAACAAACTACAAGCTACCAATATATAAAACTAGTGTGCATTACAACCGATGGAGTACCAGCAATGACTGGAAACAAAAACGGTTTTGTGCCATTGTGTCGAGCTAATGATGATTTCTCTTCATTTTTCTCCTTCCATTGCATTATACATCAACAAGTTTTGTGTTCAAAAGTTCTAAACATGGAGGAGATTATGGGCATTGCAATAAAAATTGTGAATTCTATCTGTGCACGTAGCTTGCAACGACGGCTCTTTAAATTGCAGTTTGAAGATAGTGAGTCAGCTGAACACACTGATTTAGTTCTTTACACGGACGTCAGGTGGTTGAGTCGCGGAAAATTCCTAGAAAGATTTCAAGAATTATTGCCCGAAATAACAGCTTTTCTGGACGAAAGAGGTGATGACACTCAGATGCTGAAAAACGGAAAATGGCTGACTGATTTGGCATTTTTGACAGACATCACAATGCATTTAAACACCATTAATTTGCAGCTTCAAGGTAAAAGAAAAACTATTATTGAGATGATTACCGCAATAAATGCATTCAAAAGTAATTTGCAACTTATGATAGATCAACTGAAAAGAAAGGATCTGAAAAATTTTCCGCCTTTGAAAGCAAGGATTCCTCAGTTGAATTATGATATTTATGAGGCAGAATTATCAAATATTTTGGGCCAATTCGAAATACGTTTTTTTATGATTTCAGTAAATTGACAAATATCGCATCATTTATGAGTTATCCTTTTTCGTGTAAAAACATTGAGGGATTAGCTACTGAAATAGCAAGTCAGTTTAACATGGACTCATGTTCTGTTGAAAATGAGTTAGTGCCGATTATATCAGATATACATCTCAAAGCCACAGCATCTGGTGTTTTATATCTGAAGATAAATATCCGAATCTAAGGCAAATCGCCCTTCAACTCACGGCAATGTTTGGGTTAACTTACTTGTGCGAGTCTGCATTTTCTGAAATGAAGATAATTAAATCAAAATATCGCAATCGACTAACTGACGAACATATGTCATCATGCTTGCGATTAGCACTCGGTAATTACGTACCATCTTATGAAAAGTATGCTGAGGACATGCAGTGCCACGCTTCAACATCCAAAGTCACTCTTTAGTTAAGTTTAGACACTAGAACTCGTTTGTTTTGTAAGAACCAATAAACTCGCAATTTTGAATAATTATGAGTTTTTTCATTGACATTTTAGAGCAGACCTACACTTACCTTGACTAAAAAAATGCATATTGTGCGGAAAACTAATATCTATGCCACGATACACCCTACCTAGAAGACAATCCTGCATCACACTTACTTGCAGCCTCTCAGAGTCGATCGATCGTAGTCTAACAATATTGAGGTAGATCGCGCAGCACCCCTGGTCTAGATGTACATAAAAACTCTTTTCTTCTTTAATACTCACTCGTTATCATTTGATAACTTCTCCAGAAGTAACTACACTATTAATACACGGATTAGAAATATTAAAAACCATGTTATCTTTCGTTTAGGTATCAAAATATTTAAACATAAAACAAATAAGTGCGAACAAATGAATAAATGAAACAACGTACGAAAATGCGAGTTAGTCCTCGAAATCAAAACTCAACATCTCGATTTTTCTACACAAACTGAGAGTAAACAGCCTCGGTGCATATGTACTAACGTGAATTTCAAATGAATGAAAAAAAAAACAGCAAAAGAAAATGATTTTATTTACTTATTTTTATACCAAAAGGTGGCAAATTTTTAATCAATAATGTTGTAATTGTAAATGATTAATAAGCATTGATTATGTTACTGTAGATATTACTAAATTGATTAGTGTCTGATTTACAGTTGATTGAGTTGGGGTCCCTGTTTACGTGGTATATTTCTTTCAAAAGTCTCTTTTTATAGTTGTTGTGAGCTAAAGTTTCGGCAATTACTCCTGTGCTGTGTGATCCTCTGTTTTAACCGCTGCGATATCTGTTCAATGTAGCAAGCCTCACATTGTAAACAAGACAATCTGCAATGATGTGAGGCTTGCCCCAAAATTTAACTTTCAAAACTACAGAACTCGGATTGGACAAATTCCCATATTTGTGCCAAATTTCAACTTTCTATGTCAAATAATTTCGAAGAAAATCGCGTGTGACAGACGGACAGACAGACACCGAAGTGATCCCATAAATGTTCCATACCAAACATTAAAAATATCTGGTAGTGCAGTAAACTAAACATAGATTTAACTAAATGAGTATGTTATATCATCAATAAAAATTATTATTATGTAGCAAAGTGAATTATTTTAGTAAGCATTATTAATCTCCTAAAACATTTCCTAATTTAAGCAGATATTCCGTTTAGATGTTCCATATACCCAGAAAGTCATCAGAATTAAACTGTTTTAACTTCTTTTGGTCAAATAAAACAAATTAATCTTTTTTACTAGCAATTCGTTTTAAACTTATTGACACTGCTTCCGTGTTCGCACTTTAAAATAAATCCTCTTTACCAAATAAACAGAAGGCGCAAAATACATGAGGATTTTCTCATCTGACAAAACATCGTAAGCCGGAATTTGTACTGAGGTGAAAAGTGCCTTAATTCGAAGAGCTGTGTTTCAGAACAGGTCCTTGTTGTTGGTAACAATGACAACTGTCGAAACCAACCACAAGTTTAACGGATCAGTGGTGTGGAACAGAACCTATCATGATGAAAAAGATGAGATATTGTGGCTTTTTAAGATTAAACTTTGTCCAATTAAAGTGACTTAGGACGTTTATTTAGTCTTCGATAGCATAAGGCATCTTCGATATTAGGACACTGCGTGGAAGATTCACTCCAATCTGACGCGGTCTCATCCAAAGATACCACTATTTTTATCCCGAGGAGAGAATAAGTATGAAGGCTTTGAAACATATATAATGAGTGCAGGACCGATATCAAAAGTGATGATCATTAATAGAGCAAATATAAATGCATCTAGATCTCGATATATTGCTGATTGTGAAGTAGTTGAAAAATTTCTTTATCTAGGTGCTGTCATTAACTGTTCTGGGAGCTGCGAGATAGAGATTCAACGGCGAATACAGTTGGGCCGTTCAGCAATGACCGAACTTACAAAAATATGGAAGGATAGACAAATATCCTTGAAAACCAAAACAGCACTAGTTAATTCCCTAGTGTTCTCTGTTTTCTGGTGCGCTTCTGAGACCTGGACTATAAAAGCCGCCCATGGAAGTCGTATTGACGCATTTGAGATGTCGTCTTGGTAAAGAAATGTTACGGACCACTTGGACAGCCCACCGAACAAACATTTCAATTTTAAACATCTTGTAACATTCATTTTTTCCTAGATTTTAAGACCATGTAATGTTACTGATTTTTCGCTTTAAATTGTACTTCTTTTCATTTTTGTATCGAGCAGTATATTAATCAGAAATTGCTAGCCGCTCGTTATATTAGTGTGCAGTGCGGGTTTCCGAGCGAATCTATCGATACGCCGGGATTGGTCAAATGTTTGTATCCGGAGTTTTGGTTCCGTTCGGCGTCGCCATATTACCGAGAGAGTGCCCACGGCTTATTTAAGGGTCCGGAGGACAGGAATCTAGGCAGTAACATCAAGCCGCCGCCAGGCTTAGAACACCGAGCCGCCGCCAGGCAGTAAACATCAAGCCGCCGCCAGGC
>CM032448.1:15700596-15748265 GCA_019049505.1 Pachyrhynchus sulphureomaculatus
GTCCCTTGTAAAGGGAAAGCTCAGAGGAACGACGCTGAGGACTCTGACTCAGTTATCGCGCGAGATTCGAAAAATTTGGAGATCATTTGCCGTAGTATGCAGAGAATCTCGTCGACAAGCACGCCTCGAAGATGTTCAGGCGGTTATTGATGCATGAGGCGATTGGGATTAACTTACTAGGTTAAATGTGCCTTTGTTAGCATACCAAAGAATCCATTGATGCCAAAAAATGTTCTTGAAATGCATTTTTTGAAAAATGTGAGCAGTGACGTTCTTACATGACAGACTGTAAATGTGGAACATGCTAGTACTTACATGGGGTGAAAAGTCCCGAACTTTCAGAAGGATGGCAGCATAAACAAAAAAACTTATATGATTTTCAGTTAGTGTCAAACTCTCAGAAGATTCGTGTAAAATTTTTTTCATGACGTTTCGTCTATTAGTTTGCGAGTTACAGAGGTTTGAGTGACGTTATCTTTGATTTTTGCCAAATGAATTTCGTGTGTTAATTAAACATTGCTTTTTAATGGGGAAAAATACAGCCAGAACTCAAGAATGGCTTAAGAAGTATTATGATATATCTGCTCCGTCCGAAAGGAATTATATGTCGACGGTTTAGTTTTTTTTTTTATGGGGTCAAGCATATGTGTCAACAAGGAAGTCCCTAAAGAGCCCCAGGAGCGGCAATGTGTGCGCAAAAAGCGATTCAGGTTGTTTCTTGAATCGCTGTAAATTGTACTCGGTGGGAAACACAGCCTGGGCTGGGCAAATTATTCCAAAGGGATGATGTTTTCCATATAAGAGAAGCTTAAAAAGCGTTTGTACCCCGGAGTAACAAGCTGAACCTCATACGGATGTGAAGTATTAACGCGACGTGTATTTCTAACATGCACCGCTCTGGAAGGAATTAAACGGGCTACAAATCCTTCGAACACTTTCCATGAAAAATACTTGTAGAACAGACTCAAGTCGCCAACCGTTCTTCGATGTTCCAGCGAATCAAGGCCGCCGTCAGTTCCGGGTCTCCAATCAGATGAACAGCTCTTCTCTGAACAGAATCCAACAAATAGAGTGTGTGTTTGGGAGCGGAGCCTCAAATCATGGGGGCAGTATTCCATAGTTTGTCGAATCTGTGCTTTGTAAAGAATTAACAGGTGTTTGTGGAGTGTAAAGCTTTCTGGTTCAAAAATAATATTCCCAACTTTTGAGAAGCTCTCCTGGCTATGCCTGCAACGTGTTCATGCCAGGACATATTTGCTCCCAAATTAACGCCCAACAAATTGAGTGACGATGCTAGGGGAATGGAGTGCCCGACATGACTATGTCGAGTTCAGCAACGTTAATTTTTTTAGAAAAAACTGCCGCATGAGTTTTTGTAGCGTTAAATCCACTTGGTTACTGTCATTCCAAGATAGAATCTTCTTCCAGGTCTGTTAAGTTGAACGACCTCCTTCTAGTAAACTTAAACTTACTTACTTAAAAAAAAAACTTAAATGCAGTCCGTACAAGCACCCATGATGCACCAGTTTTCCCAGAAGTCTACTTTCCCAGAAGTCCAAATGAGGCATTCACTCCAAAAAACACAAAAAAATATTGTTCGGAAAACCGAATATAATATACCAATGTGACTCACATTTGTAGACTTTAGCAAGGCTTTTCGACACAGTGGAAAAATGGGGGCGCTTAATAAGAGCTCTTAGAAATGCTCGTATAGACCGCAGATACAGCGAACTGATAGCCAGAATATATGAACGAGCAACACTCAAAGTTATGATAAACCAAGAACTGACAAACAACCTCCCAGTGAACAGGGCGATGTCATATCGCCTAAGTTATTTACAATGATCTTAGAATGAAGTATTCAAAGAACTGAGTTGGACAAAAATGGCCTTCTGATGGCTGGCGATCGGTCTAAACACCAACCTGAGTATTCGCAGATGACATTGTAATTATAGCAAACAATAAGAATGAAATGATCCAGATGATCACAGATCTCCACCAACAAGCAGAAAAGTGGGACTTGACATAAATTTCTCCAAGACAAAGTACATGAGTAACGAAAACACCAATGATGAAAATGTAGTGACTGAACATTCAACAATAGAAAAAAGTAAACACGTACATCTATCTGGGCCAAATAATTACGATAGGAAAGGAAAACCAGTAGCTTGAAATAGAAAGAAGGATACGTTATGGGATGGGCAGCATATGGAAAATTGAAATATGTACTGAATATGAAACATTCCTCAAAGATCAAAAACCCAAATTTATAATCAATGTATCTTACCAGCTACAACGTATGAGCCGAGACATGAGTTTTAACTAAAAGAACAATAGAAAAACTACAAGTTTCACCAACGAGCAACGGAAAGGAAGATGTTGAGTGTTACTTTGAAGGACAAGAAAACTAATGAAATGGATTAGACAACAAACAAAGGTGGATGATATCAACCAAACGGATAACATCTCTGAAATGGAGCTGGGGCGGCCATGTAGCGAGAGCGAGTATAAGTGGAGTGGCAAGATCATTAGGTGGAGACCATGGGTGAAAAAGCGAAGCATAGGAAGACCCTAACAGAGATGGAGCGACGATCTGAGAGAATCGGAGGGCTTAACTGGTATCAACAAGCACAACATACGAGAAAAATGGAAAGATTTGAGAGAAGCCTATACCCAACAGTGGGTAGAGAGCGGATGAAGGAAGAAGAAAGGAAGAAGAACCGCAAAGTGAAAATGAGAGAGATAGCTGGCATCGTGAAGCTATCAACAGAACGCGTGAGGAATATTTTGCATGAATATTTGAAAAAAGGTCCTCAGAGAAAGAGATTTGGCTCAAATGAAGAAGTCCAATGGAAAACTGAGGCTCATTTTTGAGAGCTCGACAAATCGTACTATACGAAACATATCCAAATGTTGGAAGATACTTGGAATAAACGTCTCGCGCTTGAAGAATAAAATTGATTTTTGACAAAAACATTGTAATTTTCTCAAAAGTCTCGAGACTTTTCACACGTGTAGCACATCAATTTCTTTCTTACTATAAAACTAAAAACTCTTTTATGTAATATTTTCGTATCCTAATGATATATTTTTTAATTATTTTTACATATTTTTAAAATCTTATGACTACTTTTTGCCACTTTCGAGATTTTTCTAAAAAAACCTTATTTAAAAACCCGTTTAAAACCATTTTCTAGATAATCCAGCACTGCTTCTTCCTCAGATTTTTGTCCTCTTTGCTTTATCTGGGCGACTTTTTCCGGACCCTTTGAACTCGCGTGAGGGTGATTATATGGCAAACTGCTTCATTATGTACAGAGTTTTGAAGTTTTGTTAAAGGAAAATGCCGGAAAACGACTCTTAAAAATAGGTCACTTGGGAAACGAGATCCTAAACGTAAGAATGGAATTTTTAGGTCACGAATAGTGTCTAAAAGGTCTTTTCTTTTTTTATTTAACAAAATAATAGAACATTTATTAAATTTGTTTGCAGACGACCAAAAAAGAACTTTTCCGTGCGGGTGTTCACCTACTAATCAATGTTTTAAACCAAAAATCATCGATTTACTAAATTTTTGTTTTCTTGGACGATTTTGGCGTTTTGCCTTAAGGCCGTATTCAAGATGGTGCAAAAAGTAATCGCGCACACTTTGCCATGTTCAAATTTACTGCTCATCATTTTTAATATCAATCGATACTCTAACATTGTCAGAATCTTCAGTCTTTCCACTTTGTTATCTGTTTTTGAGGTTAAAAGTTCGTATTCTACTTATTCTTGGCCCGGGTCCTAATAACCTAGTCGCCAGGGTTTTTGAGCTCTCATTAAATGTTAACAGGGTGGTTTTTGGCACACAGGTAGTTTTTTGGACGTAGAATGAGATAAAAAAAAGTTTGCTAAAGTTTGATGTACGCTAAGCCGACAAAATCCAAAGTAAAATAAAAAATTGGGTTTTTCGATAATATCTCGAAAAATAAAAAAGGTATCGAAAAACTAATAGCACCACGTAAAAGGAGCGGAAAATTTTACAAAAAAAAATGGTGTACAGATTTTTTTTCCAGATTTTTTTTATTGGAATAAGAATTTATTAAAAATTCGGATAGGTGATTTAAAAAAGTGCCAAACAGGTTAATTTAGGTTCGATATCACTTGTTTGCAGAGTGTAAAAAACAATTAAAAGATAGCTTTTTAAAGAAGAGACTTTAGCTTTCCGATGACACTAACAGTATTTATTTTTGTTGCTATATAATTTGTAAAACCTAAGACGAAATTTTTGTTTGCCTGATTTTAATGGACATACAGTAAATTATAATATTGAATAAAAAAAATCTTTGTACATATATCGTTATTATACCTTAAGTTTTTCAATATAAGAATAATTAAAATTACTCACATTGTCTGTGTTATTTAAAAATTGAGTTTTAAAATATGAAAATTTGCCTGCTGTAATGCGCCGCAATTTTGCGTTTACGTTCAAAGCAGTAAAAGTAGGACATTTTTTTTTGTTACAGTTAACAGTAGATGTAACTTGATATTAGAAAATCATTAAACTCTTAAAACCAACATTCAACATTATTAGCGATCACCAATATGGCTTTCGTAAAAATAGATCAACAGGAGATCTTCTAAACTTATGTAACACACGTTTGGAACAACGCAATTGAACACTTTGGAGAATCTTGAGCGGTTGCTCTTGACATATCCAAAGCATTCGACCGTGTTTGGCACGATGGGTTGTTGGCTAAGCTACACTCTTATAACACATGGGCTGAAAAGTCCCGGGCCTAACACATAGATGGCGCTAGTTTTATTGCAGTCACCTTTTTTTCAGTTAATACCAACCTTCAAAAGATAGCTGTTAAAATTTCATGATATTCTATTCATTAGTTTGTGAGTTATTGTGCTAAGAGTGACGCTACTTTTGTTATTTTCAAAACAATGGATCAAAAACAATTTCGTGTTTTAATTTTACACTGCTTCTTGATGGGAAAAAATACCGTTCAAGCGAAGCAATGGCTGAAAAGTGTTATGGGGACTCCGCTCCATCAGAAACAACAATAAAACGTTGGTTTGCTGACTTCAAACGTGGTCGTAGAGACACCGATGATGCAGAACGCAGTGGACGTCCAAATGAGGCGGTAACACCAGAAAACATCAAAAAAATCCATAAAATCGTTTTGAATGATCGAAAAGTGAAGTTGCGTGAGTTAGCTGACATCGTAAAGATATCAAAAGAACGTGTTGGCTTTATATTGCATGAGCATTTGACTATGAGAAAGCTCTGTTCAAAGTGGGTGCCGCGTTTGCTCACTGTTTATCAAAAACAAGAACGTGTTGATGATTCTGAGCAGTGTTTGGCCATTGTTAGAGCGGCGCTGGAATGATTGCGTTGCTCTTGATGGAGATTACGTTGATGAATAAAGCTAATTTTGAACCAAAAAAACCGTGTTTTCTTTGTTAGGCCCGGGACTTTTCAGCCCATGGTGTTAGTATGTCTGAGAAGTTCTGTTTGTGGCTCTCATGTTTCCTCAGAGAGCGTTCTTTACGAGTGGCAGTCGACGGATTTCTTTCTAACAACCTTCACTATCAACGCCAGTGTACCTCAAAGCTCTATACTGTCTGCTACTCTTTTTTCTCATTTACATTAACGATCTGCTGGAAAAGACCGAGAATCCAATCTACAGCTTTGCAGATGACAGTACGCTTATCTCTTCATTCACTTTGAATGCTCGGACATCGGCTACTTAGACGAATATCCGCAGACAGCAGGAAGTCATTCAACTTAACGAAGACCTGGAAGAATTTTATCTTGGGGTGACAGTAACCAAGTGGAATTTAACGCTACAAAAAAAATCCAGGCGGCAGTTTTTTCTAAAAAAGTTAACGTTGCTGAACCCGACATAGTTATGTCGAGGCACTCCATTCCTTTAACATCGTCACTCAATTTGTTAAGCGTTAATTTGGGAGCAAATATGTCCTGGCATAGCAAGGAGAGCGTCCCAAAAGTTGGGAATATTATTTCGAACCAGAAAGCTTTACACTCCACAAAAAACTGTTAATTCTTTATAAAGCTCAAATTCGACCAACTATGGAATACTGCACCCATGTTTGGGGCTCCGCTCCCAAACATACACTGCATTTGTTGGATTCTGTTCAGAGAAGAGATGTTCGTCTGATTGGAGACCCGGAACTGACCGGCGGCCTTGATTCGCTGGAACATCGAAGAACGGTTGGCGACTTGAGCCTATTCTACAAGTATTTTCACGGAAAATGTTCGAAGGATGTGGCCCGCCTAATTCCTCCCAGAGCGGTACATGTTAGAAGTACACGTCGCGCTAATACTTCACATCTGTATGAGGTTCAGCTTGTTACTCCTCGTACAACGCTTTTCAAGCAGTCTCTTATATGGAGAACATCATCCCTTTGGAATAATTTGCCCAAGACTGTGTTTCCCACCGAGTACAATTTACAGCGATTCAAGAATAACGTGAATCGCTTTTACCCGCAAACGTGTCGCTCTTGTAGCGCTTTAGGGACTTCTTCCCTGCAGCACGTGTGCTAGACCCATAAAAAAAATATATAATTTGTAAATCCTAAGACGAAATTTTTATTTGCAGGATTTTAACGGACATACAGTAAATTACAAATATTTAGTAAAAATAACATTGAATAAAAAAAAATCTTTGTGCATATATCATTATTATACCTTAAGTTTCAATATAAGAATAATTAAAACTACTCACATTGTCTGTGTTATTTAAAAATTGAGTTTTAAAATATGAAAATTTGCCTGCTGTAATGCGCCGCAATTTTGCGTTTACATTCAAAGTACTAAAAGACGGATTTTTTTTTATTACAGTTAACAGTAGATGTACTTGATATTAGAAAATCATTAAACTCTTAAAAACACTTTCTTTAAAAAAAAATGCTTATGATAAACGTATTTTTTGCTTATAATCATAAAACTTAAACCTAAAATAATAAAAAAATTAAAGGTAGGAAATGAAAGATAAAAGTCTAAACTTTAAGTATAAAGTATTTATATTTGATTTAAATATCCAGGTACAAAGAAAATAATTGCGGGGGTTTGAAGCAAAGAAGTGCAAGTGACATTACTTAAGTTTTGAGAAAATCATCTACAAAGTTACTGTAACTTTGTAAATTCAAATAACACTTGAACCTTTTAACAAAAACATTGTTAGGGCACCACAGTCTAGTACAGAGAAAGGGTCTGTCCGTCTGCCAGGACTCAGATGTTGAGTAAAGAAACCTGTTAAAGCACATAACTTAATTTAGACAATTTTTCACTTATATCCCTTTCTAACTCCGTTAATTATTGAAAATACAAAAATTTTAAATTACTCGAAGGAATTTTGTTAATGGCGATCAGAGCAGAAAACGCGCGCACAGCGCCATCAGCCAGATCTGCTTTCTGTCATCTGTGCGACGCTCACGTAGTTTGTATACTGTATATTGATGATGAAAATTATCAACAAATTGAAGAAGAAGAAAGTGACTAAAAAATAATGTTTACTATTTTGTAAATATTTCTCTTATACATTTTTTATAATTTATTCTTTATTTTATTGTATTGTATTTATACAGTTATTATTAAATACAGTGAAGTCCGTTTATAACGAACTCAAACAAATCACTAAAAATGGTTCGCTATATCCGAAGTTCGTTACAAACAGTAAACAAAATCTAATGCCATTTTTCACTACTTTTTTTAGTTAGATTAGGCGCTAATGCTTAGAAAAATGAATAATAATAATTACTAAATTAAAAGAAAACGTTCAAAGGAAAATAAAACAAGTCACACTAAAGTTATTATTGTGTAATGTTGGTACATATACGAGTATAAACCTCAACATTAAAATACGTAGTTTATACAATAAAATCAGTAATTGTTAGTACAATTTTACTTGAAAAAAAAAAAAAAAAATGGTGTTTATATAATTGTCAAGGTCACAAAAACTACTCCATATATGTTCAGGAACTTCACGAGATTCCAAAAAATTGCGAGTTTCAGTCATTTTCTTAGCCATTTCTAACATGGATGGAACATAAATATTATCTCCTTCTCCAAGCTCGTCTTCATCGTCATTATCGCTTAAAATCTTTCCAGAAGTCACTGATGTCACAATTTGATCATCAGTTCATATTTTTCTCGTCATTACTCAGCACATACATATTCTTCAAAATTAAAGTGATCTTTTTAATCTCGATTTCCATTATACTTTGTTGAATGTTAGAGCATCGTAAAGAAATTCTAGACAATTAGTAGGATCTTCTCGATGTTTTTCAATCCACTGAGTCAATGGTAGCTCATCATCTGAATCATATATACATTCTTTCCTTAAAAATCTGCCATGCGTAAAACAGTTTGCAATGGTTGTTTCTCTACTGACTCTCTGCCAAAGCATATGGATAAAGTTTATAGCGTCCAAGAGAGTTACAGAAAAAATGTTACCTTTATCGATCGTCTCTAACATTTTCATAAGTAAAATCTCTCTATAATGACATTTTAAAGAATGTATCACACCTTGATCCATAGACTGGAGGAGTATTTTGCAGTTTACCGGAATTTTTTGTTTTATGACGAAAACAAATTTTTCTAACATTTTCAAGCTTGATGATTACAAAAAAATAATTGCTTTTGCGCGGAAATTGGTTTTATTCATATGTTTTTAGGTATGGAACTTAATTTTGACGATATAGCCAAATTGGACAAACGAGCAATTAGTGCAAGTTAGGTTTTGTTGAAAATTAGCGATTTTTCTCAATGTGTAAGGTTTATTTTTCCATGTATGTTTGTTGAACAATTTTGTGATGGATTACTTTCCGCAGAATTTAACTTATTTTTTTGTAATTACCGACCTTCAAAATGGTAGAAAAACTTGTTTTGATCAAAAAATGAAAAATTCCGGTAAACTGCAAAAATTCCGACTGGAGCTTTGCACTTGTGTTTGAAGGCATAAAAACCAATTTTATTTGCTGTAGATCAACTTCAGGGTGCGTTGGACAGTTGTCAATCATCAAATATTTTTCTGTTTGTAAATTTTAATTCTTTGTCTCATTCGATCAGTTCATTTTTAAAAATTTCTGATGTCATCCAGACTTTACTGTTTGATTTGGACTTTACTGGTAAATGTTTGCTTTTAAAACACCTGGGATTAGCGAACTTTCCTATCACAGATTTCTCTTCTCTGTTCCCGACATATTTGCAGTTACCAACACAGTAATCCTTACTTTTGATAATTTTCTACCACCACAATTCTCTCCGACAAACTTTAATGTCTTATTAGGCATCATCTTGTAAAACAAACCCGATTCATCAGCATTAAAAATGTCCACATATTCACAATTTTCTCGAATTTGCGGCCATACATTAGCTAACCATTGATCAACAACAGTCATATCCACTCCTGCAGTTTCTCCTAACCCCCATAATATTATGTCGCTTTCTAAATCGTTCAATCCAACTTCTAGAATAGCTAAACTCGCTTCCCAATTCACTAGCCGTCTCTTGTAAAGTATAGCCGGTAATAGAAACATGTTCATGTCATTTTTGACTAAACCATTTAAGGAGTGCTTAATCGACTTGGTCATGTGTAGATTTTCTTACTTTTTTTACAACTAAAGTTTCTTTTATCACAGATTGATAAGTTTTCTTGCCCCTTCTTCCATATGGTAGAAACTGTAGATTTAGTTAAAATCAACTGTTTGCAAACATCACTTTCTTTAACTTAATTTTTTATTTTCCTTATAATATCGTGTTTGTCTTTTAAAGTAAATGCTTTACGTTTTTGTGTACTCATTTTAAAATAAAAACTTAAACATTCACTTTGCTACTTTGATCAAATATGCATTAGAACCACATAACACAACAAGTGAATTGAAAATAATACTGCTTGAACTACCGACGCGGTGGAAACAAGTAGAATACGGGTTCCCAGCGAATTTCGGTGAATTTCCCAGATCAAGGCGCGCGACATCAAGCACAGGGAGTGGCAAGTTCGTTATAAACGGACACAAAACATTCAAATTTGGTTCGCTTTATCCGGAAGTTCGTTATAACCGGGTTCGTTATAAGCAGACTTCACTGTATATTCATTTTTTTTATATATAAATAGATATATTTTTATTTATTTTTTTTTAGGTACACTGACTGCCATTTGGGATCACCCATTTTGAATTTTTCAAATCTGTCATCGGATTCTTAATCAGCACCCTGAGAAACCCCTTAACAGCCAATTTCAAACTATTTAGAGGCATACAGAAACGTTAATTTAATCATAAATGAAGTTGGAAGCATGATTCACACTACAACGGAAGAAACCAGCCATTTTATTTTTAAATTACTGTAAAATTAAAAAAAAATAATCTATATACTATTTTTTTTGTAAAATTTCCCATTCTTTAGCGTGGTGGTATTAGTTTTTTGATATCTTTTTTATTTTTTTCGAAGTGTAGGTCTGCTCTAAAATGTCAATGAAAAAACTCATAATTATTCAAAATTGCGAGTTTATTGGTTCTTACAAAACAAACGAGTTCTAGTGTCTAAACTTAACTAAAGAGTGACTTTGGATGTTGAAGCGTGGCACTGCATGTCATCAGCATACTTTTCATAAGATGGTACGTAATTACCGAGTGCTAATCGCAAGCATGATGACATATGTTCGTCAGTTAGTCGATTGCGATATTTTGACTTAATTATCTTCATTTCAGAAAATGCAGACTCGCACAAGTAAGTTGACTCAAACATTGCCGTCAGTTGAAGGGCGACTTGCCTTAGATTCGGATATTTATCTTCAGATATAAAACACCAGAATTTTGTATCAGATGCTGTGGCTTTGAGATGTATATCTGATATAATCTGCACTAACTCATTTTCAACAGAACACGAGTCCATGTTAAACTGACTTGCTATTTCAGTAGCAAATTCCTCCATGTTTTTACACGAAAAAGGATAACTCATAAAATGATGCGATATTTGCCAATTTACTGAAATCATAAAAACGTATTTCGAATTGGCCCAAAATATTTGATAATTCTGCCTCATAAATATCATAATTCAACTGAGGAATCCTTGCTTTCAAAGACCGAAAATTTTTCAGATCCTTTCTTTTCAGTTGATCTATCATAAGTTGCAATTTACTTTTGAATGCGTTAATTGCGCTAATCATCTCAATAATAGTTTTTCCTTTACCTTGAAGCTCCAAATTAATGATGTTTAAATGCATTGTGATGTCTGTCAAAAATGCCAAATCAGTCAGCCATTTTCCGTTTTTCAGCATCTGAGTGTCATCACCTCTTTCGTCCAGAAAAGCTGTTATTTCGGGCAATAATTCTTGAAACCTTTCTAGGAATTTTCCCCGACTCAACCACTTGATGTCCATGTGAAGAACTAAATCAGTGTGTTTAACTGACTCACTATCTTCCAACTGCAATTTAAAGAGCCGTCGTTGCAAGCTACGTGCACGGATAGAATTCACAATTTTTAATGCAATGCCCATAATCTCCTCCATGTTTAGAACTTTTGAACACAAAACTTGTTGATGTATAATGCAATGGAAGGAGAAAAATGAAGGGAAATCATCATTAGCTCGACACAATGCTACAAAACCGTTTTTGTTTCCAGTCATTGCTGGCGCTCCATCGGTTGTAATGCACACTAGTTTATATATTGGTAGCTTGTAGTTTGTTACAAAATTGAAGAAAACGTCATATATATCTTCGCCACGGGTCTTTCCTTTCAAAGGAATCATTGTCAAAAACTCTTCCTTAGCCGACATGACATTGAATACCATTCGAATAAAAATACAGAACTGGGCAGTGTCTGTCATATCGGTGGATTCGTCGAACTGTAAAGAAAAGTATGTATATTCCATGATATCATGTTTTAGTTTATCTGCCATGTTCTGACTCATGATTTCAACACGCCTTGTGACAGTCGGACGAGATAACTGAGGTTCTCTAATAGCAGACATAATCTCTATTTTATTTTTAAAGTCTCGCCCGCTTCAATAAATGCTTCCTCCACAACCAATCCATCATCAAATGGTTTCTTGTGTTTCGCCAATATATGAGATATTTTAAATGACGCGATCGTTGCAGCTTTTGATTGTTTGGCTGGTCTTGTGAACATGGTTTGTTCTTTTTTTTCAAACAAGTTATCAAATCACGTACTTTACGTTTTCTTAATTCACTCTGTGACGGAAAATCCTTTTCATAGTTTTTATGAACCGTTTTATGATGCCTCTCTAAGTTCCCACGCTTAGGTATTGCAACTGACGCACGGCAAATGAGACAAATGCACTTATCCTTTACCATACAAAAGAAAAATTCTTCCTCCCAATCGTTATTAAAATGATAAGTTTTACTTTTCTTCGCCGCACTCATTTTGGACTATTTATTAATAAACTTTGTATCGATGTATCCCCTTCAAGTTACAACTCAGACTGAGTCCTATTCCTGCAGGCGCAACATTTATATCGGCGCGAACGAAGTCTCGAATGTTCCCGTCAAACACGCCCGCCCGAAGTTTCTAGAAAATTCGGCGGGAATCAAAAACGCGGCTTTTCTTTGACAAGTACCGCGCGTTCCTTTGATAAAGCCGCCTTTTGCCGCTAGCAGGGGTTATTACGATAAAAGAAAGTGATGAGGGGGTTATTCTCGCCTAATTGTGGATCGAATAAATTTTAGTAATTTATTCATTACATTTTGTTTTAGTTACCTAAAACAAAATCTGTGAATAGTTCTATATCGGAATTTTTTTCTCGAGATCGACTCAAAAAGCACTCGCGATCGACTTGTCGATCGCGATCGACCGTTTGAGCACCCCTGCTTTAGAAGATCCAACTTTTTTTTTATCGTATTCTACGTCTAAAAACTACTTGTACCTTGTACCTTTTGACAACTTATAATAATGAATTTGCCAAACCTGATACAAAAATTTGATAGCACAACGTTGTTTTAATATTTGTCGGTCCGGTTTCTATTACAATTTCTTATAACATACAAAATTAATATTTTTTAAAAGTTTAAGATACTACTAAGATAAAAGCATAAAAAACAAAGCTAGGATTAAATACCACAGACCGTTTGGAGTTAATTCAAAACCAGCATTAAAGAAACAAATCTGTTTATAAAGAAAAACCTAAAAAAGTAAATCCTGTCTTTTGTTAAAACCGAGTCAGCCCGACAGCTTGGCAATATAAAGCCACCAGATGAACAAATTCACACAGGACAGTACAATAGACGAAACAGCCTTACAATACGGGATTTACTCAATCTAACAAAACGGCAGATTTAAGTTTCACAAAGCAAGAATGAACGATGTCCATCCGTCGACTAAATATAATATTTCGAATTTAAGAATAAATTGTTTCAAGAATGTTCTGTACCAGCGAAAAAGTTAGGTTACTCTGGAAATCCAGTTTATTTATTTATTTAATAAATTCACTGGTTATCCTATTTTTACAATTTATAAACTTAGAGTAAGAAATAAAATAATTTACAAGTTGGCAACAACAATCAGTGCATAACAGTAACAATGCTAACAATTTAAATAATAACACAGGTCAACATGAATTTTGACTTTGATAAGAGGGTATGAAATTTTGATAGATTTATCGACAGTTATATATATGGCCTGAAAAAGTTTGCTTTTGTATCCAGGAGAACAGTTGAACAGTATTTTAGAAAATCCATAGTTTAAATGTTTATTTATTGATAAATCGAAACAAATATATTTATATATAATTTTTATCAACTTTTACTATCATATCAAATTACAAAATAGTGGAAAAAAGCTTAAAAGTGAACCCTATTACTTTTTCTTTCATGTTAATAAGTACTTTCTCTCACTAAACCCCAAATGTAGTCCCCCATCATATTTTCGTTGTATTGACCCTGATAACGTTGTTCAAAGTTTATAATATCTTGATGAAAACGTTCTCCTTGTTCTTCTGAGTACGCCCCCCATGTTGTTTTCAAATTTGTCTAAATGAGCATGCAGCATATGTACTTTTAGAGACATTCTGCAACCAATGGTTTTAATGTTTTCTAACATGTTTTTTACTAGCTCTTGGTAATTTCCAACTTTGTTATTCCCTAGAAATCCAGAGACTACTGTTTTAAAACTATTCCAACTTTTTTTTTGAGCACTAGTAAGTAATTTTGGAAATTCTTCACTGGCAAAATTTTTTTTAATTTGTGGACCGACAAAAAAATCCCAGCTTTAACCTTTGCTTCTGACAACTTTGGAAAAAAAGCTTTTTACAAATGTAAAAGCTTTACATTTTTCATCTACTTTTGTTACGAATTGTTTCATAAGCCCTAACTTGATGTGTAAAGACGGCATTAATACATTTTCAGGTTCAGCAATAGGTTCACATTTAACGTTTTGTTTTCCAACACAAAATTCCGTTCTTAGTGGCCATGATCGTTGAACATAGTGTTGAGCATCCGCTCTAATATCCCACAAACAGAGATAACACGGATATTTTGTATATCCACCCTGTAGTCCCATTAAAAATCCTACCATCCTAAAATCTTCAATGAATTGCCACTTATACTCTTGATATTTTAAGGCTTCGAGTAAAATTTTAACACTTTCATAGTTTTCTTTTAGATGTACAGAATGAGCGACTGGAAGAGATGGAAATTTATTTCCGTTATGTAATAAAACGGCTTTCAAGCTTTTCGTCGAGCTGTCAATAAATAAACGCCATTCACCGGGAATACAGGGCATCCCAATTGCTTCAAACAAACCTCTTATATCGTTACAATAACAAAGTCCATCTTCTTTGGTGAAGAACGTAGCAAATGTCTCATGCCGACTTCGTTGATCTGTTATTTTGACATCAATAAGCAGATTCCATTGCTTCAAACGAGAACCCAAAAGCTCTGCCTTACTCTTCGGCAAATTCAAATCTCTTACTAGGTCATTAAAATCTTCTGAGGTAAGAAAATGGGTTTCGGTGGTTCCTGTGCCACTACAAATTCTTCATCTTCAATATTTTTATTTGAACTCTGAGATGAGCTTGACTGAGACAATTTTTTAGGAGGTTCAGGTACTGGAAGTTGTGGGCTATGTGAGGTTGGAGTAGAAGATGAAGCAAGGTCAGAATATTCGATGGGTTTCGCATTTTTGCCTCTACGTCTTTTAGCTGGATTTACTAAGCAAAAATAACAGTCATTAAGTGGTCTCTTGGCTCTCGCCAAATTCTCGGTACTGCGAATTTCATACTCCGTTTCTCACCTCGATACCAACCTGAAATAAATAAAGATAAAAATATACATATTTATATTTTTTTTTACTAAAAATTGTTTACCTTCTAAACATCTTTTGCAATTACTACAAGCAACATGTGGAGCCCAGGGCTTGTCTAGATTCCGAACGGGGCAGTTGAAATAGGCTTTGTAGGCCTCACAAAGCTTTTCACATGCGTTTAAATAAAATTTTATATCTCGTACTTTAATAAATATACCACATATATAACAAAATGCATTAGCATCATATTTACACTTTCTCGACGACATTTTAACCTCTTTAAGTCTTCTACAAAACAGTCAATTGTTGTTTATCACTTAAGTGACATCTGTAGACACTGTGTGAAAGTTACGACCCTTTTATTTTTTTCGCGGTGTTTTTAAATATTACCAGAACTATTTAATATTTTCTACGATAACTCAAAAAAATGTATTATTATCATAACTATTACAAAAGCAAACTTTATATGGAATATGGTACTTTTCCTTCATTTTGAAGCATAATGAATAGAAAAATCATAAAATAAATTTTAGGACAAAAACAATTTTTTTTTTGTAGAGTTGTGTAATATAACAATATACAGACTACAGGAGCGCTCAACCATTCAAATTAAACTAGATAACTGTGCTTTAAAGCTACATAGAGTGACCCTAAATAAATCAGTTTTCGAAGGGACCTATCGAGAGGAGAATGTTGCCCATAATTGACAGAATGCAATGGTATATGAAAGAGTTGAAGATCACCCAAGTCACAACAGAAGATATTAAAACTAATTCGGGACAAGAGACGGGGATAGTCTATCAATCCATGGATAAGCCTGAGGACAAAGCACAAATCAAATCGCACCCGCCTCACGTCCAGAGTGCAAGTTCAACCTACGCACCATATCTGACATATGGTAATGATCAAAAGTTAATATTACGATTATTAGCTGCGAAGCGAAGGAACTTGTTTTGTACACGCTCAAAAGTGTGAATGTGAACTCGAAAGTGGGGCGACCAGACGACAATGGAATATTCAAGATATGATCGCACCAACGACGTATATAACAATTTGGCGATATCCACAGATAATTCGCCACAATTTCTAATCACAAAACCCAGGGGATCCAAGCCTTTCAGGACTAACCTGGAAATATGCTCGACAAAGGACAATCTTTTCTCGAATTAAACTCCAAGATCCCTGACGACTGGGACACACTGCAGAGCCCTATCATTAATTGAGTAGCCAGTGCTGAATTTTCTAGTACCCCTAAAGATACTGATGCAACAACACTTTTTGATATTCAACACTGTTAGATTGAGAAGGCGTCCAAATTACTCTGGGGTCTCAGCCCACCGCTCAATACTCCTGTACAACTTAAGGTCATTAGCGAACATGATCATTGAAGAATGCTCAGTTGCACTCACTACATCATTTACAAATAAATTGGACAACAGTGGAGAACAATGGTACTCCTGAGGAACACCAGAAAAAAACCCAAACTGCGCAGAGTTAAATTATTCACCCTGACACTCTAAGTCTTGTGAGAAAGCTCTCCAACCAGGCAACAAGTGAGGGATGAAACCCCACAGCCCCCAGCTTCGCCAATAACAACTGAAAATTTATGGAAGCATTTTAAACTAAATGAACATTAATTTAATTTTTATTTTTGATATCTTGAAAGGCAGTTTTCTTTTAAAAGAGTTGTTCTAAAATAGCTCTTCAAATTTTGTTTAGTTTTAACTTTACTAGGGAGAGAGGAAAACTGAGGAAAATAGCCAGTTTACATGAAGATGTCAGCTCGATCAATGCATGAATTTTTAAGTTGTATAAAAAGATTTTTGGTTACTAACCTGCTGCACAACATCGGCTTAGAAAGAACCAGTGGCTACAAGGTCAATCAAGGTTTTAAAAACGCCGTTACTTTATTTTGATTATTTTTTAGATAATACATACATATATATATATATATATATATATATATATATATATATATATATATATATATATATATATATATATATACATATATAAATAAAATTTTGGGAATCTGTTAATGAACGTACATTAATTAGATGCGTGTTTGATTATTGGGAATCAGTCTAGACCAGGGTGTGCGCAAACGGTCGATCGCGAGTGCTTTTTGAGTCGATCTCAAAAAAAAAATTCCGGTATAGAACTATTCACAGATTTTGTTTTAGGTAACTAAAAACAAAATGTAATGAATAAACTACTAAAATTTATTCGATCCACAATTAGGCCAGAATAACCCCCTCACCACTTTCTTTTATCGTAATAACCCCCTGCTAGCGGCAAAAGGCGGCTTTATCAAAGGAACGCGCGGTACTTGTCAAAGAAAAAAGCCGCGTTTTTGATTCCCGCCGATTTTTCTAGAAACTTCGGGCGGCGTGTTTGACGGGAACATTCGAGACTTCGTTCGCGCCGATATAAATGTTGCGCCTGCAGGAATAGGAGTCAGTCTGAGTTGTAACTTAAAGGCGATACATCGATACAAAGTTTATTAATAAATAGTCCAAAATGAGTGCGGCGAAGAAAAGTAAAACTTATCATTTTTTTTTAATAACGATTGGGAGGAAGAATTTTTCTTTTGTATGGTAAAGAATAAGTGCATTTGTCTCATTTGCCGTGCGTCAGTTGCAAAACCTAAGCGTGGGAAGTTAGAGAGGCATCATAAAACGGTTCATAAAACTATGAAAAGGATTTTCCGTCACAGAGTGAATTAAGAAAACGAAGAGTACGTGATTTGATAACTTGTTTGAAAAAAGAACAAACCATGTTCACAAGACAAGCCAAACAATCAAAAACACAAGAAACCATTTGATGATGGATTGGTTGTGAAGGAAGCATTTATTGAAGCGGGTGAGACTTTATTTGGAGATTTTAAAAATAAAACAGAGATTATGTCTGCTATTAGAGAACTTCAGTTATCTCGTCCGACTGTCACAAGGCGTGTTGAAGTCATGAGTCAGGACATGGCAGATAAACTAAAACATGATATCATGGAATGTACATACTTTTCTTTACAGTTCGACGAATCCCCGATATGACAGACACTGTCCAGCTGTGTATTTTTATTCGAATGGTATTCAATGACATGTCGGCTAAGGAAGAGTTTTTGACAATGATTCCTCTGAAAGGAAAGACCCATGGCGAAGATATATATGACGTTTTCTTCAATTTTGTAACAAACTACAAGCTACCAATATATAAACTAGTGTGCATTACAACCGATGGAGCACCAGCAATGACTGGAAACAAAAACGGTTTTGTGGCATTGTGTCGAGCTAATGATGATTTCCCTTCATTTTTCTCCTTCCATTGCATTATACATCAACAAGTTTTGTGTTCAAAAGGTTTAAACATGGAGGAGATTATGGGCATTGCAATAAAAATTGTGAATTCTATCCGTGCACGTAGCTTGCAACGACGGCTTTTTAAATTGCAGTTGGAAGATAGTGAGTCAGCTGAATACACTGATTTAGTTCTTCACACGGACGTCAGGTGGTTGAGTCGCGGAAAATTCCTAGAAAGGTTTCAAGAATTATTGCCCGAAATAACAGCTTTTCTGGACGAAAGAGGTGATGACACTCACTCAGATGCTGAAAAACGGAAAATGGCTGACTGATTTGGCATTTTTGACAGAGATTACAATGCATTTAAACACCATTAATTTGGAGCTTCAAGGTAAAGGAAAAACTATTATTGAGATGATTAGCGCAATAAACGCATTCAAAAGTAAATTGCAACTTATAATAGATCGACTGAAAAGAAAGGATCTAGAAAATTTTCCGTCTTTGAAAGCAAGGATTCCTCAGTTGAATTATGATATTTATGAGGCAGAATTATCAAATATTTTGGGCCAATTCGAAATACGTTTTTTATGATTTCAGTAAATTGACAAATATCGCATCATTTATGAGTTATCCTTTTTCGTGTAAAAACATTGAGGAATTAGCTACTGAAATAGCAAGTCAGTTTAACATGGACTCATGTTCTGTTGAAAATGAGTTAGTGCAGATTCTATTAGATATACATCTCAATGCCACAGCATCTGGTGTATAAATATCCGAATCTAAGGCAAATCGCCCTTCAACTGACGGCAATGTTTGGGTCAACTTACTTGTGCGAGTCTGCATTTTCTCAATGAAGATAATTAAGTCAAAATATCGCAATCGACTAACTGACGAACATATGTCATCATGCTTGCGATTAGCACTCGGTAATTACGTACCATCTTATGAAAAGTATGCTGAGGACATGCAGTGCCACGCTTCAACATCCAAAGTCACTCTTTAGTTAAGTTTAGACACTAGAACTCGTTTGTTTTGTAAGAACCAATAAACTCGCAATTTTGAATAATTATGAGTTTTTTCATTGACATTTTAGAGCAGACCTACACTTACCTTGACTAAAAAAATGCATATTGTGCGGAAAACTAATATCTATGCCACGATACACCCTACCTAGAAGACAATCCTGCATCACACACTTACTTGCAGCCTCTCAGAGTCGATCGATCGTAGTCTAACAATTATTGAGGTAGATCGCGCAGCACCCCTGGTCTAGACTGTACATAAAACTCTTTTCTTCTTTAATACTCACTCGTTATCATTTGATAACTTCTCCAGAAGTAACTACACTATTAATACACGGATTAGAAATATTAAAAACCATGTTATCTTTCGTTTAGGTATCAAAATATTTAAACATAAAACAAATAAGTGCGAACAAATGAATAAATGAAACAACGTACGAAAATGCGAGTTAGTCCTCGAAATCAAAACTCAACATCTCGATTTTTCTACACAAACTGAGAGTAAACAGCCTCGGTGCATATGTACTAACGTGAATTTCAAATGAATGAAAAAAAAACAGCAAAAGAAAATGATTTTATTTACTTATTTTATACCAAAAGGTGGCAAATTTTTAATCAATAATGTTGTAATTGTAAATGATTAATAAGCATTGATTATGTTACTGTAGATATTACTAAATTGATTAGTGTCTGATTTACAGTTGATTGAGTTGGGGTCCCTGTTTACGTGGTATATTTCTTTCAAAAGTCTCTTTTTATAGTTGTTGTGAGCTAAAGTTTCGGCAATTACTCCTGTGCTGTGTGATCCTCTGTTTTAACCGCTGCGATATCTGTTCAATGTAGCAAGCCTCACATTGTAAACAAGACAATCTGCAATGATGTGAGGCTTGCCCCAAAATTTAACTTTCAAAACTACAGAGCTCGGATTGGACAAATTCCCATATTTGTGCCAAATTTCAACTTTCTATGTCAAATAATTTCGAAGAAAATCGCGTGTGACAGACGGACAGACAGACACCGAAGTGATCCCATAAATGTTCCATACCAAACATTAAAAAATATCTGGTAGTGCAGTAAACTAAACATAGATTTAACTAAATGAGTATGTTATATCATCAATAAAGATTATTATTACGTAGCAAAGTGAATTATTTTAGTAAGCATTATTAATCTCCTAAAACATTTCCTAATTTAAGCAGATATTCCGTTTAGATGTTCCATATACCCAGAAAGTCATCAGAATTAAACTGTTTTAACTTCTTTTGGTCAAATAAAACAAATTAATCTTTTTTACTAGCAATTCGTTTTAAACTTATTGACACTGCTTCCGTGTTCGCACTTTAAAATAAATCCTCTTTACCAAATAAACAGAAGGCGCAAAATACATGAGGATTTTCTCATCTGACAAAGCATCGTAAGCCGGAATTTGTACTGAGGTGAAAAGTGCCTTAATTCGAAGAGCTGTGTTTCAGAACAGGTCCTTGTTGTTGGTAACAATGACAACTGTCGAAATCAACCACAAGTTTAACGGATCAGTGGTGTGGAACAGAACCTATCATGATGAAAAAGATGAGATATTGTGGCTTTTAAGATTAAACTTTGTCAAATTAAAGTGACTTAGGACGTTTAGTCTTCGATAGCATAAGGCATCTTCGATATTAGGACACTGCGTGGAAGATTCACTCCAATCTGACGCGGTCTCATCCAAAGATACCACTATTTTATCCCGAGGAGAGAATAAGTATGAAGGCTTTGAAACATATATAATGAGTGCAGGACCGATATCAAAAGTGATGATCATTAATAGAGCAAATATAAATGCATCTAGATCTCGATATATTGCTGATTGTGAAGTAGTTGAAAAATTTCTTTATCTAGGTGCTGTCATTAACTGTTCTGGGAGCTGCGAGATAGAGATTCAACGGCGAATATAGTTGGGCCGTTCAGCAATGACCGAACTTACAAAATATGGAAGGATAGACAAATATCCTTGAAAACCAAAACAGCACTAGTTAATTCCCTAGTGTTCTCTGTTTTCTGGTGCGCTTCTGAGACCTGGACAATAAAAGCCGCCCATGGAAGTCGTATTGACGCATTTGAGATGTCGTGTTGACGAAGAATGTTACGGATCACTTGGACAGCCCACCGAACAAACATTTCAATTTTAAACACCCAGTCGTCTCTACACACTATTCCTATGAAAATATAATAAAAAATTACGAAGATCTATTATAATTTTCAAATTCCTGGAATCCAACAACCCAAAAAAGGATGCGTAACGGAGCATTCCCTCTAACTCCCTTCGTAATCCTTTTAGGTGTCTATATGTGTGAATCTAAACAATTAAAAAACTGATACAATTTTTTCGATTCTCTAACTCCAATAACATCGAAAAAGACATATATCACGCTATATAAAGATATATTAAATTCCACATCTCTCGCAACCATGAAAAAGTGGTAAAATAAGATATACTTAGCAATGCATTACTTCACCCTGCCTCGCCCCCTGCAACCCTTCATATATTTGATTAAAAGTTATTGAAAATAATGAAAAAAATAATACATATGTCCGATTCTTTAACTCCCTAAGCCCTTCACAGGATGTATGCCACAATATATATGGAGCAACCCCTCTAAATTCTTTCCCTGCCCCTTCAAACGTTTTCATGTTTGACCATGTATAAACGAAAACTATGAAAAAATAACAGTTTTCAAATTTCTCGATTTCCAACAACTCCTCTAACTATTTTTATAGTATTTTTAACCATAAATAATTATGCTTAAAGTTTATTTATTAATTCAATCAAAAACTAGGAAAATTTCTTACATTGATGTAGAAAATATACAGAATTTATCGACCCCCACACTTTTCACCTTCTTCTCTTTAAGCTATATTGCTTAAAAAGTATAGGTTCCATTCCATCTGGTTGGTCGAGAATTATCGTGACAGACTGACGGAAAATGACTTTTTCGTGAACTAGGAATCCCGAAACATAAAGAAATGCAACAATTTTTGGACACATCTCGAGACATAACAACATGGAGAAATTAATTGTACAGGGGAAGCCTATGGGTAAACGCAGGCATTGGTGTTTCCCGTCTAGATGGACAGATTTAGTCCTAAAACTCAGTTACAGATCAATGGGAAATGGGAAAAAAGGAACAAAAAGACAATAAAAGCTGACAAATGTGACAGTTGAAGTATGGGATCACTATATATCATTTGTGATGTTAGAATCAGAAGAAGAACTAATATTAAAATTTAGTGCAAAACCTCACTGTAACACTGATAAGATATATGTTAGCACCCTCTTAGAAAAAATTTTCAATGACATATGTAACAATGTATACATACTTACATTCTGTTCTGAATTAACGTCTTATGTATGCAATAACTTTGTCTGAAACGTACCTGAAACCAAATAATACATAGTTTTGTATTTGTAACTAATGATATTAAAATAATATTAAGTAATTTGTAGTTAAATTTCATAAAACAGTGAGGACAATTTAATTACATAATATCTCTGCAGAAGTAGAAAAAGTGGTATACAACACATAGTAAATCTCTTATCAATAATATCAAAACAGTAATAAATACTTTGTAGTTAAATTCGCTACAACACTGTAGACAATTTAAGTACAAGTTGATCATTTTTAGACGCCCGGCTCCGATTTATGGAAAATTGTAAGATATTCATTTTTTTTTTAAATGTAGAATGGTATAGTGCATGTCAAGGAGTATACTGACGTATTTGACATTTGGTAGTGAAAATGACGCTGGGCGCCGCGACGCCACACAACCTTTTTTTTCCATCGACATACTTTTTGTAAAACGGCCTAATTTTTTCAACATTTTTCCTTATATTATTTTCTCTAATTTGTTTTGCAAAAAAGTTATGCAGCAACAACCCTCTAAAATATTATCTGTTAGTCATCGCGGTTGCCATGAATCGTATGCCACGTTTGGTGGTTTTCATTCAATTGATCTAGTAGGCGGCTACTTAATCTGACAGTAATTATAATAATATTAGTTACTATGCTGTTGAGGTTTTTCCTTTAATAAAATATCTTTGAACAATAAAAAACTAGAATATATATTATTTTTAATGAAACCACAAAAAAAACTATTTAACTTTTAACATTACATAACTTATTACATACTTATAAAATTAATTTGTATGCAATCGATCTCTCTAATGTTACATATATATATTTTTTTATTGGTCTAGCACACGTGCTGCAGGGAAGTCCCTAAAGCGCTCCAGGAGCGGCACGAGTGCGGAAAAAAAGCGATTCACGTTGTTCTTGAATCGCTGTAAATTGTACTCGGTGGGAAAACACAGCGCTGGGCAAATTATTCCAAAGGGATGACGTTCTCCATATAAAAGATTGCTTGAAAAGCGTCGTACGCGGAGTAACAAGCTGAACCTCATACGGATGCGAAGCACCAGCGCGACGTGTATTTCTAACATGCACCGCTTTGGGAGGAATTAAGCGGGCTACATCCTTCGAACACTTTCCATGAAAATACTTGTAGAACAGACTCAAGTCGCCAACCGTTCTTCGATGTTCCAGCGAATCAAGGCCGCCGGTCAATTCCGGGTCCCCAACCAGACGGACCGCTCTTCTCTGAACAGAATCCAACAAATGCAGTGTATGTTTGGGAGCGGAGCCCCAAACGTGGGAGCAGTATTCCATAGTTGGTCGGATTTGGGCTTTGTAAAGATAGCAGTAGCCATACCCTTAGCCACCTACAGTATTAATATTAGCTTCTATCATGGTAGTACATTGTATACTGATTACTATATTTTGTAAATTATATGAAATACTAGTTTCTAAATGTTGTATATGTATTCGCATTTCATGGTTAAGATAGGAAGTGTAACTTCAACTCCGCCAATTTTATTCCTATTATTTAATTACAATAAAGACATTTTATTATTGTTATTATTAAATGATTGAAATTTAAAAAAAAAAACATCAAAAGAAATTTTCTATATACTTTCCTTCTTTGTCTACTAGTAAAAGTATCAGTCGATTCCGAACTTTCGTCGAAATCAGGTAAAATCCAAAATGAGCCACTTGTTTGCGCGTCGGCTCGAGGCAGTCTTTTTTTGTTCCCATCCAAAGGCGTCTAAAATGACACTAAATATATTAAGAATTCGGTATCGTTTGTGAAGAGGTGGGTAAATCATTTTAACAAGAAGAAAAATGTCGATGACTTGTCAAAACGTGGCTCACTAGGCGAAGTCGCACCGAAAATCGAAAAACGAATTGTGTCTTTGTTTTTACGGGGCATAAAATTGATGCTGCGTCAAGGAACGGCAAAATTAAGAAAATCAGGTTTGAATGTGTCCCATTCGACTACTTCGTGCTTATGATGAGGTCAAATTTCGAAGTATGTTGAAGAAACCTTTGCTGGGCGACTTTACGTCGCTTGGGCCCACGATAAGTGGCAATCACAAACTCCGGGCGTACTATGGCGACATTACGTAATTTTTATCCAAATTAATTTTCAAGGAATCTCAGTAATTTTTTTCTAAATCTTCGTTCTTGATTTCCCTATCGATCTGTCTGGGCGGATTTTCGATATTTACCATGATTTTTATTAATTTATACTGCTTTTTTAAATGCATTAGGAACAAAATTCACTAGGAAGAAAGAAGAGACGAAACAAACAAAAATAAAAGTGTTCAAAGCAATTTATAAAACAATCCTAACATATGGATGTGAATCATGGACCCTAACAGACAGGCAGAAAAACAAGATACAAGCTGTCGAAATGAAATACCTGAGAGCAGTACAGGGAGTTACACGAAAGGACAGAATAAGGAATACAGAAATAAGAAGCCTGAGAGTACAAGCAATTATGGAATATATACAACAAAGACAGCTGGGATGGTGGGGATATATACAGAGAATGAAGAATGATAGACAGGTGAAACAAGTATATGAAGCCCGAATACAGGGAAAGCAGAAGCGAGGAAGACCTAAACAGATCTGGAATAGGAATATTGGTGGTATACTTAAGGAGAAGGGAAAATCCTGGAAAGAAACAGTGAAAATGGCAAAAAATAGAGACAGATGGAAGAAGTATATATGTGGAGATTGAGAGAGAAAAAAGGAGAATGTATAACTGCCCTACACCATATGGTAGAAGGGATATACGATTATATATATATATATATATATATATATATATATATATATATATATATATATATATACACATATATATATATACAATAAACCGAAACGTAAACCGAGACTAAACTTGTTTTATTAAACTGATCGCAAGACCAAGACAAAAAATTGTCTTAAATTTATTTATTAACGGTCAGGAAAAAAGAAATATATATATATATATATATATATATATATATATATATATATATATATATATATATACATATATATATACATATACACACACACACATACATATATATATATATATATATATATATATATATATATATATATATATATATATATATATATATATATATATTAGTTCAAGTAGCACTGATTTCTATTTCACTAAAAAATTCCTATTTAATTTTATTTTCGGTAAAGACTCGATTTTGGATACAATCTATAACCAATCGTTACATTACGCTATATCAATTCAATTATTACCTTCATGTTCATAATCGTGATCCTTCGCTTCAGCCTCATCATGGTCGGACACCACAATGTATATAATATATATATATATATATATATATATATATATATATATATATATATATATATATATATATATATATATATATATGTTGATGACAGCACCTAGATAAAGAAATTTTTCAACTACTTCACAATCAGCAATATATTGAGATCTAGATGCATTTATATTTGCTCTATTAATGATCATCACTTTTGATTTGGAGTGATTTGCTTCCAATCCATAGTCGTTGCTGACTGTTACGAGTCTATGCATCAAATCTGTCAGTTCTTGAGGAGAGTTTACATTCAACAGAGCGTCATCGGCATACAGAAGGTTTGTTATTCGAGTATCTCCTCTAGTAATTCCATCAGTCCAGCCCTTTAGTACCTCTCTTTAGTTCTTCCGTATAGACGTTAAATAATTGGGGCGACAGGATACACCCTTGCCTGACACCTTTTAAGATTTCTGCTGCAGCGTCGATTTTAATGACTGCTTTACTGTTTTCATAGAGATGTTGTATTAGCCTAACAAGATGCTTTGGTAGTCCCATGTTTAGAAGAGTTTCCCACAATTTTGACCATTTAACATTGTCAAAGGCTTTTTCATAATCTATGAAATACATGTACATCGGTGTATAATATTCACGAGCTTTTTCAATAAGTCTTCAGTACCTGCTCCCTTATGCCTCTTCCTTTCACAAACCCAGCTTGTTCTGGTGCTATTTAAAAAAATATATTTATTTAAAAGTTTTTTACATCATTCAACAGTAAAGGATTGCCCCATTAAAATGCTAATGATTCAGTAGTTCATACATGAACAATGCGTGACACGTTTTTTACTGGACCGACTGTATCTTCGATTGAATGTCTTTGTTAAAAGAGACGGTCCCATTAACGATGTTTAACAGTGTGTATGATGATGCAAATTCCCCATATGTAGTCTCTAGGTCTTCTTGAATTTGCTCAGCATAGCTTCCCTTCTTTACAAGATATTTTAATACTGCACGATATTTCAACTTCTATTGTCACACTACATCATGTAGAAATTCAAAAATCTCTTTATTATTAACGATAAATTAATACTGGTTCTATATATATATATATATATATATATATATATATATATATATATATATATATATATATATATACATATGTGTATATAACACATGGGCTGAAAAGTCCCGGGCCTAACACATAGATGGCGCTAGTTTTATTGCAGTCACCTTTTTTTCAGTTAATACTAACCTTCAAAAGACAGCTGTTAAAATTTCATGATATTCTATTCATTAGTTTGTGAGTTATTGTGCTAAGAGTGACGCTACCTTTGTTATTTTCAAAACAATGGATCAACTATTTCGTGTTTTAATTTTACACTGCTTCTTGATGGGAAAAAATACCGTTCAAAAGCGAAGCAATGGCTTGAAAAGTATTATGGGGACTCCGCTCCATCAGAAACAACAATAAAACGTTGGTTTGCTGACTTTAAACGTGGTCGTAGAGACACCGATGATGCAGAACGCAGTGGACGTCCAAATGAGGCGGTAACACCAGAAAACATCAAAAAAAATCCATAAAATCGTTTTGAATGATCGAAAAGTGAAGTTGCGTGAGTTAGCTGACATCGTAAAGATATCAAAAGAACGTGTTGGCTTTATATTGCATGAGCATTTGACTATGAGAAAGCTCTGTTCAAAGTGGGTGCCGCGTTTGCTCACTGTTGATCAAAAACAAGAACGTGTTGATGATTCTGAGCAGTGTTTGGCCATGTTTAAACGTAACAAACCGGAATTTTTGCGTCGATATGTGACAATGGATGAAACATGGATCCATCACTTCACTCCGGAATCAAAACGATCGTCATCTGAGTGGACAGCAACTGGTGAACCTCGTCCAAAGCGCCCGAAAGCACAACAATCGGCTGGATTTTGGGATGTGCGTGGTGTAATATTCATCGACTATCTTGAGAAAGGAAATACCATCAACAGTGAATATTATATAGCGTTATTGGAGCGTTTGAAGGCAGAAATTGCAAAGAAACGACCGCATATGGCAAAGAAAAAAATTTTGTTTCATCAAGACAACGCACCGTGTCACAAGTCAATCAAAACAATGGCAAAACTACATGAATTGAACTTCGAATTGCTCCCACATCCACCGTATTCGCCAGATTTGGCTCCCAGCGACTACTGGCTGTTCGCAGACCTGAAAAAAATGCTCGCCGGTAAGAAATTTCGCACGAATGAAGAGGTTATCGCTGAAACTGAGGCCTATTTTGAGGCAAAAGATAAATCGTTCTACAAAAGTGGTATTGAAATGTTAGAGCGGCGCTGGAATGATTACGTTGCTCTTGATGGAGATTACGTTGATGAATAAAGCTAATTTTGAACCAAAAAAACCGTGTTTTCTTTGTTAGGCCCGGGACTTTTCAGCCCATGTGTTATATGTATATATATGTATATATATATATATATATATATATATATATATATATATATATATATATACGAGGCATGTTTTTTAAGTAAGTACCGTTTTGCGATTCCGCCGCCGCAGCGATACGGTCGGCGTTCCGCGCATGCGCGCTGGTAACCTACATCTCATGTCTACGCACTGACGCCATTACAGTCTGATTCTTCATTGTATACGTTGTTTACTGAGTGTTTAAGATGCCTCCGACAATCGTGAGTCCCGCCGATTGTGAAGTACGGGCTGTTATACGATTTCTTAGTGCTAAAGGCGTAAAACCGATCGATATTCATCGTGAGATCTGTGAAGTTTACGGGCAAAACATTATGAGTGATGGAATGGTAAGGAAATTGGTGAGAGCATTTAAAGATGGCCGCACAAATGTGCATGATGAAGAACGGAGTGGGCGTCCTTCGGTCGTTAATGAAGATTTGGTGCAGAAAGTGGACGAAAAGGTGAGAGAAAACAGACGCTTTACAATTTCATCATTGTGCGACTGCTTTCCTCAATATTCTCGTAGTGTTTTGTATCGCATTGTGACCGAGAACTTGAATTACCGGAAATTGTGTTCACGTTGGGTTCCAAAAATGTTGACGGATTTGCACAAAACCCAACGTTTAGGCAGTGCATTGACTTTCCTTGAGCGGTACCACAATGAAGGTGAACATTTTTTAGACCAAATTGTTACTGGTGACGAAACATGGGTGGCCTACGTCACACCAGAATCGAAACAACAATCCATGGAATGGCGACATTCATCATCACCCAAAAAAGTGAAGTTTAAGCAAACAATTTCTGCCCGCAAAATCATGTGCACAGTTTTTTGGGACAGAAAAGGAGTATTGCTAGTGGAGTTTCTGCCTCGTAATGAGACAATCAATGCAGCGTCTTATTGTGAGACATTGAACAATCTGCGTCGTGCAATCCAGAACAAAAGACGTGGCAAGTTGAGTAAGGGTATCGTTTTGCTGCATGACAATGCCCGTCCACATGTGGCTAATCGGACCAAAGATCTCATCAAATCTTTTAAATGGGAAACTCTAGATCATCCTCCATACAGCCCTGATCTGGCGCCCAGCGACTACCATTTGTTCCTGCACTTGAAGAAGCACCTGGGTGGTCAGCGTCTTCAAGACGATAACGAAGTCAAAACATTTGTGATACAGTGGTTAACAAGTCAGGCGGCAGAATTTTATGAGGAGGGTATTCAAAAACTGGTGCCACGTTATGACAAGTGCCTCAATATTCACGGAAATTATGTAGAAAAGTAGATTAAGGTACAGGCTTTCATGTAAAAATAAAATTATAGCGATATCTTTGCACGTCTTTTTTTAATTCCAAAACGGTACTTACTTAAAAAACATGCCTCGTATATATATTTTATATATATATATATATATATATATATATATATATATATATATATATATATATATATATATATATATATATTCAAGTTCTGTGGATGCAGAATACTTTACAGCATTCTCATCCCCAGAGAAGTCGTGCGGCGGCTTTGTTATTTGTACCTTATATACGTGATATAATACGATTTCTGGTAGATCAGTTTATTTATTTTATTGCTTGTTTTGTAACATTTTTTTGTTTGTTTATTTATGTGGGAATTTAGTTTATTATCTGCCGGGAAACATAATTTGTTAAAAAACCCAGCTCGATATAGTCAGGTACATGTGGTTCATAGTTTATCTTACACATTTCTATTCTAGTCTCACTTACTCTTCTTTCTTGCTCTTTCATACTCTTTTTCACACCTGTATGTTCATTTCACTCTTTTTTTCATTATTTATACTAATTACATTTGTTTATTTACAACTAGGTGTATACATATTTATAAATTTTAACCTAATTTATATATATATATATATATATATATATATATATATATATATATATATATATATATATATATATATATATAAATATATAGGGTGTTTTTTTATAGAGGTATAGAACTTTGAAATGGAATAAAACAAAGATGAATTTTTTAAATTGACATGAAATTTACTTTATTCGAAAGATAATCTTCTGGCATTATAATTTAAATATGACTTCTGGCATATGACCGCCACGGCTGGCTCGGACGTAGTCTAATCTGGAGGTCCAATTTTCGATGACTTTTTCCAACATTTGTGGCCGTATATCGGCAATAACGCCGCGAATGTTGTCCTCCAAGTGGTCAATCGTTTCGGGCTTATCGGCGTAGAATAGCGACTTCACATATCCCCACAGAAAATAGTCTAGCGGCGTTAAATCGCACGATCTTGGAGGCCAATTCACGGGTCCAAAACGTGAAACTATGCGGTTACTAAACGTTTCCTTCAATAAATCAATTGTGGCACGAGTTGTGTGACATGTTGCGCCGTCTTGTTGAAACTACAGCTCCTGCACATCATGGTTGTTCAATTGATGAACGAAAAAGTCAGTAATCATGGCTCTATAGCGGTCACCATTGACTGTAACGTTCTGACCAGCATCGTTTTTAAAGAAGTACGGACCAATGATTCCACCAGCCCATAAAGCACACCAAACAGTCAGTTTTTCTGGATGTAACGGTGTCTCAACATACACTTGAGGATTATCATCACTCCAAATACGGCAGTTTTGTTTATTGACGTATCCATTCAAACAAAAGTGAGCTTCATCGCTAAACAAAATTCGCTTATGAAAATCGGGATCAACGGCAATCTTGTTTTGGGCCCGTTCACCGAATCTACGCCTTGCTAGGTGATCGTGTGGCTTCAATTGTTGCACGAGTTGGATTTTGTAAGCACGCAAACCAATATCTTTCCGCAAAATCTTCCATAAAGTGGATGGACACATATCCAATTCCTGTGCACGATGGCGGATAGACTAATTCGGGTCTTCCTCGACGCTACGCTCTACAGCAGCCATGACTTCTTCTGTACGCACTGTACGACGTCTCTGTGGATGCGTATTATCATTTAGAGTAAACGTGGTGCGAAAAACGTTCCATAGTTAATCGAATTAATTGCTCTGATGGACGATTATGTTGACCGTAAAGTGGACGTAGTGCGCGATACGTATTTCGAACAGAACCATGATTTTCAAAATAAATTTGCACAATTTGGAAGCGCTGTTCAGGAGTCAGTCTATTCATGTTGAAATGCCAAACCAAACTAAACATAAATCACTTGACGGCTGACAAAATGGCCGCCAGTTAAAAAAGTGTTGCCAACTTAAAGTTTTATACCTCTATAAAAAAACACCCTTTATATATATATATATATATATATATATATATATATATATATATATATATATATATATATATGTATATATATAATTGAGATTCCTTAAAAATTGCGTAACTGAAGCTCATTTTATTGTCAAAAAAAGGTATTTTTGGACACAAAGCAATATATATTGATAAATTAGTAAAAATCATGGTAAATTAGTAAAAATCATGGTAAATAATCAAAAATCTACTTAGATATAGAAATCAAGAACAAAGATTTAAAAAAAAAAATTACTGAGATTACGGCCAGAAAAATGATTTGGGTAAAAATTACGTATTGTCGCCATAGTGGGGCGCCAACCCTATTAAAAACGTTTTTTCCCTTGTAAAGAGAAAGCTCAGAGAAAAGACTCTGGGAATTATGACTCAGTCGTCACGCGAGATTCGAAAAATTTGGAGACAATGTAGAAAATCTCGTCGACAGCATGCCTCGAAGATGCCAGGCGATTATTGATGCAGAAGGTGATTGGACAATGTACTAAGGTAATTGCGCCGTTGTTAGAACACCAAAAAACACATTGATGACAAAAAATGTTCTCGAAACACACATTTTTTTTTCAAGAATACGAGCGGTCACGTTCTTACTTGGCAGACTGTAAGATACACAACCGTATAAAAATGTAAAATCCATCGTGGCAACACTGCCTCTGACTTTCACCATTAGTATTTGCGTTTTACTTGCACCACGAAAGATGTTCCTCAGCATTCGAGGGATAATCTCCAAAACGGCACAAAAACAGAACATTATTTAAGAGGATTACGGCATGAGCAGTGGTTGAAAATTATCGGAAGACTCGGGCAAAAAGCGGCAATATTGCCGATTTAAGCCTCTTATAACCTGGCTGGTTCGAATTGGTGTATTTTGAGGGTTATTTATTAGTTTAGTAATTATCAGCTAATGAATTTATTGGCATTCGAATTCGAGTTTTGGGTTACTGGGTATTTTGTCCTTGTTCGTATACATTTGTATGCATAATGAATCAATTAAAAGATGGATCTTATTCGTGTGGTCGTTCTTTTTTATATTGGCATAAAAAGAAATGAAAAATATATTTTTTTCTTTAAATATTAAATAAATAAATATACACTGGTGAGCAAAAAAAATCGACTCAAACTATTTGGCTTCATTTAATACGGATCTTAGAATTTGGTGTTAAAGTAGTTCACTCGTGACAATCGGAGACAAAAGTATAGTCCGATAATAAATACAAAAAGTTCAAAATATTCAATGGCAGGGTATTTTATTTTTGTCGGGGACTCGATACATGGAAACTTTCATATGAAGACACACACTTTTAATGAAAATAAATGTAGCAACGCTGCCAATGCGTATACCGAATGATCTATAGAATGACGTTTATATAGATTATTTATTATACATTGTGTATGTTTACTGTTTAGATCGTATTCATTATTCTCGTTTCAACTGTTCAAGCGTTTGTACGTACCGAATAGATAGTAAAATGCCTAGTGAGCTGGACGATTTGTTCCGGATCCAGCAAGATGCCTTAATGGATGAGGCCTTGGCCAGAAAAGATGAAATTATCAGTCAAAAAGATGAGCTTATCAATAACATGGTGACAGAAATTCAGGAACTTAGAAAACAAATCCAAGTATTGTCCAAATTAATGTTTGAATTACGGAAGGAGAGTAATGTGACTCCCTATAATGATGATTCCTTAATCAAGGACGGGGGAAAAATAGAGAAGGACGCCATGCCTATGGATTCCAGCAATGAGGATTCTAGGAGGATGGAGTTCGAGGAAAGCCAGACTGGAAAGAAGAAAAAGAAAAATAAGAAAAGGAAAAAGAAGGCCGCTCAATCAGCTTCTGAAGAAGAAGGTGAAGGGGGTCCATCTGAGATGAACATTCAGCAGAAAGAAAATCTAGACAAAGGAACAGGTAAGTTTAGTGCTATTAAATTACCTATTGACAAAGACAGTTTCCCTCCCTTGCCTCCTAGTCAGTCTAAAATGATTCCAGTTGTACCGGATGTCCCAAATTTCATTTCTCAGAGTAAAGTTGCAAGAAAGCCTGTTAGATCTAAAGAAATCCCGCCAATTGTGATTAGTAATGCGGCAAATTTTGTAACTATTTCTGGCCAATTTAAGACCAATAATGTCAATTTTTCCTCAACCATTCTAGTTAGAAATGGTGTGAAAATCTTCCCGTCGTCTGTTAACGATTTCAATAATGCTTCCGCCCTTCTAGATAAGATTAAAGAACCCTATTTCGCCTTCCGGTTCCCGGAAGAAAAATTGAACCAAGTTGTCCTGCGTAGTGCTCCTGTTCATTTAACAAAGGATGATATTAGAGAGAGTCTTGTCCATCAGGGCTTCAACCCTAAAAGTATTATACGTTGGACACATTCTAATGGCCAGCCCATGCCTTTGGTGTTGGTAATTCTGCCTAAGTCTGAGACGGATATCTATAAGGTAAAAGTCGTCTGCGGTTTTGAGCTTCGTGTGGAAGCTCAAAAATCCAGATCGCGTGGTATACAATGTTTTAATTGTCAAGATTTTGGTCATGCAGCAAAAAATTGTCATATCCCTTCAAAATGCTTGAAGTGTGGCGATGATCACCATACTTCCAAATGTTCTAAGGGTAAAGAAGATTCGGCTAGGTGTGTAAATTGTGGAGGCAGTCATCCTGCCTCGTTTAGTGGATGCCCGCGTCATCCTTCTCAAGTCAAAGTTAAAAATTCCAAATTCAGAGGTTGGGGAACCCAAGACAATTCTCGTCTTGCCCCCAAAAAACAGTCTAATCTAGTTCAAGCCTCGTCTGAGGCTCTCTTGACTCCTGCGCAAATTGCCCAAGTGTTCAAGGAGACGATCCTTGATCATTTTAAAAAGTCTCATAGCCCTGTCTAATATGACTTAGACTAAGAATAGACAAAATAACGTGACACTAAATACAGACTGGACTGACTACCCTTAGTTAAGGATAAGGCCGTAGTTTAGTTGAGCTACTCCTTCTTTAAAGTGTAACATAGCATACAACAAACACAATGTAACTCGAACACTCCCAAATTGGGAATTAGGTTAAGCTAGAGTAAGTTAGGTTAGGTAGTTAGATCTACTCATGTAAATTAACTTAGGGTTAAAAACACATCAATAAATCTAGTCATTAAGAAAAATCAGGAATTGTAAAAGGAGTAAAGGGTTTTCCCAGCTCCCAAGGAGTTTTAGTGGGTATGCCAACCCTTCAGGTTGGAGAGCCCCACATATCTGAGGCAGTTTGGGGCACCCTTATGGTGACGCAAACTGCTTCAGAATCCATAAGGTGGATTCCTCCCTGTAAAAAAAAAGATCGTATTCTATTTAAAATAAAAAAATATATAAAATAAATAAAAAATGCCTTCTGATTATCATCAATTGCGACATAAAGGTAAATTTGCAAAGAAAAAGCTCATCATTAAACGCAAAAAAAGTATATCGGCAATGAATGACGCGAAAAAAACAAAAACTGAAGAGCCTAACCTGTGTAGTGGTCGACGGATCGTTGAGTTAGATGAGTTAGGAAAAAATTTAAAGTATTGTCTGGGTAAAAAAGTCCTTTAATTAGAAAAGATAACTCATAAGAAACGTTTAGGCCGTAATTAGAAATTACGTATCGTATAAAGAGTCAGTCATGAAAAACTAATATTGCCATCTTTAATGCCTTTGAAAAGTGTTATTTCAGATATTATGATTAAAAGAATTGCATCTGAATGCATAACCTTGAAAGGTCTAAAAAGTTCTTATGATAAATTGGGTTCTACAGGAGAAGTGAAAAGACAATGGCGAACCACGTGTAACCAAAGATACGCGAGTATTAAATAAAATAATGAATTACTTTACAAATAGTTTACAATACTTTATTTATCATTAGTATCATTAATTATTTATTTAGTTTTATGGAGAAGCTTTATAATGATGATGATGTTGAGTCCGGGCGCATCGACTGCAGAGGTCATTTAGCGCCCCGCCAAGTGTTATGTATTAGACTTTAAAATGAATTTCTTGGAGGAAATCGTTGACACTGACTTTAATCTGTTCGAAGGAATCTATGACTCATTTTAGATAGCATATTGTGCTTGTCTCTCGTCCTCTTATAGTGCGCCGACTCAAATATGTGTAGGGCGGTTAGAGGCGCGTTGCAGCCTGAGCATATAGGTGGTGGCTCCTTGTTCATGAGATAGGAGTGGGTAGCGTGCGTGTGGCCTATCGCTAGTCTTCTTCTGTACACGTTGTCCCTTCTTCCCATGTTGGTTAAGTCGGGTCGAGGGTAGACTTCAGGTTTAATGGGCCATAGCTTGTTATTTGGATCTTGCAAGTCACAGTCTAGTTTAAACAATGCTTTGTGGAAGGATCTAAGATGCTTGTTGAAGTCCGAGTAGTGATTTTCTGCCATGATTGGAGTGATTTATAGAACCGTTTTTTTAATATAAATTTAATATTGCTATCAATTGATATGTAACAATGTTGATAAATAAACAAATTATTAACTTAAAATATTAAAAAATTATTGAACCTACAAACATATTTTTGTTAAATATAAATACTAAAGAAAAAGATAATAAATATCAAGATACAAATTCAAATTTTTAACATTTGATATTTTTATTTGATGATTATAGATAAAGCTGATAAATTTATTGTGTTTATTCAATAAATTATTTAACCTACAAATGAATGTCTGTTTAAAAGTTAACCACCTTAAATGCTGTTTGAATGTTGGCGAGTAAAACATGACGACATACAGCGTTGTCAAATTGTGATATTTGTCCCTCACTACGCGGTTATTCTTTTAAAGCAAATATCAACTTTAAATATTTATACCTTTTTAATAAATCGACAGAAAAAAATTATTTTTATTTCAAAATTTTTCTATTTTTTTTTACTAAATATTAGTTTTTTAAAAAATTCGTAAGAAAAGTTCTTAAGATATACACGAAACTATGCCTTTTTTATACTTCATTGGCCTATTGCATGTTAATGATGTGCACCTTAATTATGAATATATCGCTTCACAATTGGTCAGAATTTTTTTTTTAATTAAGTGAAAAACATTTAGATTAACATCATATTTCAATTTCATCATATTCTAAAGAAAAGTGGATTTACGAGTGAACTATCTTAATATATTTTTACGGATTTTAGTACCATTTGAAAGACCACTCTACTCTCTTTTTAATGATACCAAATTTCATAGCATACCTCATGCTTTTTACTGGTTAAAATGATTGAAAGGGGAAATAAGAAGAACAAAGATTGAAAATAGAGGCAAGGGAAAGAAAATTAAACAAAATTTAAGTTTAACAATTCATAACCATACCCAAGCAAACAGCTCCTAAAACCTACAGCGACTTTAGAACAATAAGCCTTATGAGTTATCTATTAAAAACTTTTCTGAAGATTATACATCGGAGACTAGATACAGTTTGTAAAGAACACATGGGATACACTCAGTTTGGATTCAGGAGGGCCACAGCCACCCGTGAGGCGCACACAGGTTCTATTTTAAAGATGTAGAGACGTCAGTTGTGATATACACGCGTGCCTTATAGACTACCAAAAAGCATTCGATACAATCCAACACCATAAACTCACAGACATATTAAAAATAATAGGAAGAGATGACAAGGATCTACGTATCATAAAGAATCTCTACTGGGAACGAACAGCCAATATCAGAGTCAAAGAGAAAATATCACAAAAAACTTAGAAATTCAACGTGGCGTACAGCAAGGATGTATACTGTCACCAGTCTTATTTAATGTATACGCAAAAGAAATATTTAGCATAGTACTCTACGATATTTCAGCAGGAATAAACATTAATAAACGAAGAATTAACAACATTAGATTCGCTGATGACACTATAATATTAGCAGACAATTCACAGGACCTAGAAATGCTGATGGACAGAGTAACACATGTCAGTAGAGAATGCGGAATAGATATAAATACAAAGAAGATTAAACACATGATCATAAGGAAAAACTCTGCATTACAAGGACAACTCTATATTCGCAACCAAAAGATTGATAGAATCAATACCTTTTGCTACTTGGGTACCATAGTAAATAAATGAAGAATGGGACTACTCACTGGAAATTCGATGCAGAATAGAAAAAGTGAGAGCAGCCTGTACAGAAATGATCAAAGTGTTCAGAAATATAATAAGACTTCTCAAATGCGACGTCTTTCCGGTGCTTCTGTATGGGGCGGAGTCTTGGACTGTAATTAGGACATCATGTAAAAGGTTGGAAGTATTCGAGATGTGGCTCTACAGGCGCATGCTTAGAATATCTTGGACAGAGCATACTACCAACAAGACAGTGCCGGTACTCTTGAACAAAGACCTAGAAATTGTTAATACAATTAAAAGAAGAAAACTCGAATATCTGGGCTACATCATGAGAAACGAGGAAAGATATGGTCTACTCCAACTTATACTGCAGGCCAAGGTGGACGGAAAAAAAGGACCAGGCAGGAGACGTGTCTTGTGGCAAAAAAACCTGCGAACATGGTTCTCAACAACAACAACGGGACTATACTGGGCAGCTGTAGACAAAGTCCTCATAGCTAGGATGATCGCAGATATCCGATAATGGGTCGGCACAAAGAGAAGAAGTTTAACAATTAAAATTTATTGCTAAAAAAAAATCAATATTTTGTAATACCCCTCCACCTCCCTAGCCCTTATTACTGCTTCCAGCTGTTGAACTTTTTCACCACTGTCTGTGGGATTCTTCCCCACTCTTCAAGCATCGTAACCTTTAAGTCTCTCAGCGATGCAGGAGCTGGATTTCTGGCTCGAACCCTTCTTTTGAGCTCATCTCACATGTGCTCGATTGGATTAATGTCAGGTCTCCGCGCAGGCCAGTCTAATGTGGGTATTTCCATTTACGCTAAGTATTACCGCACCGGTGCAGCAGTATGTGGCCTTGCATCGTCGTGCATTAGCACGAAGCCATCACCAACAAACCCAGCGTAAGGAACGACGAGCACTTTTTTCTTGTTCATTTGGGGCGTTTTCTTTGCGATTTCTGCCTTCAAACGCACCAATAACTTTATATAATATTCATAATTGATGGTTTTTTCCTCCTCAGCATAGTCCATTATTCCATGCGCATCCCAAAATACAGAGGCTAAAACCTTCCCAGCCAACTTTCGTTAGTTTCGAGCGGCTTTTACCGGCTGCACTTAGGTGACTGCCAATTTGATTCTGGTGTGTAGTGGTGGATCCATTTTTCATCCATTGTCACATATCGCATGAAAAAATCTTTTTTTTTTCTTAAACAGGTCCAAACAGCGCTCAGAATCAACACGTTGTTGTTTTTGGTTCACTGTGGGCAAACTCGGTACCCATTTTGAACAGAGCTTGCTCATGCCCAAATGTTTATGCAAAATATGACCAACACGTTCTTTCGGTACCTTTAGGGTGTCAGCTATCTCACGCAATTTTAGTTCACGGTCATCCAAAACAATTTTGTGGATTTTTTTTATGTTTTCCGGTGTAACCACCTCATTTGGGCATCCAGAGCGTTCAGCATCATTTGTACGACCGCGTTTAAATTCAGCATACCCGTAAATGATAAGTGATTTTTCGGGAGCAGAGTCCTCGTAAAACTTATGAAGCCATGGCTTTGTTTGAACGGTATTTTTTCCCATCAAAAAAACAGTGTTTAATCAACACACGAAATTCGATTTTTTCCGTTGTTTCGAAAATATTAAAAGTGGCGTCACTAAAACTACTGTAACTTGTAAACTAATTGTCGAAATGTCATGAAATTTTGACACGTACCGTTTGAAGATTGGTACTTCCTAAAAATCATATGGATTTTTTGAAAAGATCAAAAACTTTTCAGCCTACGTGTTAAAAGGAAAAACGGATCCAAAACTGGTATCAGGCTCGAAAGAAAAGTAAAATTGGAATTCTTTTTTTTCTCTCTCATACTCTTACCTGACTAACACGTGTTAGAGAAGGATTCCTTTTACGTAAGACGTTTCAATAATAAAATATCCGAACCATAATATTAACAAATTTTAGTATAAATCAAATTTAATATCCCGAATAAAAGAGAAAAACAAAAAACCGAAATACCATTTATTAAATTAGCATATAATTAAACATAAAAAATCTTTCGAACAAACGGTTAACAATATAAACTCTCATTACAATTCCCTATAACTACCCAGATCTTGTCTATAATTTACCGAAGTACGGTTTTTACCTTATCAATAATTGAAGAGACGATTTACTAGTTCAAAGTCGATAGTCGGCTTTTAAACAAAGGGAAAATAGGGGTTCGTAGGTTATGTTCAATCCGATGAAACCAATGGAATCAAATATTTACAAACTAAATTATTAATGGATATAATTTTTCTATTTTGTTAATTTCAGCTTAAAACGTAAATGGAATTAATTTCGAAACAATTCGATTATTTTTATAAGGTTCTATGAAGTGTTATAAAAAAACTACGCATACAAAATTAAATGTCAAAATGGCCCCAATAAAATATTAAAAAAACTTTCCGAAGAAACACTTGCAGATACAACTAATCGAATTCTCTCTCCCTAGCAGCTTTTCTGCATTCACCTGGATATAAATCTCCCCTTCCTTTTTCCAGAGTTTTCAATCTTAAACTAGTTGGTGCCAGTTGCGTTTTACCTCATCTCAATGTCGTCCAACCAGCGTTACGGTGGTCTTCCGGTACTCCTTTTCTGCTCTCGGTCTCCCTTGCTCTACGCTCTTTATCCATCTAGCATCTACTTGCCGAGCCACATGACCAACCCATCACCATTTGAGCTCCGCGACCTTGCCCACAATATTCTCCACCCTTGTTCTTCTCCTTATTTCCTTGATCCAGATGTGATCTCATAGAGAAATCTCCAATATGGCTCTTTCTATAGCTCGTTGTGGTGTTCTCAATCAGCTAGCTGATTGGATTATCAGTATCATTGAATCCATACATAGACAATACTGCAAGGATACAGCTATTAAAAATTTTTCTGCTTAGTTTTTCCACGGCCGACCAGGTCACATGGATCTTTCTTGTAATTTCTGCAGTTTGGTTCTGCTTGCTCAACGTGACTGGAACTAAACGGACAAAAAGAGTTATATTCAATAGCTATTTTCCAAAAATGGAAAACAGTAAAAATTAAAATAAGTAAGTAAGTAATGCTCCATAAAATTAACGATTATGTTAATATTTTGCCAAATAAAGAATTTGATTTTAGTCTAAATCATTATACAGTTCAAAAAACACCCAATCTTCTGCTATTTCAATTAACTTCAATAGTTGAACACTGGAGCAATTTCTTCGATATTAGTAAAGCCTTCCCTTTAATCTTACGTTTTCTTTGTTATGTCGAGTACTTTTAGATCAACCCTCATATTTTAAGGGTGAACACCACCGTAGAGGGCAAAAAAAAGGTGAACTTTAAGAATATTTTTTACGAAGCACTATACAAGATATCGACTTGAGATTAAAAAATTTTTATTATACAAATATCACAGAACAGACACGGTTTGTTGCTTTGAGTTCTATTGGTTTGCAGAAAATTAGCTCTTCTATTGCTGACATATCATCACAAAATCGAACATAGGCAATGAAATGTGTCAGTATATAAATATAATAAATTTCTTGTTAGATATAGGTTGTGGGCTCCATTGTTATCTTAAAACGAGATTTTTAAACTAAAATTAAATCTATAAACCAAAAGATCTAATTTTCAGATATGGAGTACAATGCCAGATCATAAAAGTTGAGATGTATTAACCGCCGCAAAATTTAGTTATAAACAGGAATCCGGGCTCTCTATTAACATGTTTACCAACTTAATGCAAGTTTAAGACAGGCGTTAACCTACAGATAACTAACTTTCATAAAACTTCCTCCGTTGAAACCGTGAAGTATGCATAAATGCACAACATAGATGAGTCCAGGAGCTGCCATTAACTTACATAGTGCTAGGGTATTTGAAAACGGCAGGGTGAAGTTTAATAATGGAATAAAAACTTCGAGTTCAGAGTTTTCGAATTTAAAATGGAAACAGCAGAAGTACTTTATTATGAAAATAGGATCAAAATAAACTCAGTTTTTAAAACTAGTTATATTACTTACAAAATATATATATATATATATATATATATATATATATATATATATATATATATATATATATATATATACAGTGTTACAGGGAAAGTCGTCCTAGATAATTTAAGGACGTTACAGTTTAGGTCGTTTCTGACCGATTTGACTCTATGACATGATGTCCTAAACTTAACCGGTTTTGAGATATCTATTATTATATATATATATATATATATATATATATATATATATATATATATATATATATATATATATATTATATGTAGCAAAAAAAACATGTTTTTTTTGCTTTTATATCGATTTTTTTTTATTAGAGGTTCTCGAGTGGGAGAAAAAAAAATGTATGGAAGTTATTCTGCAAATTATTTTAAAAACTTTTACGTCTTTTTAGCTATCAAAAAAGGTATAATACTAGGAGTTTAATAGAAAAACTGTACACAGAATGACACCTAAAGCGGGCTCGGGTAACAAAAGGTAAATTTTTAGTTCTAGGTGAAAATACGAAAAATACACAAATAAAACAAAAAACCTTGCAATTTAATATTTTTTGTTAATTATAATTCATGTTCTATATGGTCGCCCCTATTTCTAACACAAATTCTCATTCTTTTTCTTAAATTACTTTTCACAACGCTGGTTGTGAGGTGCCGCCTCATTTCGTCAGCCGCATCAATTATTTTTTGTTCTAGGACATCCACGTTTTCGATAGGAGTCATCTGGTCGTATACGAGACTTTTCATGTGACCCCACACATAAAAAATCCATCGGTGTTAGGTCTGAGCTTCTCGCCGGCCAAGGTATGGCCGCCTCTTCCAATCCATTTGTTGGGATAATTGTCATTGAGCCATGCACGAACACTTCCTCTGTACTGAGCTGGGCAGCCATCGTGCTGAAAGTACATGTTTTGTCTCAAACCAATAGGTAGGTCTTCCATCAAATTAGGTAAATCGTTCCGCAAAAAATTGTCGTATTCCTCGCCATTCAAATTATCTGGCAGGAAGAATGGCGCAACCAAATAATTTGAAATTATACCCATCCACACATTTAAGCTGAATCTTGTTTGTGATCCTTTCGTTCTTTTTTTGTTTGGGTTGCCTTCCTCTTTAGAAGCCCAATAGTGGGCATTGTGGTAGTTTGTAAGACCGTCTTTGTCGAATTTCGACTCGTCAGTCCATAGTATTTTCTTAAAAAAAATGCATCTTCGACATTGGTATTGAGCATAAATCTGCAGAATTCTAATCGTCCCAACGGATCCCCTTCTTCAATGACTTGCACGGGCGTATAGTGGTAAGGGTGTTGCCCAACAGTATGCATTACAAACCATACCTTCCACTGCGAAATACCAAGCTGTTGTGCGACAAGATTTGTAGATGTGGTTGGGTCCACCTCAAAGAGACGTCGTATTTCGTTTTTTCTTCGTCTTCGTCAAAGATACGTGGTCGTCCCATGTCAGTCCGCCGTCTTTGTACGGAACCAGTTTCTCGTAGTCTTCGATAAGTTCCATCAAATACGCTAACATCAGGTACACGACGAGTAGGATATCGCAGTATGTATTCATCACGTGCACGCGACGACACTCCTTCGCAAAATCCGTAACACATTAGGATGTCAGCATATTCCTCGTTGGTATACGTTGCCATATTCACAAGCAGAGATCAAAATCCAGTTACGAGCCAATTCACATAGTCAGATGATGAAACACAGATATTTTTTTGAAAAGCACGGTATAGCACATCTACCACGGATGAATCGCATGAGCAGACTAAAAATCATTCAATAATGTTTAGTGAACAGAAAATGTCACTCGCACAGAGTGTACCCCGACCGGAAAAAATGCTTACCCAACCCTTTTTATTGTTTGAAGGTGCAGGTAGTAAACCGGTAATTGGTAGTATCTAAATTCTATTATTATGTTACTCTACATTTGGGCCTATTGAAATCTCATTTTCTTAGAATTTTCAATAGATCCAGTAGATATTATACCGTTTTAGATAGCTAAAAAGAAAGTTTTTAAAATAATTTGCAGAATAACTTCCATACATTTTTTTTTTCTCTTTATTGATTTAAAGTAGGAAACACTTGTAAAAATTCGTAATTTAGAAACATTAACAAGCCGCCATTTGAAACTGTTAGTAACTAGTTCAAATTTTTTTGATGATTTTTGATACTTGACATACAGACTAACTAAAAAATAACCAAAACATCGCACTCGAGAACCTCTAATAAAAAAAAATCGATATAAAAGCAAAAAAAAACATGTTTTCTTTAGAAAATCTTTAAACTTCAATATCTTGAAAACGGTTAAGTTTAGGACATCATCTTATAGAGTCAAATCGGTCAGAAACGACCTAAACTATAACGTCCTTAATTATCTAGGACGACTTTCCCTGTAACCCTGTATATATATATATATATATATATATATATATATATATATATATATATATATATATATATATATATATATATTGAAATATCTAAAGCAGACAGAGATTTGTTTTGATCCCGTCAGTGAATGTTTACCAATTACGAAGGTAAGGTGTCGTAAAGGTCAACGTTTTTTTATATAGATAGATGGACTCAGTGAGTAAGAAATTTGTAGAAAGTGTACAACAAAGTGCAGATAGACTGTGTCATTGGTACAATTGGTTATGTTTTAAATTTGCCACGGACAACTTACACATTCAAGGTACGTTTATTTATTTATTTCGTATGGATGTACACACACAGCACAATTGAAGTTAAATCAAAATTACCGATTTAAGGTACATCAAAAATCGTTTACCATTTATGTCTTGAAAAACCTATTTGAAATTCTGTTTTTATTTTGCCTCCACACAGCTGTTATATAAAAAATAGCGGATCTCAATAATAAAGGAAAAAATCGACCCTAAACCAATTTAATATAAAAAAATAAATAACCCGTCAAATGCAAGTTGAACTTGCGCAATTAGTGTTCCGTACGTTGATTGCTTTCAAAATAAAAAAAATTGTTACAGAGGTACAAAATGATCAGTGACTTCACATAACACACCCCAAATGAGTTTTCAACAAAGTTTGTTTCCAATCTTTACTGAAATCTGATGACCTTGAAATTTTTATTTTTTTTTTATATACCAGATAAATTATTAAAGGTAATGCACTCGTGATAATTTTCGTTCACTCTACACCCGGTGGAGAATATTCCAGGATTTTTTCAAAATTTTTGATAAATACTTTTCGAGATAAGGCGGGGGGACAGCGATTTTTCGCAATTTTTTAAAAACAATACAAAGAAAAGTGCGCGCAAGTATTACATTATATATATATATATATATATATATATATATATATATATATATATATATATATATATATATATATATATATATATATATTTTACTCGTGTTTTCACAAGCTTTCATTTGACACCACACTCGATGACCTAGTAAAATTTTTTTTTCACTTCCGATTTCACCCCCCAAAACTAACCCCTTAAGTCAAAATTTAACTTTCAAAACTACATGGTTCTGATGAGGCCATCAATCAACTTTCTTTGTCAAATAGTTTCGGAGAAAAATCGGGTGTGACAGACAGACAGACACCGAAGTCATCTTATAAGTGTTCCTTACGGAACACTAAAAAATAATATACAAAAAATATTATATTTTAAAATAATTACTTATCAACACTCATCAATAAATTATTATACAATATTATAATAAAAAAAATTTCTAACAGGTAATTCATAAAAATTTTATTTGTTTCCTTGTAAAAAAGATAACAAAATAAACGTTAAGATGGATTGTTCCTCTTTATTTTATTTTAAACTAGAGAGGATTTGGTCAGATGTGGACAAAAAAGGTTACTTTAAAATCGCCGCTATCGGGGAGGCTCGTGTATATTATACGATATGTCTTTTCTTTATTTTATTGATTTTTTCAAACATATTTTTGTAAGGACTTGATGTAATTTCCACAGTTTTTTGTAGTACTGGACATAAAGATTTTACAATTTTTTTTAACGCTTCAGCGTTAAAGCCTGAAATAGACGGCTCACTATTTAAATGTTCTTTCTTTACTTTACTTTGTTTAAGAGAGAGAGCATTTACATTTTAAGCTGCTTTAAACAAAGGTTCAACCAAACTCAACCGCTTGAAATCTGATCTCTTTGGTGAAATTCTGCAAATAAACTTGCAACTTGATATTGTGTTACTTGATGTCCTGGATTTGTCCTCGATCATTGTTCTGTTGCTTGAATACAATACGAGCTCATAAATTAGCAAAAGAGCCGATCAGGTGCAAGCGGGTAGTGGAAGCTAAACCAGTAGAACTGGTGATGAAGGTCGATTACCTGGGCATCAAAATATCAAGTATCGAAAAAATCGAGGAAGAAGTAAAACATCAAGTTAACAAGGCTAATAGCTCAATGATACCATATACAGAAATAAATTCCTCTTCTTTGAGACCAAAATAAGAATATACAAGAGCGTAATACGACCAGTAATGACACACATCTGAAACAAGACCCGATACAAGTATAACACAGAGGATGCTGGAATCGACTGAAATGAGAATACTTGGGAGATGTACAAACAAGACACTGAGGGACAGGGAAATGAGTGAAAACATAAGACGTACATGTAATATAGAAAATATTAACCAGTGGATAAGAGGAAGAAAAGTGGAATGGGATCAACACATAGCAAGAATGGCAAATAACGGGATAGTACGGATAGCAAGAGACAAGTCACCGAATGGAAGAAGATCAATGGGACATCTAAGAAAGAGATGAAGCGACGATCTATAAAGCAGGGAACAAAGAAAACAGGCAATAGTGCCTAGCTATAAGTCGGAAGAAGAAGACGTTTTTTTTTTCCAGTTCCTTATTTTGATGTTGCTTTGTGTTTCTTATGGTCCACCTTAGTTATAAATGTGGCTGATTATAACGTGTTTTTTCCAGTGCAGTTCTTGAGTGTATGGAGACTTTTTGATATTAATTTTATTTACATTTTCATAACAACGATGGGACTTCTAAATAAAATGTTCCGTAGTTATTGCCCGCCCGCTTAATACTAATCCTCGATAGTTAAGTTTCAAATATTAATTTAAAAATGTTTTCTCATAGTTTCCAATTAATTAGTTAAAACATAACAGAAAAAATAGTATAGAAAGCAGGTGGTGTATGGAGACTTTTTGGACTGACTATATATAAATCATATTCCGTTCCATAAATATTAAAAATAGTTTTTTACAGCAAAAATTTTCAACTTCTTTTCGAAGGCAAATTAAACTGGGACTTTCTTTTTAACGAGCTCCTTTTTAAAAACTTACGCTAGTAGTTTTAAAATTATTTCATCTTTTTCCTCATATTTTCATGAATATTCATATCTGAATAGTTTTTAAAAACCGAAATGATTTCGAAAGTTAATGCCAGCCGGCTAGGTCAACTTAATGCATTATTGAAAAAACGTCGTTCTATTAACGTTAAAAAGATGTATTTTAAACGTTAAAAAGATGTTTTTTAAAAAGGTTTCCGAAGACCGTGAAAGATTTTTACGATGAAAA
>CM032448.1:15748365-15836839 GCA_019049505.1 Pachyrhynchus sulphureomaculatus
TGTCAGTAGAGAATGCGGAATAGATATAAAAATACAAAGAAGATTAAACACATGATCATAAGGAAAAAAAACTCTGCATTACAAGGACAACTCTATATTGCAACCAAAAGATTGATAGAATCAATACCTTTTGCTAACTTGGGTACCATAGTAAATAAATGAAGAATGGACTACTCACTGGAGATTCGATGCAGAATAGAAAAAGTGAGAGCAGCCTGTACAGAAATGGTCAATAGTGTTCAGAAATATAACTAAGTCTTCTCAAATGCGACCGTCCTTTCTCTCTTCCGGTGCTTCTGTATGGGCCGAGAGTCCGTGGACTGTAATCAGGGCATCATGTAAAAGGTTGGAAGTATTCGAGATGTGGCTCTACAGGCGCATGGCTTATAATATCTTGGACAGAGCATACTACCAACAAGACAGTGCTGATACTCTTGAACAAAATGCCTAGAAATTGTTTAATACAATTAAAAGAAGAAAACTCGAATATCTGGGCCACAATCATGAGAAACGAGGAAAGATATGTCTACTCCAACTTATACTGCAGTGGGCAAGGTGGACGGAAAAAGAGGACACAGGCAGGAGACGTGTTTTGTGGCCAAAAAAACCTGCGAACATGTTTCTCAACAACAACAACAGGGAACATAAACTGGGCAGCTTGTAAGACAAGTCCTATTAGCTAAGGATGATCGCAGATATCCGATTATGGGTCGGCACAAAGAGAAGAAGTTTAACAATTTAAAATTTATTGATAAAATAAAAACCAAAAATCAATATTTTTGTAATACCCCCCCTCCACCTCCTAACCCTTATTACTGCTTCCCAGCCGTTTGAACTTTTTCACCACTGTCTGTGGGATTCTTCCCCACTCTTCAAGGCATCGTAACCTTTAAGTCTCTCAGCGATGCAGGAGCTGGATTTCTGGCTCGAACCCTTCTTTTTGAGCTCATCTCACATGTGCTCGATTGGATTAATGTCAGGTCTCCGCGCAGGCCAGTCTAATGTGGGTATCTCCACGTACGCTAAGTATTACCGCACCGGTGCAGCAGTATGTGGCCTCGCATTGTCGTGCATTAGCACGAAGGTATCACCAACAAACCCAGCGTAAGGGAAGACGAGCACTTTTTTCTTGTTCATTTGGGGCGTTTTCTTTGCGATTTCTGCCTTGAAACGCACCAATAACTTTATATAATATTCGCTATTATTGATGGTTTTTTCCTCCTCAGCATAGTCCCCATTATTCCATGCGCATCCCAAAATACAGAGGCCAAAACCTTCTCAGCCAACTTTTCTGTCTTTTTTTTGGTCGCTTCGAGCAGCTTTTACCCGGCTGCTGTCCACTTAGGTAACTGCCGATTTGATTCTGGTGTGTAGTGGTGGATCTATGTTTCATCCATTGTCACATATCGCATGAAAAAATCTTTTTTTTTTTGCTTTAAACAGGTCCAAACAACGCTCAGAATCAACACGTTGTTGTTTTTGGTCTACCGTGGGCTAACTCGGTACCCATTTTGAACAGAGCTTGCTCATGCCCAAATGTTTATGCAAAATATGACCAACACGTTCTTTTGATTACCTTTAGGGTGTCAGCTATCTCACGCAATTTCACTTTACGGTCATCCAAAACAATTTTGTGGATTTTTTTGATGTTTTCCGGTGTAATCACCTCATTTGGGCGTCCAGAGCGTTCAGCATCATTTGTATCTGTACGACCGCGTTTAAATCCAGCATACCCGTAAATGATAAGTGTTTATTTGAACAGTATTTTTTCCCATCAAAAAACAGTGTTTAATCAACACACGAAATTCGATTTTTTCCGTTGTTTCCAAAATATTAAAAGTGGCGTCACTAAAACCACTGTAACTTGTAAACTAATTGAAGAAATGTCATAAAATTTGGACACGTATCTTTTGAAGGTTGGTACTTCCTAAAAATCATATGGATTTTTTGAAAAGATCAAAAACTTTTCAGCCTACGTGTTAAAAGGAAAAAACGGATCCAAAACTGGTATCAGGCTCGAAAGAAATGTAAAATTGGAATTCTTCCTTTCTCTCTCATACTCTTACCTGACAAACACGTGTTAGAGAAGGATTCGTGTTACGTAAGACGTTTCAATAATAAAATATCCGAACCATAATATTAACAAATTTTGGTATAAATCAAATTTAATATCCCCAATAAAAGAAAAAAACCAAAAACAGAAATACCATTTATTAAAATTAGTATATAATTAAACATAAAAAATCTTTCGAACAAACGGTTAACAATATAAACTCTCATTACAATTCCCTATAACTACCCAGATCTTGTCTATAATTTACCAAAGTACGGTTTTTACCTTATAAATAATTGAAAAGACGATTTACTAGTTCAAAGTCGATAGTCGGCTTTTAAACAAAGGGAAAATAGGGGTTCGTAGGTTATGTTCAATCCGATGAAACCAATGGAATCAAATATTTACAAACTAAATTATTAATGGATATAATTTTTCTATTTTGTTAATTTCAGCTTAAACGTAAATGGAATTAATTTCGAAACAATTCGATTATTTTTATAAGGTTCTATGCATACAAAATTAAATGTCAAAATGGCTCCAATAAAATACGAAAAAAAAAAACTTTCGAAGAAACATTTGCAGATACAACTAATCGAATTCTCTCTCCCTCTCTCTCTCTCTCTAGCAGCTTTTCTGCATTCATCTGGATATAAGTCTCCCCTTCAGTTTTCAATCTTAAGCTAGTTGGTGCTTGTTGCGTTTTACCTCATCTCAATGTCGTCCAACCAGCGTTTCGGTGGTCTTCCGGTACTCCTTTTCTGCTCTCGGTCTCCCTTGCTCTACGCTCTTTATCCATCTAGCATCTACTTGCCGAGCCACATGACCAACCCATCACCATTTGAGCTCCGCGACCTTGCCCACAATATTCTCCACCCTTGTTCTTCTCCTTATTTCCTTGATCCAGATGTGATCTCATAGAGAAATCTCCAATATGGCTCTTTCTATAGCTCGTTGTGGTGTTCTCAATCAGCTAGCTGATTGGATTATCAGTATCATTGAATCCATACATAGACAATACTGCAAGGATACAGCTATTAAAATTTTTCTGCTTAGTTTTTTCCACGGCCGACCAGGTCACATGGATCTTTCTTGTAATTTCTGCAGTTTGGTTCTGCTTGCTCAACGTGACTGGAACTAAAGGGACTAAAAGAGTTATATTCAATAGCTATTTTCCAAAAATGGAAAACAGTAAAAATTAAAATAAGTAAGTAAGTAATGCTCCATAAAATTAACGATTATGTTAATATTTTGCCAAATAAAGAATTTGATTTTAGTCTAAATCATTATACAGTTCAAAAAACACCCAATCTTCTGCTATTTCAATTAACTTCAATAGTTGAACACTGGAGCAATTTCTTCGATATTAGTAAAGCCTTCCCTTTAATCTTACGTTTTCTTTGTTATGTCGAGTACTTTTAGATCAACCCTCATATTTTAAGGGTGAACACCACCGTAGAGGGCAAAAAAAAGGTGAACTTTAAGAATATTTTTACGAAGCACTATACAAGATATCGACTTGAGATTAAAAAAATTTTTATTATACAAATATCACAGAACAGACACGGTTTGTTGCTTTGAGTTCTATTGGTTTGCAGAAAATTAGCTCTTCTATTGCTGACATATCATCACAAAATCGAACATAGGCAATGAAATGTGTCAGTATATATAAATATAATAAATTTCTTGTTAGATATAGGTTGTGGGCTCCATTGTTATCTTAAAACGAGATTTTTAAACTAAAATTAAATCTATAAACCAAAAGATCTAATTTTCAGATATGGAGTACAATGCCAGATCATAAAAGTTGAGATGTATTAACCGCCGCAAAATTTAGTTATAAACAGGAATCCGGGCTCTCTATTAACATGTTTACCAACTTAATGCAAGTTTAAGACAGGCGTTAACCTACAGATAACTAACTTTCATAAAACTTCCTCCCGTTGAACCGTGAAGTATGCATAAATGCACAACATAGATGAGTCCACGAGCTGCCATTAACTTACATAGTGCTAGGGTATTTGAAAACGGCAGGGTGAAGTTTAATAATGGAATAAAAACTTCGAGTTCAGAGTTTTCGAATTTAAAATGGAAACAGCAGAAGTACTTTACTATGAAAATAGGATCAAAATAAACTCACTTTTTAAAACTAGTTATATTACTTACTAAATATATATATATAATATATATATATATATATATATATATATATATATATATATATATATATATATATACTTAAATATAAAATTTGTTTGGGAACTCGGCAAAGGGCTTGATAAATGTTCACACAATGTTCATTAAGCCAATATTTTGGTCCTTGGTTGGGACCTTCTTCAGGGCAAAAACTGAAAAGGAGAATGAGTCTACTAACTGAGAGAGCTTGGGCAAAAATTAAATTATTCAAATTATTACTATTATTATTATTATCAAACTTACGAGGCTGGTTTGAAAAGTCCGTGCAAAGTTCGAGAGATGGCACCACCGGCGCGTATCGAGGTCATGTTTAGTTAGTAGCATCTCTTGAATGAACGCACACCAAGTTTCAGCCATATTGGTCTATTTCTTTGTGTTTGGCATTCGTGTGAATCAAGGAAGTCGAGTGATTTTCAAGAAATGGACGAAAAAGAATTTCGTGTGGTGATTAAACATTACTTTATGAAAGGCAAAACGCCTCAGGAGACTAAAGAGAAGCTTGATAAACATTATGGTGACTCTGCACCTTCGATTAGAACAGTTTATAAGTGGTTTCAAAATTTTCGGACTGGCCATATGGCCACAAGTGACGCTGAACGTTCTGAGCGGCTTGTGGAGGTTACGACTCCAGAAATCATTGATCAAATCCATGATATGGTGATGGATGACAGAAGAGTTAAGGTGCGTGGGATTGCTAGTGCTGTGGGCATCTCGACTGAACGGGTACATCATATTTTGCATAAACATTTGGACATGAGAAAGCTATCCGCAAGATGGGTGCCGCGATTGCTCACGCTTGACCAAAAACGGAATCGTGTGAAGTGTTGCAAGTATGGTTTGCAGCTGTTCCAGAAGAATCCGGAGGACTTTAAGCGTCGTTTCGTCACTGTGGATGAAACATGGATACATTACTATACTCCTGAGACCAAACAACAATCTAAACAATGGGTTACCAAGGGGGAATCTGCACCAAAAAAGGCGAAGACCGTTCCTTCGGCCGGAAAGGTTATGGCGACTGTCTTTTGGGATTCGCAAGGGATAATCCTCATCGACTATCTGGAAAAGGGTAAAACTATTACAGGTGAATATTATTCATCGTTATTGGACCATTTGAAAACCGAGCTGCAAGAAAAACGCCCGCGATTGGCCCGAGAAAGTCCTTTTCCATCACGACAACGCACCAGCACACACCTCAGCAGTTGTGGTCGCAAAATTAATGGAAATAGGATTCCAATTCGTTTCACATCCCCGCTATTCTCCAGACTTGGCTCCCTCGGACTACTATTTGTTCCCCAATTTGAAGAAATGGCTGGCGAGACAAAGATTTTATTCAAACGAGGAGGTGATTGCAGACACTAATGGATATTTTGCAGACTTGGACAAATCCTATTATTCGGAAGGGATCAACAAACTAGAACATCGATGGACGAAGTGTATAAGCCTAAAAGGAGACTATGTCGAAAAATAAAAAAGGTTTACCCCAAACACATAAGTAGTTTTTATTTTTGCACGGACTTTTCAAACCAGCCTCGTATGTAGAAGTACAGAAATATAAGATGTAATACGAGGCTGGTTTGAAAAGTCCGTGCAAAAATAAAAATTACTTATGTGTTTGGGGTAAACGTTTTTTTATTTTTCGACATAGTCTCCTTTTAGGCTTATAAACTTCGTCCAATGATGTTCTAGTTTGTTGATCCCTTCCGAATAATAGGATTTGCCCAAGTCTGCAAAATATCCATTAGTGTCTGCAATCACCTCCTCGTTTGAATAAAATCTTTGTCCCGCCAGCCATTTCTTCAAATTGGGGAACAAATAGTAGTCCGAGGGAGCCAAGTCTGGAGAATAGGGGGGATGTGAAACGAGTTGGAATCCTATTTCCATTAATTTTGCGACCACAACTGCTGAGGTGTGTGCTGGTGCGTTGTCGTGATGGAAAAGGACTTTCTTGTGGGCCAATCGCCGGGCGTTTTTCTTGCAGCTCGGTTTTCAAACGGTCCAATAACGATGAATAATATTCACCTGTAATAGTTTTACCCTTTTCCAGATAGTTGATGAGGATTATCCCTTGCGAATCCCAAAAGACAGTCGCCATAAACTTTCCGGCCGAAGGAACGGTCTTCGCCTTTTTTGGTGTAGATTCCCCCTTGGTAACTCATTGTTTAGATTGTTGTTTGGTCTCAGGAGTATAGTAATGTATCCATGTTTCATCCACAGTGACGAAACGACGCTTAAAGTCCTCCGGATTCTTCTGGAACAGCTGCAAACCATCCTTGCAACACTTCACACGATTCCGTTTTTGGTCAAGCGTGAGCAATCGCGGCACCCATCTTGCGGATACCTTTCTCATGTCCAAATGTTTATGCAAAATATTATGTACTCATTCAGTCGAGGTGCCCACAGCACTAGCAATCTCATGCACCTTAACTCTGCTGTCATCCATCACCATATCATGGATTTGATCAATGATTTCTGGAGTCGTAACCTCCACAGGCCGTCCAAAATGTTCAGCGACACTTGTGCCCATATGGCCAGTCCGAAAATTTTGAAACCACTTATAAACTGTTCTAATCGAAGGTGCAGAGTCACCATAATGTTTATCAAGCTTCTCTTTAGTCTCCTGAGGCGTTTTGCCATTCATAAAGTAATGTTTAATCACCACACGAAATCCTTTTTCGACCATTTCTTGAAAATCACTCGACTTCCTTGATTCAAACGAATGCCAAACACAAAGAAATAGACCAATATGGCTGAAACTTGGTGTGTGCGTTCATTCAAGAGATGCTACTAACTAAACATGACCTCGATACGCGCCGGTGGTGCCATCTCTCGGACTTTGCACGGACTTTTCAAACCACCCTCGTATAAAATAAAAAATAAAAACACTCACATGAACAGTTGAGTTAACATGAATGGCCATAATTAGCTTGTAACATAGAAACGACTAACAATCCATTAAAGTAAACTATACATAAAGTTAAAAAGATCAAATTTAAAACAATGATGTGTTTGAAAACCCTGGATGCTGAAAAACATTTTTAAGTATTAATTAATTCACCAGAAATAACCACCTGTAGCCGGCGCCATGCACAAAATAATTGACACACCACTGACAAAAGACAGTTACCTGACAGAGATAAGGCACTTTTTTGAAAACCTAAGAACCGAAATTGTAAACAACCGGAAGGAGAACTGGTCCGATGAAAAATATATAAATGGTCAAATAAAGAGAAGAAGAAATTACCAATTAAACGACCTTAAAACCGATAAGGAAATTCGGATCGAAAACAACCATGAATTTTGGGTAAAAAAGGGACAAGAGATCTAGCAAGAGAAACAGAGAAGGAGGGATAGTATGTTATATTACCTAATAAATAAAATAAATTAATTAATAAGTGAGTAAGAAATTTGTAGAAAGTGTACAACAAAGTGCAGATAGACTGTTTCATTGGTACAATTGGTTTATGTTTTAAATTTGTCACGGAAAACTTACACATTCAAGGTACGTTTATTTATTTATTTGGTATGGATGTACATTGCACACAGCACAATTGAAGTTAAATCAAAATTACCGATTTAAGGTACATCAAAAATTGTTTACCATCTAGGCCTTGAAAAACCTATTTGAAATTCTGTTTTTATTTTGCCTCCACATAGCTGTTATATAAAAAAATAGCGGATCTCAATAATAAAGGAAAAAATCGACCCTAAACCAATTTAATATAAAAAAATAAATAACCGGTCAAGTGCAAGTTGAACTTGCGCAATTAATGTTCCGTATGTTGATTGCTTAAATGTATATATATATATATATATATATATATATATATATATATATATATATATATATATATATATATATATATATACATATATATACATATATATACATATATATATATATATATATATATATATATATATATATATATATATATATATATATATATATATGTATATATATATATATATATATATATATATATATATATATATATATATATATATATATATATATATATATATATACATATATATACATATATATACATATATATATATATATATATATATAATATATATATATATATATATATATATATATATTTTACTCGTGTTTTCATAAGCTTTCATTTGACACCACACTCGATGGCCTAGTAAAATTTTTTTTTTCACTTCCGATTTCACCCCCCAAAACTAACCCCTTCAAAAATTTTACTTTCAACACTACATGGTTCTGATGAGGCCATCAATTCCTATATTATTACCAAATTTCAACTTTCTATGTCAAATAGTTTCGGAGAAAATCGGGTGTGACAGACAGACAGACACCGAAGTCATCTTATAAGTGTCCCTTACGGAACACTAAAAAATAATATATAAAAAATATTATATTTTAAAATAATTACTTACCAACACTCATCAATAAATTATTATACAATATTATAATAAAAAAATTTCTAACAGGTAATTCATAAAAATTTTATTTGTTTCCTTGTAAAAAAGATAACAAAATAAACGTTAAGATGGATTGTTCCCTTTTATTTATTTTAAACTAGAGAGAATTTGGTCAGACGTGGACAAAAAAGGTTACTTTAAAATCCCCGCTATCGGGGAGGCTCGTGTATATTATACGATATGTCTTTTCTTTATTTTATTGATTTTTTCAACATATTTTTGTAAGGACTTGATGTAATTTCCACAGTTTTTTGTAGTACTGGACATAAAGATTTTACAATTTTTTTTAACGCTTCAGCGTTAAAGCCTGAAATAGACGGCTCACTATTTAAATGTTCTTTCATTACTTTACTTTGTTTGAGAGAGAGAGCATTTACATTTTAAGCTGCTTTAAACAAAGGTTCAAACCAAACTCAAACCGCTTGAAATCTGATCTCTTTGGTGAAATTCTGCAAATAAACTTGCAACTTGATATTGTGTTACTTGATGTCCTGGATTTGTCCTCGATCATTGTTCTGTTGCTTGAATACAATACGAGCTCATAGATTAGCAAAAGAGCCGATCAGGTGCAAGCGGGTAGTGGAAGCTAAACCAGTAGAACTGGTGATGAAGGTCGATTACCTGGGCATCAAAATATCAAGTATCGAAAAAATCGAGGAAGAAGTAAAACAGCAAGTTAACAAGGCTAATAGCTCAATGATACCATATACAGAAATAAATTCCTCTTCTTTGAGACCAAAATAAGAACATACAAGTATAACACAGAGGATGCTGGAATCGACTGAAATGAGAATACTTGGGAGATGTACAAACAAGACACTGAGGGACAGAGAAAGGAGTGAAAACATAAGACATGTAATATAGAAAATATCAACCAGTGGATAAGAGGAAGAAAAGTGGAATGGGATCAACACATAGCAAGAATGGCAAATAACGGGATAGTACGGATAGCAAGAGACAAGTCACCGAATGGAAGAAGATCAATGGGACATCTAAGATAGAGATGAAGCGACGATCTATAAAGCAGGGAACAAAGAAAACAGGCAATAGTGCCTAGCTATAAGTCGGAAGAAGAAGACGTTTTTTTTTTTTTTTCCAGTTCCTTATTTTGATGTTGCTTTGTGTTTCTTATGGTCCACCTTAGTTATAAATGTGGCTGATTATAACGTGTTTTTTCCAGTGCAGTTCTTGAGTGTATGGAGACTTTTTGATATTAATTTTATTTACATTTTCATAACAACGATGTGACTTCTAAATAAAATGTTCCGTAGTTATTTTTAATACTAATCCTCGATAGTTAAGTTTCAAATATTAATTTAAAAATGTTTTCTCATAGTTCCAATTAATTAGTTAAACATAACAGAAAAAATAGTATAGAAAACAGGTGGTGTATGGAGACTTTTTTGGACTGACTATATATAAATCATATTCCGTTCCATAAATATTAAAAATAGTTTTTTTACAGCAAAAATTTTCAACTTCTTTTCGAAGGCAAATTAAACTGGGACTTTCTTTTTAACGAGCTCCTTTTTAAAAACTTACGCTAGTAGTTTTAAAATTATTCATCTTTTTCCTCATATTTTCATGAATATTCATATCTGAATAGTTTTTAAAAACCGAAATGATTTCGAAAGTTAATGCCAGCCAGCTAGGTCAACTTAATGCATTATTGAAAAAACGTCGTTCTATTAACGTTAAAAAGATGTATTTTAAACGTTAAAAAGATGTTTTTTAAAGGTTTCCGAAGACCGTGAAAGGATTTTTACGATGAAAAGTTGATTAATTATTCTCTTTCAAATGGTAATTAAGGATACTCGGAATGGTTGTTTGGATTCGTTCCTTATGACGTTGATCCGGAATTAAGTGTAATTTTATTAAAATATGTATCATTAAAGTTTTTGTTCATAAATGTTTAGAAAGAAATAAGAAAGAAACAATACAACAAAGTGCATATAATAAAAGAACATATGTGTATTCTTATTAAAACATACAGTCAGTCAAGTAAGGACGTGATCACTCGTATTCTTGAAAAAATGGGTTTTGAGAACATTTCTTGCCATCAATGTATTCTTTTGTGTGCTAACAACAGCATAATTTCCTTAGTAAGTTGTTAAATCGCCTCCTGCATCAATAATCGCCTGGCATCTTCGAGGTGTGCTGTCGACGAGATTTTCTGCATACCCTGCAAATTTTTCGAATCTCGCGAGACAACTAAGTGAAAGTCCTCAGAGTCCTTCCTATAAGCTTTCTCTTTACAAGGGAACAAAGGTTTTCAATAGGGTTGGCGTCCGGCGATTGTGAGGGCTACTCTAGTATCTTATCGTGGGCCCAAGCGTTTCCAAGGAAAAACACAACCTACTATTCCCATATTGCAGTCAAGGATGCCCGATGTTGTCTTCAGACAGCGTATCATAAAGCGTATTTTAATGAAGCTAGACACCAAAAAGGCTTCTGGCGCTGACGGAATACCTGCCATAGTTCTCAAAATCTATGCGAGGACACTAACACCAGTTTTCTGTAGACTTTTTAACCTATCCTACACAAAGGAAATATTTTCTTCCTGCTGGAAATGTGCCACAGTTCAGCCGATACCTAAAAAATGCAAGAATACCTTTCCAAATAACTACCGACCAATCGCACTGCTTTCAATAATATCGAAGGTCATGGAAAAGGTTACCAATCAGCATCTTCTGAAACATCTTGAACGATTCAATATTATTAGCGATCACCAATATGGCTTTCGAAAACATAGATCAACAGGAGATCTTTTGACTTATGTAACACAGGTTTGGAACAATGCAATTGAACACTTTGGAGAATCTCGAGCGGTTGCTCTTGACATATCCAAGGTATTCGACCGTGTTTGGCACGATGGACTGTTGGCTAAGCTACGCCCTTATGGTATGTCTGAAAAGTTCTGTTTGTGGCTCTCATGTTTCCTCAAAGAGCGTTCTTTACGAGTGGAGGTCGACGAATTTCTTTCTAACAGCTTCACTATCAACGCCGGTGTGCCCCAAGGCTCCATACTCTGTCTCGTACTCTCTTTCTCATTTACATTAACGCTCTGCTGGAAAAGACCGGGAATCCAATCTACAGCTTTGCAGAAGACAGTACGCTTATCTCTTCATTCACTTTGAACGCTCGGGGGCATCGGCTACTCAGGCGAATATCCGCAGACAGCAGATGGTCGTTCAACTTAACAAAGACCTAGAGGAAATTCTATCTTGGGGTGACAGTAACCAAGTGGAATTTAACGCTACAAAAACCCAGGCGGCAGTTTTTTCTAAAAAAGTTAACGTTGCTGAACCCGACATAGTCATCGTCACTCAATTTGTTGGGCGTTAATTTCGGAGCAAATATGTCCTGGCATGAACATGTTGCAGACATAGCAAGGAGAGCTTCTCAAAAGCTGGGAATATTGTTTCGAACCAAAAAGCTTTACAGTCCACAACAACTGTTAATTCTTTACAAAGCTCAAATTCGACCAACTATGGAATACTGCTCCCATGTTTGGGGCTCCGCTCCCAAACATACACATCTTGGTGTTAGCAATGCATAAAAGTTCCACATTGCGACAAATGCCTTTTGAATTACATGGGTCACATGGAAAGGAAATTTAAGTCGCGATTCTAGAATGACATCCAGATACTAGAGTTTATTCCTGATTGGTATCTCTCTCTCTCTCTCTCAATCCTTTTACCCCAATAGAAGTAACGGTGACACTATGCAGTTCTGCCTCAACAGTCCTTCTCCAGGCATCTCGACTCTGCGCGACCTGACTTGACTCGTGCCTATTCATACCAAGGAGAGATCTTACTTGGTTGGACCACCTTGTTGGAGACCGTCCTACCTTCTACCTTTCCCGTTACTACAAACTTTTCCATGGCATCCACTTTCCTCATAATGTGACCAAAATATTTTAGGTACTGTTTATTAATTTTATTTGAAAGTCGGTGATTTATACTAAGCTCTTCAAGAATTGATACGTTAGTACGGTGTTCAGTATATGATACTCTGAGGATCCTTCGATATGCCCACATCTCCAACGCATCGATTCGTCTTTTGTTAGCTTATAGAGCCATACTGTCTCCTACTCTCTTTCTCATTTACTTTAACGATCTACTGGAAAAGACCGGGAATCCAATCTACAGCTTTGCAGATGACAGTACGCTTATCTCTTCATTCACTTTGAATGTTCGGACATCGGCTACTCAGGCGAATATCCACAGACAGCAGGAGGTCGTCCAACTTAACAAAGACCTGGAAGAGATTTTATCTTAGGGTGACAGTACTCAACGCTACAAAAACCCAGGCGGAAGTTTTTTCTAAAAAAGTTAACGTTGCTGAACCCGACATAGTTATGTCGGGGCACTATATTCCCCTAGCATCGTCACTCAATTTGTTGGGCGTTAATTTGGGAGCAAGTATGTCCTGGCATGAACACGTTGCAGGCATAGCAAGGAGAGCTTCTCAAAAGTTGGGAATATTATTTCGAACCAGAAAGCTTTACACTCGACAACAACTGTTAATTCTTTACAAAGCTTAAATTCGACCAAGTATGGAATACTGCTCCCATGTTTGGTGCTCCGCTGCCAAACATACACTGCATTTATTGGATTCTGTTCAGAGAAGAGCTGTTCATCTGATTGGAGACCCGGAACTGACGGGCGGCCTTGATTCGCTGGAACATCGAAGAACGGTTGGCGACTTGAGTCTGTTCTACAAGTATTTTCATGGAAAGTGTTCGAAGGATGTAGCCCGCTTAATTCCTCCCAGAGCGGTGCATGGTAGAAGTACACGTCGCGCTAATACTTCACATCCATACGAGGTTTAGCTTGTTACTCCTCGTACAACGCTTTTCAAGGAGTTTTTTATATGGAGAATATCATCCCTTTGGAATAATTTGTCCAGGGCTGTATTTCCCGCCGAGTACAATTTACAACGAATCAAGAACAATGTAAATCGCTTTTTCCGCACACATGCCGCTCCTGGAGCGCTTTAGAGACTTCTCTGTGGTACGTGTGCTAGATCCTTAAAAAAAAATGTCCATGTTTCCGACGCGTAAGTTGTTATGGGGAATATAAAGCCGGATAGATATTTTAACAATGTGTTTTTTGTGATCTAGATCTTTCCAGACCCTAGTGAGTTTGTTTAGTATCTGGGCGTCATTAACTTTGATCGGTAAAGTTATTTAATTATTGGTGAATTTTTTTGCCATAATGATGCCTTCACACTTTGAGACGTTTACTTTTATTCTCCCGCGTTCCAGCCATGGGAGAACGTAACTTTGGTGCTGTACATTTCAAAATGACTTTATCATTTTCTCTTTCCCCTAAGCCAATACTCATACCGTTTTTTTATTTTCAATACAACACTTTTGCAACGTATATATTAAAGTGTATATTTATTACCATATCCGCTACATTTATTTTAGCAAATTCTTGCATTGTCCCTTTGAAAAGATATATCGACTATTGTCAAAACATTTCTCCTTCGTTTATTACTGCATATCCGACCGACGCTGACATATTACGGAGTGCTGATGCATTGAATTCACTTAAGGACATGCAGTAATAGACAAGTAAAATAGAAGTGAAGAATTGATGGTTTAAATTTAAAACGGTACAAATTGTCAATAACACCAAACTGTAAAAAATGCACATAAAACTTCATAGAGAAGAAAATTAGCTTGATTTTCCACGGAGGTTTATATACATATTTATTTTTACCGAAGAAAAAAGAATTATTCTTCTTGGACCATGTAACTCCATGTAAACTTTAGAGAGTCAAAAATGGGAAGTCGACTTTTCGCTGCGGACAGGAGATAACACCCGGTACCTTAATAGTATATAGAATTTACCACAAGTTGGTGTACCAAACACTAGTTCTGGATCCCTGTATGGTTTTGTAGCTTCGAATCTTGCTAATTCGTAAGCTTTTTCATTACCTTTTAGCCCCGAATGTCCTGGAACCCACAGTAGTTGAACCCTGTTGTTCCTGGAGGATAGTTCTAACTGTTTTACCGTTTACACTCCATCGTGATCTTGGAGTTAACCTGATAGGCATCTAAAGCCTTGAGAGCAGCTTGACTGTCTATAATCACCCAGACAGGGTTCTTTCGAACATCAACTGCTCTCGACATTGAGTATTCCACCGATCAATGATAGAGAGGTGCCTAAACTGTTCCAAACTTTGGAACTGAAAATCTGCTAAATGAGAAGAACTCATGGAATATTTTCGAACTTAGTTAGACGTTTGTTTTAGATCCGACGACCCATCTGAGGTTTCTGATGTTATTTTGGCCGGCATGGAAGATTAAATCCTGTAAGTTCAAAAAAAGGCCTTCCAATCAGAAACCTTGGTTCTATCGAAAATGCAAAAAATCTGTTGCTTCTAAATATCTTGCCTAACTACAATGCCGTCAAAATCCTTAAGTCAGAAATCGTTACATCTTTCTGCGTCTACGAAAATTATCGACGAAAAAAAAAATCCAGGAATTGAAAACAAACTTTTTGCCTGCCCTAACAATTCCAGGTCCCTCTGATCAGTTCCTAAGGCCATTAGTCAAAATTCTACTAAATTCACTATATCAACAGTCACACGGCCAGATAACACCATTGCAACAACACCTGTTGAGAAAGCCGACTTGTTAGCTAAACCCTTTGCTTCACACTCTATTGTCGATTTACAAGAAAAAAACACCACCCATTTTTCCTTCCTGCTGGAAATGCGTTACGCTCCGGTCGATACCCAAAAAATTAAGAAGACCTTGTCAAACAACTACCGACAACACTCTCGGAAGGTGTGTCATTCTCCAATTCAGGATTTTGTCTCATTCTTTTAAATATAAGCATTAGTGGCACAAACTATCCACCCACACGAGCACAACACAAGGTTGTCGTATGAACTCCTCTTTCTTCGCTTGTGATTGCTCCGACTTGTTTTCTAATCCTGAGACTTTTTGCGTTTTTTTCTGAGAGGTGGAAAATCCACTTCCATCAACGTTTAATATTCTGTAGACATTAAAGCATTTTATCTACAATTTTTTCAAGCCGAGATTCGATTTGCCCCACTCTCCTCTGCTTGACCTCTACCAAAACGTCAAATTCCCGTTTAGTTTGTGTATTTCCAGCGAACGTTTACAAATTTTGCAATATAATCAATGTTATTGGAGTCTATTTTAAAGATATCCAAAGACTAATATACTGGTGATAATTTAGAAAATTGTAATAAATATAGAATATATCTACAAGTGTGATAGTTCGTGTCGTTCGGTAGAGTTGGTATAGTTATAAATATGTCACACACCTAGGATATTTGATACGGAGATCGATTGCATTTTTAAACCTAGTTTGTTTTTTCATTTTAGCACTAAAAAATTTTATATTTCTTACAAGAAAATCGTTTACCGTTTAGGTATTAATCTTGGAAAACTTAAGCGAAAAGCCTATTTGAAATCCTATTTTTATTTTGCCCAAACTCAAACAGCTATTAACATAAAAGTTAAAATCAGCTTTTAAGGGGCAATGATCCAGTTGTTCTAACACGTTACCAAGGAAATATTTCTTTTCAAATAATAGATAAAAAAATTTTTAATTATGGTTAAATATTATTTTTACCAGGTATTTTCTATTATTATTTTCATGTGTTATTAGATTAATTCTACCTGAAATTGGAAAATCTATAATTGTCGAAGAAAATGCTTGACAACACAGGCCAGCGCTTGAGCTAGTTCGTACAATGACGGTCTTTCAGGAGTGAGTAGGTTATGCTGATAAAATCCAGTTGTGCCCTTTTCTTAATTTTTCAAAAATTGAAAAAAAAGATATTGAATGTACTTCTATGGTACATGACTCACCCGTTGCAACATGTGCAGTGAATTTCATATATATATTCATGTATATGTATATATATATATATATATATATATATATATATATATATATATATATATATATATATATATATATATAGTAAATCCCAAGATATAAGATCCTGCCTTTTTGCTTTTTCGATGGGGCAATACTCGTAAATAACCCTATTAAGGTTTTTGTGCATAATTCCCAGGTATTACGATAAACGTATTTTTATTTTACCTGCTTTGTATACCGCCCTCACTTGCACCTGCAATCATATTGGATCTATTTTTACCTATATATTTACTACCTGGCAACCCGGTTTGGAGCCCTTTAAGTATTTGTTAATATAGGCCTAATGACCACAGATCCCCATTAAGTTTCGAAAGACACTTTTTATTATTTTTATTTTTGGTTTTACTTAGAACTCACGACGTAACGGTTCTATTTTAATTATGTGGCGTCCGCAATAGTGGCTATCGCAAGAGAAAACATTTATCACTTGACGCTAAATAATTAGTGAAAAATGTTTACGATAGTTTGGTAAAAAGAAATTTGAATAAACAAAGTACTTTGCAAGAAACCAGTGAACTAACAAAAACCCCAATTTCTACGATTAAGGGTATTGTAGGAAAACCATCACTCAGGAAAAGAAAAAAAAACGGAAAAATTTTCAAATGCATCATGTAGACGATTGTGAAAAAGACGTCATCAGGAGAAAAATATATTCTATGTATGAAGAGCAGCTGGTGCCGACACTAGACAAAATAAAATTAAGACTGGTGCAGGACGGGACCAATATATATTGTGGCCTATCAACCCTTCACAGAATTCTCTTAATGGGATTCACGTTCCGAAAAATCAACAAAAGGCAAGTAGTGATGGAGTCACAAAGATTACGAATCTTGCGACATACTTATTTACAAGAAATTAAAAAGTATCGATCAGAGAATTGGCCAATAATTTACCTTGAGGAAACATGGTTCGATACCCATGACTGTGCAAAAAGGGGGTTGACAGCAGTACAAAATGTCCGACTAACGCACCTTCAAATAAAGGTAAACGAATAACCATTTTGCATGCTGGATCTGAAAAGGGCTGGGTTTCAAACTGTTTACTATTATCTGCAAAAAACATAAAAGGTTCTAGTTTGGACTATCACGAAGGCACGAGCGCAGAACTTTTTGAAAATTGGTTTCAAAATTCCCTTTTGCCAAATGTTCCCGAACAGAGTGTTATAGTTATGGACAATGCAAGTTACAATAGTCGCCTACTAAATAAAGTTCCTAATGCAGCCAACACCCAATCGGAAATACAGGAATATACTCGTATGTTAGAAAATGACATTTATTTTGACTTTAGTTATAAAAAAGTGATCTTTTGGAAGTTTTGAAAAACTTGAAAAAGAAATATGCTTGTGATAGTATGGCTGAGAAAATGGGACATACTGTTTTGCGGCTTCCTCCGTATTTGGCATCAAGTTAAATCAAAAATAAGGGCACAAAGTGTTTCTTCTACTTTAAGCGTGTGAGTGGTTGGATTAGTAAAAAAAGTTATAAATGACATACCTTGGAAAAGCTGGAAGAATACCATTCAGCACGATGTTAAAGTTGAAGATTCATATATTTATGTAAATAATATAAAACCACTGATAATTACCTCAGCTGATGACAGTGATAGTGAAACCGAATTAGACTTAAGTTAAAATATATTTTTATTTATACAATATGTCCCCTCTTGTAAACCCCATTTATTCAAACTGTATATTTGTACTTCTTATCCATTTGCTTTTACATGCATCTATAAATAAACATCTCCAAAAACACTTATAATTTTATTTATTTGCATTAATGAATACAGTTCTTAAGTCCATCTCTGTAACCTATCATAAACAAAAGGTCAGAATTTTTATATTGCCCACTTAAAACGGCAAAAATCAGGATCTCATATTTTGGGATAGGCTATATACATATATATATATATATATATATATATATATATATATATATATATATATATATATATATATTATATATATATACATATAAATATTTTTAGCATACATCACGCGTGTGTCCAAAACTTAAATCCTATTCTTTTCAAGAGATTCTATCTTTTAAAAAGAAATTAAAACTCCTTTGCTGATTTATTTTCAATCCACATAATTCTTTCCAATCGATTCAACTTTAAAAAGTTTTCATTTTATGGTGTCAACATTGTTGGACACGAAAATAACCGAATTAGTAAAAATATTCGGAAAGAGCAAGAGCCCAAATGCATCTCAAATTGAAATGAAGGTCTCGATGGTAAAAGCAAGTTTTAATGGCAAATTTTTGCATAAAAGCCCATTTCCTAGAAAAAAAACTCTCTAGTGAAGATGTGACCTAATAAAAAAATAATTTTTTAACAGGGAAGTGGCTGGCATTTTGAACGCAGAATTCTGTTAAAAAGTTTAAAATTCTGAGGCTGTTTGGCTTATTAAATTAAGTTAGAAGAGTAAAGATAATTTCGGTAAAAGTTAATATCGCACAAAGAAGATCTGTATACAGGTTAGTTCTAAATCCTGTCACTACTAAGGCAAATATTGAAGTGAGAACTGAATGCAACAAAGGTAAAAAATGGTTGTTTTAAAAAGCCCTTAAAATGCTATATAACTAAATAATTTTTTTCAAAATGGTTTTCCTAGGGACTCCAAGTATCGATGTTGGATTCGCCAAGCCGAAAGTCGTTAGTAGTCAAGAAGGGTTTAAATCTGGGCTGTTGAAAGATCGGTCTTTAGCTTAATAAATAATGGAACGTTGCTTAATAACGAGTGTTACGTTATCTTAGCCTTAGCTTCCCTTATTTTCTTTAATTTTCCTGATAATGAATGGTTAATAACTCATCATCTTTATTAATTGGATACACTGTGGGCGGAGGGTTCAAGTCCTGTGCGGCTCGTTAGAGCTTCGTTTTTAGCTAGTTTATTTGTATTTTTTTTATGAGTCTAGGACACGTGCCGCAGGGAAATCCCTAAAGCGCTACAGGAGTGACACGTGTGCGAGAAAAACCATTCACGTTGGTCTTGAATCGCTGTAGAATGTACTCGGTGGGAAACAGAGTCCTGGGCAAATTATTCCAAAAGGATGAAGTTCTCCATAGAAAAGACTGCTTGAAAAGAGTTGTACCAGGAGTAACAACCTGAACCTCATACGGATGTGAAGTCTCAGCGCGACGCACAGTGTGTCGCGTAGAACATGCTAGGTGGACAAAATTCATGTTATGATTTCCAGGAAATCTTATTTGCAAAACGTAAACAACACCACCAAACCCCGAATTCCGAGAAAAGGTTGTTTATCAAATTTGCAAATGGCGAGTCATAAGCGTCAGAAGTCAGGTAATGAGTTTAATGCAGCTCTTTCAATCAATCAGTTGCAATTTAGCGACACTTTCGTGCACATCTCATAGTGACATATTGTAATATTGTGAAAGTTTTTGTGATGAATATTAATACTGAGGGTAAGTACTATTTTTTAATGTATTTTTTTAATCAGAATCTATTAATTTGAATTTTTAGTAAATTTTTTTTAAATAGCCTATATATTTTAGCGTGTTCTTAAAAAAAAAAACTATGAAAGTTCAGAATATACAGACGTTCACCTCTATCCGGGCTAGTTTTATAGATATTACACAGAAATAACTTTTATTCTTCGTAAAAATACACATATTGTTTAGCACACTTCAGTACAACATGTTTTTTTTTTCTTTTTTTCCAGAACACGTTTACTCTATTTCAAGGGTAGCCTTTTTTGAGGAGTGGTTGAAACACACGAAGAATGAAAAAAACTCGCGTGTATATGACTTTCTTTCTTCAAAATTTCACTTTGGTGACATTACTGAAAGCAGCCAAAAAGAAATAAAGTTGAAGATATCCAACTTGTCTAATAAGTTTGGTGCCAAATGGTTGGCTTCAGGAAAGTCGAAGGAGCGTTTTTTAATTAAAAATAAGAATTGGTTGGATGAAGCAGACATACAGTTTACTGCGAGTTCTTTTGCGCCACAACCTTCAACATCAAGTGAGAATGTGACTCCTGCAGGAAGACCTCGCAAAGATTTCGAGGAATCGTCGTTTAAGACGAAGAAACGTCGCGTCGTGGATCTCGTAGAATCCCGAAGTGTCAGTGAATTGGTGACTGCTGCCGAAATTGCTGTGCGTTCAGCAGGGCAAAAGGAAAATTGCCAATGTGATTAAAGACATTAGTGAGAGCCCAGATAATATTATTAAGTCTAAAAATACCAGTTCCGTTAATCCTAGGCAATTAAGTAGTGACGAAGCCTTAGCTTACTATATAGATTCTAAGTCAACAACGCATTCTTACAAACAAACTAGGAAGTGGTCCATGAAGGCGGGGCATAATGTGTTTCCGTCATATTTTAGTTTAAAAAAGTCCAAACAGGCCTGTTACCCTGCAGAGGAGCACATTGCTATAACAGAAACTCGTGCTGAAATAAATTTGCAAGCCTTATTAAATAAAACAGTGGAACGTCTAGTATTAGCACAGAATGAAGTTATCAGCAGTGTGCTCCCAACAAGTTCATCGTTTACACTTGTTAGTAAATTGGGATGTGATGGAAGTTCTGGGCACAGCACATACAAACAGAGATTTGAGAACACTGAATATACGGACGAGTTTCTTTTCGCATTTTCTTTAGTTCCCCTTAAGTTATATAAGGGTCCAAAATTATTTGGCAAAATCCTCGGCCTTCATCAACTTTGTATTGTCGCCCAATCAAATTTATATTTGCCAAAGAAACGAACGACTTCACGTTAGTGGAGACAAATAGATTGTGGGAAGAAGTTAATGCTCTTCTTCCAACACTTATCAACTTTGGTGATTCTCAAATCTCTGTAAAACACGAACTTTTGCTGACAATGACAGACGGAAAGGTGTGTAACGCCTTAACGGAAACTAGTTCATCCAAAAGTGTTTCATCTGTGGCGCCACCCCCAAGACGATGAACGATGACCCAGCGATGTTTAACAGCAATCAACAACATTTTGGCTTTGGTTTATCTACACTTCATGCTTGGATTCGTTGCTTCGAATGTCTTTTACATATCAGTTACAAGTTGAATATTAAGAAATGGCAGGCTAGAAGCAACGAAGACAAAGCAGATATCAAGGTTCGTTCCGAGGAAATCAAATTGAAATTTAAGAACGAGATGGGACTCATTGTAGATAAACCAAAGCCAGGATTTGGTTCTTCAAATGATGGAAATACAGCCCGTCGCTTTTTTTAAGAATGCTGAGATGAGTGCTCAGATCACAGGGTTGGATGTTACAATTATAAAAAAGTTTGATGTTATTTTGAGAACATTGTCTTCTGGATTCGAGATAAACTTAGTTGAATTCAAAAAATTTTGTCTTGAAACCAAAAAACATTATTTTAGTCTCTATTCGTGGTACTGTATGCCTGCTACTGTGCATAAAATATTAATTCACAGCACAGAAGTCATCAAAGCGGCATTGCTTCCAATTGGGCAGCTTTCCGAAGAGGCTCAAGAAGCACGGAACAAAGATTGCCGCAGATTTAGGGAGTACAACACCCGCAAGTGCTCGCGTGTTGCCACGAATAGAGACTTACTGTACATGTTAATTATAACATCTGATCTTTTGATCAATAGCCTTCGAGAGATTCCCAAAAAAAAGCCGGAAAAAATATGTACAGATGTATTAAAGTTAATTGTAAGCCCTAGCATAGAAGAGTCAAGATTGGAATCGTCATCATATTGTCGCACAATGCCACAAAATGATGACGATTATACAGTAAACGACTCATCAGAAGACTCTGATGATGATTATTAGGTTCAGCTACTATTTTTAGTTATGTAGTGCTTGTACTAAGCATGTAAACCTTGACTTGTAAATTTTTCTTTATCAATAAATGAGTATTTTTATTTTACATATAATTACAGTCAGTGTCATTATGCTAAATTTATTACAGAGCATTTATAACATTTATTTTAAAATTAAACAAAAACAATTTTTGACTGGAATTTTCAAAAACAATTTTTTTTTTTGAACCGAACAGCAAGAAATATGTACCTTAAAAAAATCAAAAACATTTTAAAATACCAACTACTTATGTATGTATAATGCACAAGTTACCTACCTGAAAGGCAGGTATTATTTGAGTTTATCCTTTTTGTGTCAATAAAACTAAGTAATATGGTTTAATTGTTTTATTTTTAATTGACAAATGCAATAAATGATTTTTCATCTGGTTATTATTAAAAATAATAATACAGTGTCTTTCATTTAGTTGCACATTCAAGTTTGTAGAAAAATTCGTGCACATACGCAGAATATTTTGTTTTTGTTATACAATGTTTAAAAGCTGGATAAAAAATACAGGTAAGCGAAATGCAGCTAAATGAAAGACACTGTATTATAATTTTTAATTCTAATAACCATACAAAGTACCCTTGCCCTTTAGTTCCGTTATCTACCTGCTAAGCTGATGCAATCCTACCGCGATATGCAAGGGTGGCTGTATTACACAAATTTTTATCGATATTGAGTACCTGCGGTAAATTGTGAATAAAACCCACATTTATTAACCGATTTTCATGATTAATACCTTATTTTATTTTCCAGATACGCAGCTGTCAGAAAAATGTATAATATTTTGTTTTTTCTTTTGTTATTGCGCTTTCTTACCGAAAAAAATAATGAATTTTACACGAAAAAAATTTTTTTTTCTCTCCATTAATTTCTAAATAACTCCAAAACGATAAAAGATAGAATAAAATAATATTCAATCAACTTTAATAAAATTTTTGTTACGCATTTTTTAATGTTTTATTTATAAAAATCTGACAAGTTGTTCCCGAGTTATCGTTAAATATGTCTGCGTAGCTGACTAATTTAGGGGAAAAAATTAGCCACGCCCATAAAAAAAACCAACGCGATGAATTTTTTCTTAAAATAACTTAATATGCCTAGAATATACATAAACAATTGAAATAAGTGAAAAAATAATTTTGTACCGTACTAGTCGACACACTGTGCGACGTGTATTTCTAGCATGCACCGCTCGGGGAGGAATTAAGCGGGCTCCATCCATCGAACACTTTCCGTGGAAATACTTGTAGAATAGACTCAAGCCTCCACCATTCTTCGACGTTTCAACGAATCAAGACCGCCGCCCAGTTACGGGTCTCCAATCCAGCGAACAGCCCTTTTCTGAATAGAATCCAACAAATGCAGTGTATGTTTAGAAGCAGAGCCCTAAACACAAAGTTAACTTTTTTAGAAAAACTTCCACCTAGGTTTTTGTAGCGTTAAATTCCACTTGTTTACTGTCACCCCCAGACAGAATTTCTTTCAGGAACTTGAACGAGCGTTCAAAGTGAATGAAGAGATAAGCGTACTGTCATTTGCAAAGCTGTAGATTGAATTCCTGCTCTTTTTCAGCAGATCGTTTATGTAAATGAGAAAGAGAGTAGGAGACAGTATGGAACCCTGGGGCACACCGGCGTCGATAGTGAAGGTGTTAGAAATAAACCCGTCCATTGCCGCTCGTAAAGAATGCTCTCTGAGGAAACATGAGAGCCACAAACGGAATTTTTCAGACATACCAGAAGAGCGTAGCTTAGCCAACAATCCATCGTGCCAAACACTGTCGAATGCCTTGGATATATAAAGAGTAATCGCTCGAGATTCTCCAAAGTGTTCAATTGCGTTATTCCAAACATGTCTTACATAATTCAGAAGATCTCCTGTTGATCTATGTTTGCGAAAAATTGACGGTCGCTAATAATGCTGAATCCTTCAAGATAATTTAGAAGATGCTGATTGATAGCCTATTCCATGACTTTCGATATTTATTGGAAGCAGTGTGACTGGTGTGGTTATTTGGCAAGGTCTTCCTGCCTTTTTTTAGGTATCGGCTGAACTCTGGCACATTTCCGGTAGGAAGGGAATATTCCCTTTCTGTAGGATAGGTTGTTGAAAAGCCTACAGAAAACTGGTGTTAGTTCTCTATCACAATTTTTGAGTAATATGGCAGGTATTCCGTAGGCGCCAAAAGCTTCTTTGGTGTCTAGCTTCATTTTATGAAACGCTGTTTGAAGATAATATCGGGCATCCCTGATTGCACTATGGAAATAGTTGGAGGATGGGGAATTGGAATACCCGAGATTAACCAGCACGACCATTTTCGACGTCCCTATTGTTTTTAAAAGATCGCTGCTCAAAAATTTGCAATTTTTATGGCTGCCTATATCTCGACCGAAAAGCAAGATTTTTCAATGTAACCTTGTTTGTAATACTCTTGGATGAAGCTGCACCTATACATGAAAGTTTATCGAAATCAGAGGCAGCAAAAGAATGTTGAATTCCCGTAGTATACCCACCTGTGAAGCCAATTTCTTAATAATCAGAGTTTTGTTAGCCTAGAATAGAAAATAAATCATTGTTGCCGAGTCTGGAATGTTCAGGTTGGAGTCGCTTTCCAACATGTCGCCTAGAATGCATGGGGTATTTTTAGGGAGTTGTATTTCGACATTACAAATCTCAACAAGCCCGAAGGGACTGTAGCTACTTTATAGTCGGATATCACGTTTTTATAAGAAATTTGTCATATTTTTGACTAGTGGACTGCGAAATGGATTTAAAGAAATGGAAGTAATGAAAATAAATAAGCACATTACTGTTGCCACTAGTGTGGTTTATTTGCACCAACTTACTGCAAAATGTATCAATTAATGACATATTTACCATCGTTTGATGACATAGGTTATTTCCAGAGATGTAACGGGTAGAACTTTTTAAATTCCGGCAAAACCGGGTATCCGGCTACGTAGAATTAGAATATATCCGACCGGGTAGATTTCGATAATATCAGATTAAGCTCGTTCTTTACATTTAATTAACTCTTTCTGCCAACCATGTCAACTTGGGATATTTTTATGATTTGACAATAATATTAAGACGCGATAAATTAGGCAGCTACGCGTCTGGTTGCTTTGTGTGAAACCTCGTATTTAGCGGTAATTTAATGACTCCCTAAGAGAAATAACCTGCGCTTTGCTGATGATATTGTCATAATAGCCAGCAACCTAGGTGATACCCAATTGTAAATAACATCACCAAATATTGGTCTAAATATTAACTTTACACAACAACAAAGTTTATGACTAATCTAGTTACGAACAGTAATACGAAGTTTAATGAAAGAGAGGTGGACCACGTCCAAAATTACAAGTATTTGAGTCATAAATTACAAATTGGCAAAGATAACCAAACCCATGAGATACACCGTCGTGTGGGTTTTGTGACAGACGGCTTTTGGGAAGCTGAGAGACACGCTGCAGGGTAATGTACCAATGTGCTTAAAAAAGAAACTTTATGAACAATGCGTGGTGCCGAGACACACATTAATAAAAGAGACAGCAAACAAACTGAGAGTATCGCAACGGAGAGAGCTATGCTGGGTATCACAAGGTCGAGATACTGGAGTTAATGTGCCATAATTAGGAATAAGGTGAAATAATGACAGATAAGTCGATATAAGCCTAGATAATTTGAAACAACTCGAGTTAATTTGAGTTAATGTGCCATAATTGGGGATAAGTCGAAATAATGATAGATTAGTAGATATAAGCCTAATTTGAAACAAGACGACATAATGAGAGTTAATGTGCCATAATTGGAGATAATGCATAATAATGACAGATACGAAGATATAAGACTAATAATTTGAAACAAGTCGAAATAATGGGAGTTAATGTGCCATAATTGGGAATAAGGCGAAATAATGACAGATAAGTCGATATAAGCATAGATAATTTGAAACAAGTCGAGATATTGGGAGTTAGTGTGCCATAATTGGGAATAAGGCGAAATAATGACAGATAAGTTAATATAAGCCTAGATAATTTGAAACAAGTCGAGATAATGGGAGTTAAATGTGCCATAATTGAGAATAAGGCGAAATAATGACAGATAAGTCGATATAAGCCCAGATAAATTTGAAACAAGTCGAGATAATGGAATTAATGTGTCATAATTGGGAATAAGGCGAAATAATGACAAGTAAGTCGATATAAGCCCAGATAATTTGAAACAAGTCGAGATAATGGGAGTTAACGTGCCATAATATATGAAAATGTGAAATAGTGACAGATAAGACGATATAAGAGTAGATAATTTGAAACAAGTCGAGATAATGGGAGTTAATGTGCCATAATTGGGGATAAGGCGAAATAATGACAGATAAGTCGATATAAGCCTAGATAATTTGAAACAAGTCGAGATAATGGGAGTTAATATGTGCCATAATTGGGGATAAGTCGAAATAAAGACAGCTAAGTCAGTATAAGCCTAGATAATCTGAAACAAGTCGAGATACTGGGAGTTAATGTGCCATAATTAGGAATAAGGCGAAGTAATGACAGATAAGTCGATATAAGCCTAGATAATTTGAAACAAGTCGAGATAATGAGAGTTAAATGTGCCATAATTGAGAATAAGGCGAAATAATGACAGATAAGTCGATATAAGCCTAGATAGTTTGAAACAAGTCGAGATAATAGGAGTTAATGTGCTATAATTGGGAATAAGGCGAATTCATGACAGATAAGTCGATATAAACCTAGATAATTTGAAACAAGTCGAGATAATGGGAGTTAATTTGCCATAATATGAGAAAATGTGAAATAGTGACAGATAAGACGATATAAGACTAGATAAATTGAAACAAGTCGAGATAATGGGAGTTAATGTGCCATAATTGGAGATAAGGCGAAATAATGACAGATAAGACGTTATAAGAGTAGATAATTTGAAACAAGTCGAGATAATGGGAGTTAATGTGCCATAATTGGGGATAAGGAGAAATAATGACATATAAGTCGATATAAGCTTAGATAATTTGAAATAAGCCGAGATAATGGGAGTTAATGTGACATAATTGGGGATGAAGCGAAATAATGACAGATAAGTCGATATAAGTCTAGATAATTTGAAACAAGTCGAGATAATGGGAGTTAACGTGCCATAATTTGAGAAAATGTGAAATAGTGACAGATAAAACGATATAAGACAAGATAATTTGAAACAAGTTGAGATAATGGGAGTTAATGTGCCATAATTGGAGATAAGGCGAAAAAATGACAGATACGACGAAGGATAGACTGACAAACATGACATTAAACCATGAACAAAAGTAATAGATATTATCCAAAAAATTACGTAGACTAAATCGAAATGAGTATGCTATATAACCCGAAGGGATGATAACCGAAGGTGTAGAAGACTAATAGAATGGAGATCCAGACAAGATAAATAATAATAATAATAAAAATAATAAAAAAATAAAATTACAGAAACTATCAAACACACACACAACTGGAAATGTCCTGGAATAGACAATATACAAAACTTCTGGTACAAACAGTTTACCACCACACACGAAGCACTCACACACCAAATCAACAAAGCCATTCTACAACCACACACATTTCCCACTTTCCTCACACAAGGAATAACATACGTTAAACCCAAAAGCTCAGACACCACAAACCCGTCAAACTACCGACCTATCACCTGTCTTCCAACCCTATACAAGATCATCACAGCCACAATTTCGAAGAAAATAGAACAACACCTAACAGACAACAATATCCTCACAGAAGAGCAGAAGGGATGCAGGAAAAATAGTCGAGGATGCAAAGAGCAGCTGATTATAGATAGCGTGATTATGGGACAAACCAGAAAAGAACACAGAAACCTTCACATCGGTTACATAGACTATAAAAAAGCCTTCGACTCCATACCCCACAGCTGGTTAATCAGGGCCCTAGAAATCTATAAAATCAACCAACACCTCAGGCAGTTTTTTTTCTCGCGCAAATTATGAAAACATGGAAAACCAAAATACGCCTAGAAACACAAACCGAACGGATCCAAACAGAAGAGCTGTACATCAGACGGGGTATATTTCAGGGAGACTCGCTCAGTGCTCTATGGTTTTGCCTCTGTCTCAATCCACTCTCAAATATACTAAACAGAACAGAGCATGGCTTCAATATCAGACACCAAAAAGTGAATCAACATAAAATAAACCACCTCCTATATATGGACGACATAAAACTCTACGCTGCCACACAAACACAGCTGAAAGAACTCCTCAAAATCACAGAAATATTCACCTTAGATGTCAATATGGAATTTGGTATAAATAAATGCAAAGTGCTCCACATCAACAAAGGCCAATGGAAGTGCCACCATGAGACAGAAACCATCAACAATGAAACGCTCGATAACATGTTCGATAAAGAAACATACAAATATCTAGGCTTCCAACAAAGCACCAAAACTCAACCACACTCACATCAAAACAGAGCTCAGAACCGAATTCAAAAACAGACTGACGAAACTTTTGCAAACAAAACTCAACTCTAAGAATCTCACTAAAGCCATCAACACGTTCGCTATACCTATACTCACATATTCATTTGGTATCATCAAATGGTCACAAACAGACATAGAAAATATTCACATCCTTATACGATCTCAATTCACCAAATACAGGAAATTACACCCCAATGCATGCAAAGAAAGACTTACCATCGAGAGGAAGGCAGGAGGAAGAGGAATTATAGACATCAGATCATTACACACAAAACAAATACAAGCACTTAGGAAATTCTTTCACAGCAAGCAAACCAGCCTCTACACAGCGACAGTGAAAGCAGACAAAAACTACACACCTCTCGACTTAGCCCGGGCAGACCACTCAGCAGACACACACAGTCACACCCAATTACAACAGGAAAACATGAAAACGTGGTCAGAGAAAACACTCCACGGAAAACACAGATACCACATAGAACAAGACTACGTAAATAAAAAACAATCATACACCTGGTTACAGGATGGGCAGCTATTTCCTGAAACAGAAGGCTTCTTACTTGCCATCCAGGATAAAGTCATATTAACCAGAAACTACCAAAAGCATATCATCAAAGACCCGACTATTGCAGAGGACAGATGTAGGAAATGCCACCAGCAGAAAGAAACGATCGAACACATAACGAGCGGATGTAGAATATTGGCCGGAACAGAGTACACAGCCAGGCATGATTCAGCTGCCAAAGTAGTTCACCAAGCACTAGCCACAACATACAAACTCATAGAAAACACAGATCCCTACTACAAATACACGCCAACATCCATACTTGAAAATGAAGATTACAAGCTCTACTGGGACATCAGTATCCATACAGATAAAACAGTCTCCGCCAATAGACCCGATATTACTTTTCAGTGCAAAAAAGGAAAAGTCACCTATCTAATTGACATAGCTGTCCCCAACGACACAAACATCCAAACGAAATACACAGAAAAAATTTCCAAATACACAGACCTTGCAACGGAAATAAAAAGGCTATGGAAACAAGAAAAAGTCATCATTGTCCCCCTCATTATATCAGCCACAGGCCTTACACCAATAACATTCACACCACATTTAGTACAATTAGGACTCAACACAAACATACACAAAAACATTCAGAAGTCAGTGATTTTGAAAACATGTAACATTGTCAGGTCATTCCTTAATACACAATGGTAATACGTTTGTGCTGACTTGGTTTGCGCCCGTCAGCCAAACATGGAACCACATTGACCAAATGTGAGAAAGAAGAACTTTTTTGTAAAATAATAATAATAATAAGAAGTGTTGTGTCGGCGACTAAGCCGACACCCACCAAGGCGGGAAAATCACAGCAGCGCATGAGTTGCACCACAGGAATCAACGAACACGCCATGCGTTGCTGTAATGAAAACACAAAACCTGACAAAGAAATCACTGAGAAGAGAATCACTCGCCGCTTGGACCCACCAACATCAATCCCAAGCACAACCGACGTAGATACGGCACAAACACAACCACCAAAGCCAGGCCAGGGCCCGTATGTTTTGCAAGGACAACATGCAACTACCAAGGCTGGAAAAACAAGACAGCGGTTAAAGTGGACGGATGAGATGAATAGGACGGTGATGCGCTGTTACTACACCGCCACCAAACTCGAAACAATAACATCGGGCTACAGACAGCAACTGCACAGACTTTTCTTGACCGAATATCCACATCTGCAATTACTTGTTTCAGAACAGAGAGTAATAGACCAAAAAAGAGTTATTACCAAGAACAATCGTCTCACACCTCTCGAATTGCAAACCATCAAGGACACAGTGGCTGTTGAACTGAACACAGACCAACCAAACAATAGAAACAATAAAGCAGATTCCGAACCAGCCTCACACACACAACCACCCAGTCGAACACAACAATACCCACCACCCAGGAGGAGCATAACGCAAAATAATATTGCGAGTACCGCGCAACACCATATCACAGACAACAACATGAATCACTCGCCACCCTCAACGACATCCACACAACATCACCCCGAATCACCTCTCATACAAACACTTAAAGCAAAAATGGAGTCACATCTAGCTCGATGGTCAGGCACCGACCCCACAACAAGAAATCCCATCCCTCGTTTAATCTTCAGACAGAGCACGCAACCAATCCTCAACACACTAAACAAGCACATAATACCTCAGTATATAACAGACTTAAGCACAATCGAAGACATTCACACAATAATATACGCAGCAGCAATCACCACTCTAACACAAAATAATCAAAAAACTCCCTCAACGACAAGGAAACCCCAACAGGACAAAACCAAAATTCAAATGGCAAATAAGAATAGAAAACAAAATCAACAACATCAGGAGAGATCTAGGACATCTTACCCAGTTTATAAGCGGGAACGCGTCCAAACGTGTCACACAGGGGGCAAACAAGATCAAATCTAAGTCTCCCAACAGAACACTGCCAGAAATCCTCGATACTTTGAAACAAAAACTATCTGTATATGCCGCAAGACTCCGTAGATACAAAGAATCAAATGAGAGGAAAGACACCAACAACCTCTTCCGAAGAAGCGAAAAACAGTTTCTACCGGAAAACTATGTACAACAAACAGATAGCAGTGACTGAACCACCAAACAAACAAGAACTCACAGATTATTGGAAAAGTATCTGGTCAGAACCCAAACTACACAATAATAACACCCCCTGGATCAAAGCCGAAGAAGACAAACATAAACATGTGACAGAACAAGAAAATACCACATTTAATACACAAGAAATTACAGAAACTATCAAACACACACACAACTGGAAATGTCCTGGAATAGACAATATACAAAACTTCTGGTACAAACAGTTTACCACCCACACACGAAGCACTCACACACCAAATCAACAAAGCCATTCTACAACCACACACATTTCCCACTTTCCTCACACAAGGAATAACATACGTTAAACCCAAAAGCTCAGACACCACAAACCCGTCAAACTACCGACCTATCACCTGTCTTCCAACTCTATACAAGATCATCACAGCCACAATTTCGAAGAAAATAGAACAACACCTAACAGACAACAATATCCTCACAGAAGAGCAGAAGGGATGCAGGAAAAATAGTCGAGGATGCAAAGAGCAGCTGATTATAGATAGCGTGATTATGGGACAAACCAGAAAAGAACACAGAAACCTTCACATCGGTTACATAGACTATAAAAAAGCCTTCGACTCCATACCCCACAGCTGGTTAATCAGGGCCCTAGAAATCTATAAAGTCAACCAACACCTCAGACAGTTTCTCGCGCAAATTATGAAAACATGGAAAACCAAAATACGCCTAGAAACACAAACCGAACGGATCCAAACAGAAGAGCTGTACATCAGACGGGGTATATTTCAGGGAGACTCGCTCAGTGCTCTATGGTTTTGCCTCTGTCTCAATCCACTCTCAAATATACTAAACAGAACAGAGCATGGCTTCAATATCAGACACCAAAAAGTGAATCAACATAAAATAAACCACCTCCTATATATGGACGACATAAAACTCTACGCTGCCACACAAACACAGCTGAAAGAACTCCTCAAAATCACAGAAATATTCACCTTAGATGTCAATATGGAATTTGGTATAAGTAAATGCAAAGTGCTCCACATCAACAAAGGCCAATGGAAGTGCCACCATGAGACAGAAACCATCAACAATGAAACGCTCGATAACATGTTCGATAAAGAAACATACAAATATCTAGGCTTCCAACAAAGCACCAAACTCAACCACACTCACATCAAAACAGAGCTCAGAACCGAATTCAAAAACAGACTGACGAAACTTTTGCAAACAAAACTCAACTCTAAGAATCTCACTAAAGCCATCAACACGTTCGCTATACCTATACTCACATATTCATTTGGTATCATCAAATGGTCACAAACAGACATAGAAAATATTCACATCCTTATACGATCTCAATTCACCAAATACAGGAAATTACACCCCAACGCATGCAAAGAAAGACTTACCATCGAGAGGAAGGCAGGAGGAAGAGGAATTATAGACATCAGATCATTACACACAAAACAAATACAAACACTTAGGAAATTCTTTCACAGTAAGCAAACCAGCCTCCACACAGCGACAGTGAAAGCAGACAAAAACTACACACCTCTCGACTTAGCCCGGGCAGACCACTCAGCAGACACACACAGTCACACCCAATTACAACAGGAAAAGATGAAAACGTGGTCAGAGAAAACACTCCACGGAAAACACAGATACCACATAGAACAAGACCACGTAAATAAAAAACAATCATACACCTGGTTACGGGATGGGCAGCTATTCCCTGAGACTGAAGGCTTCTTACTTGCCATCCAGGATAAAGTCATATTAACCAGAAACTACCAAAAGTATATCATCAAAGACCCGACTATTGCAGAGGACAGATGTAGGAAATGCCACCAACAGAAAGAAACGATCGAACACATAACGAGCGGATGTAAAATATTGGCCGGAACGGAGTACACAGCCAGGCATGATTCAGCTGCCAAAGTGGTTCACCAAGCACTGGCCACAACATACAGACTCATAGAAAACACAGATCCCTACTACAAATACACCCCAACATCCATACTTGAAAATGAAGATTACAAGCTCTACTGGGATATCGGTATCCATACAGATAAAACAGTCTCCGCCAATAGACCCGATATTACTTTTCAGTGCAAAAAAGGAAAAGTCACCTATCTGATTGACATAGCCGTCCCCAAAGACACAAACATCCAAGCGAAATACACAGAAAAAATTTCCAAATACACAGACCTTGCAACGGAAATAAAAAGACTATGGAGACAGGAAAAAGTCATCATTGTCCCCCTCATTATATCAGCCACAGGCCTTACACCAATAACATTCACACCACATTTAGTGCAATTGGGACTCAACACAGACATACACAGAAACATTCAGAAGTCAGTGATTTTGAAAACATGTAACATTGTCAGGTCATTCCTTAATACGGAATAGTAATAGCGTTTGTGCTGACTTGGTTTTGGCCCGTCAGCCAAACATGGAACCACATTGATCAAATGTGAGAAAGAAGAACTTTTTTGTAACAATAATAATAAAACACTCCACCGAAAACACAGATACTACATAGAACAATACCACTTGGTTACAGGATGGGCAGCTCTTCCCTGAAACAGAAGGCTTCTTATTTGCCATCCAGGATAAAGTCATATTAACCAGAAACTACCAAAAGCATATCATCAAAGACCCAACTATTACAGAAGACAGATGCAGCAAATGCCACCAGCAGAAAGAAACGATCGAACACATAACAAGCGGATGTAAAATATTAGCCGGAACGGAATACACAGCCAGACATGACTCAGCTGCCAAAGTAGTTCACCAAGCACTAGCCACAACATACAAACTCATAGAAAACACAGATCCCTACTACAAATACACACCAACATCCAAACTTGAAAATAAAAATTACAAGCTCAACTGGGACATCAGTATCCATACGGATAAAACAGTATCCGCTAATAGACCCGATATTACTTTTCAGTGCAAAAAAGGAAAAGTCACCCATCTAATTGACACAGCTGTTCCCAACGACACAAACATCCAAACGAAATACACAGAAAATATTTCCAAATACACAGACCTTGTAACGGAAATAAAAAGGCTATGGAAACAAGAAAAAGTCATCATTGTCCCCCTCATTATATCAGTCACAGGCCTTACACCAATAACATTCACACCACACTTAGTACAATTAGGACTCAACACAAACATACACAGAAACATTCAGAAGTCAGTGATTTTGAAAACATGTAACATTGTCAGGTCATTCCTTAATACATAATGGTAATAGCGTTTGTGCTGACTTGGCTTTGGCCTGTCAGCCAAACATGGAACCACATTGACCAAATGTGAGAAAGAAGAACTTTTTTGTAATAATAATAGTAATAATAATATATTCTTTATTTGTTTTTTTTTTTTTTTTTTTTTCTTTTTTTTTTCTTTAGCTCTTGGCTAGTTGATAACAAACAAATAATATACAAACTTATATGCTAAGTGTTAAGTTCTTAAATATAAAAACAATCCTTTTTTGAAAATACTTAAAGTGGGAGCATTTTTTACATTACTTTGCAAATCGTTATAATAACGCAAGCCGTCATAAAAAAGAGTTTTTTGCATCCACGCTTTTCTCAATAATTCTATATTATAGTGATGACTATTTCTAATATTATACCTATGGTAGTTACATCTTTTATTTAAAAATGATCTAAGATAATCTGGCTGCAGATCATTCTCAATCTTATATATTAAAATGTGATTAGCTCTCCTGATAAAGTTACGAATATCAAGCCAATTTAACGAATCTAACATATATTTAATGGATGTGTACCTATCACAGTTCAAGAGAATTCGCATTGTTTTATTTTGTAACAGTTGTAATCTTAGCACAACCTCACCAGTACATGCAATCAACAATGAACAGGCATACGAGAAATGCGGCAATATAATGGTATTATACACCAGCTGTTTGGCCCATGGAGATAGGTACCCTGACACACGCCTAAAAAAAAACTATTTTTTTCCCTAATTTTTTACACATATAATCTACTATTACTAAAACATAACTATTGATCTAAAACTACTCCTAAGTATTTAATTTCATTAACAACCTGAATAATATCATCATTTATGACTAGAGCTAAATTAAAATATGTTTGACAATTAATTATAGAACCAATCACCATACACTTGGTTTACGAACTATTCAGCTTTAATCTATTCTCACATAGCCACTCTCATAGAATTCTTAACTCACGGTTCATAATAGCTGTTACCTGTTCAAAATCTCTTCCAGCCACAGAGATCAGTGTGTCATCCGCAAACAAACTGACAAAAGAGCGGACAGTCTTACATGCACGTCATTAACATAAATGATGAACAAGAGTGGACCCAGCACGCTCCCCTGCGGCACACCCCAAACACTACTACTTTTTTGCCAGAAATTTTGTTTTCAACCTTAGTCTGCTGATACCTATTATTTAAGAAAACTTTTATCCAATCTAATGCCGGCCTTTTCACATCATATAAAGGCAACTTCATAATAAGCATGTTCCTGTCTATCGTTTTAAAAGCACGCTTCAGATCCACAAAGACACTGAGAGTCTTTTTGAGTCACTCATGTTGGTCCTCCACACAGAGCATACATGTTGCAACGCAGTCTCACAGGAATGTTTGCCTCTGAACCCAGACTGTTTACTGTATAACAGTTCATTACTTTCAAAGTACTCACGTAATTGGCTACAAACTATTGTCTCCAAAATTTTGTCGATCACAGGTAAGAGGTTAATTGGGCGAAAATCACTGGGGATACTCGGGTTTGACACTCTTGGAACAGGCAAAATTACACTCGTTTTTAAATCGCCTGGAAACCTCCCAGATCTTAAGGATGTATTTATTACATGCAACAAGGGGTATCCCAACACATCAAAGAGGCCCTTTACAAGTTTAATAGTTAACACTTCATCACTAGTACTTTTATTTTTTGGTTATATACGGTTTTTCTTAGTTTCGAAAGTTACTTCTTCAGAAAGCAACAAACTAGATTCATTTTCAGAGAACGTTGGGTTCCATTGCCTTATTTCTATCAGTCATGTTTGCTTCTACCCTTCCGTCATACTGCCCAAAGTCAATATTGTTAAAATCAGCACATTGCTTTTGGTTGCCCAACAATTCTTTTAGTGTTTTCCACATCTTCTTCCCATTCCCTTTACATTCGTCTATGTTTCAGTCACAACATTTAGTGTTTTCACTTTTTATCACCGAAGTTACCCTATTCCTTTTTAGCTTGTAACCATTCCAGTCGTTTTCAGCTTTAGTGAACCGAAATCTTCGGTAAGCCTCATTTCTAGTGCGTTGTGCCTCTCTTACTTGCTGCGTAATCCACGGATATTTATGTATTTGATTTTTCTTTTTCTTCAGGGGAGCTACCATAAACGGTCAAATATTTCCTGTATTATTCTTAAAAAGTCAGTATACATAACATCAACATCTGTGGATATGTAATTCCAGTTCTTACCAATCAGCGCTTCTGTAATCTTTTAAAGTTTCTGTCTAGAGAAATCCCTCATGTACACCTTCCTGGGGCTGGTTGGCTATTAGTGAGTTTTATTTTGACATCAATAATTTCGTGATCCCTTATGTTTGGGAAATGTCTTGGAACTTCTAATAAACTGAAGTCATTCGTGATGATGTGATGAATAAGAGTTGCTGATCGGTCAGTTTCAGTTCATAAAAGGAACAGAGGTCGACAACCAACAAGATGAAGTGATAACAGCAAAAGAATGGCAGGAAATTGGGTGCCGTTGGCTACATCTTATGATATATTTATACTTTAAGTTAATGCTTGTTGCCACAGTGCTGTAGTAAAAACAGAGAAGAAAGACCATATAAAACTTTAATCAAAAAAGTTATCTCCCTAATCTCATTAAAACAAAATATAAAAATGACCCGAAAGTTATATGAAAAACTCATATTGTATCCTGGTGATAATCTTTTACCTTCAATCAGCGACCGGGGAACATAGACGACCCATTGTTGCCAAGTTTATGGTACACTTTACGACGGAGTAAATCTCGCAGAGAAGAATTAGGGATTCAGGAGTATTTTAGCGCTAGGCAGCATTTCTCCTGTTTATTGCTGTTGTGTGTGATGAGCTAGTAAATTTTAGTGATCTAATCAATTTATATTGTCGCCCGTATCAGCAGATACGTATTTGTGGCGGTATTTTGATTGGTTTTATCGATTGTTTTGTTTAGTTAGAGATTGCGAAAGGAAATAAATATTATATAGGGAGTTAAAATCTCATAGATAAAAGTTGTAACCCTTAGTAATGAAACAGATCTTTCACCAGGGTGTTTTTTTTGAATTATCGATCTAACTACGAAGGAAAAACGCGGAGTTAAAAAAAAAGTATGTATTTTTCTACATATAATGACTATCTATACAGATACACTACCGTCAGAAAGTATTTGCCCACCTAGTTATTTCCGTCCTAAGACAACAATAACCCAGATAATATATTTTTTTTTTAATTTTAATGAACTATTATTTATTTTCACATTATTTACAGTCTAGAAAATCAGAAAAATATTCATGATTTTCGAGAAATTTTCTCACCTTTGTGACCTCCTTTGTTTTTAATTACCGCTTTACAGAGTTTTGGTATTCTGCCCAGTAGTTTTTTCAGAGTTTCTCCGGTTATTTTAACCTATTCTGCTTGTAAAAGTTCCCACAAGTCATTTTCTGATGTTGGATTGAGTTTTCGAACACACCTGTCTAAATGGTCCCACAGCAATTCGTCGGGTGATTGTGGAGGCCAAGTCATCACTTCCAGGACGTCATCGGATTTCCATTGGTCCAAAAGTTCTCTAATTTGTTTAGCAGAATATTTAGGGTCGTTGTCATGCTGAAAAATAAATTTCCCCTGAAAAATATCTCTTTCAGAAGGAAGTATTTGACTTCTTGATACTGTTCTTTTCGCATGATTCCTTAAGATCCTAAAGATTTTTCCAACTTTACCGTTGTCAAAATAACCCCAAACCATTACTGAACCTCCACCATGTTTTACTGTAGGCAAGCCAACATTCTCTCTCCAGCTGACCGCCGCACGTAAACTCGTCGATTTAAACCGAAAATTTCGAATTTAGATTCATCGCTCCAAAGGACGAAATTTCATTATCCAATTTGCATGTTCTTAGGCCCATTCTAATCGTTTACGTTTATTCACTTTCCTAAGAAGTAGTTTCCTCATTGCAACTCTCCCGTGTAGTCCGCCTTCTGCTAACCTGTTCTTCACGGTTGTCACGCTGATGGAGATGGGTCGCTCCAGGTTTATTTGGTTAGGCTGCGATTACGTCTGCTGGAAATTGTTATAGCTCTGTCTTCAGCGGAAGTCGTTTTTTCAAGGCCTTCCTGAACGTTTTTGGTTGAAACTGCATGTCCCGCAGAAATTTTTTTTACGATGTAGTCCACTATTCTCCTTGGCATCCGCATGTCACTCGCGATTTGTCGACTCGAGTGACCATTTTGATGTCTCGCAATTATCAGAGCCCGATTTTCAACAGAAACTTCTTTCGTTTTTTGGCATTTTTCACAAAACAATTGAGCCTATATCAATGACAAAGTACTGTTTGCGAATGGTTAATTTCCAAAAGGGCAATGGTATTTATAGCATAGTTTTTTATCACAAAATATCATAAGGAATTTCAATAATCCCTAGAAACTTGAAATGAGTTCTTACTTCAACTGGAATTCTCAGAAATCGCCTCAAAACGATTATCATGCAAAATTTGGAAATTTGTTCCAATTGGTTTTTAATTTGTGATTTCCCCAAAATGGCTTATCTAAACACTTGTTTACCTAATATAATAAAAGGGTTTAGTTAGGTATTAAATTTTGGCAGTTATATTAAAATTTCTAGGTGGGCAATTACTTTCTGACTGTAGTGTACATACATACATTTAGTCCAACGCTTCTCGAGGTCATCAATCTAAAAAAAAACTTTTTTCTATCTCGTCATCTAAGGAAGATTTTCAGCTCATAAGGATTTTTAAAGATGCAGCGGGTAGTACTTTTTAGGATCCAGCAAAATCGGGTTAAGTTTGTTCTGTTACATTTTATTAACATTTTCTGCCAACACTGCCTTTAGGGCATTTTTTATGACTTTACAAAATTGCTGAGTCGCGATAAATTAGCGTTTAGGCCTCTATGCTCTGGTTATTTCGTGGAAACTACGCAATATGATGAATCTTCGAGAGAAATAATATTTTTAATGATTATTGGGTTTCAAAAAAGGAGCAAAATCTAGAACTACTTTTTACTTGATGAGGAAGCTGAATCAATAGCAGTATGTGGGTTGCGTAGCGTAAAAATCACGTGATGTTTAGGAAGTAAAGGTGCTACATCATCCTTATGGAAACATTTAAAATTTAAAAATGCCATTAGTTTGGTCAATGAAGATAAGAACGAAGCAGAACCATCAACCACCTGTGAGAATTTGAAACAAGTTAATATTACAGAATATTTCAGGATAACCAAACAGTGGAATATAAATGATCGTAAAGCAAAACTTGTGCACACGGTAATAGGAGAGATGATAGCCTTGGATAACCAGCTCTTTTCGTTTCTAGAAAACATAAGTAAGCGTAAAAATGAAATGTATTGTTGTTATTTACTTTTGTACTGTAAAATACACTTATAACTTAAAGAATAAAGGCAACAATAAATTATCTTGAACATCTTTGATTGTGTTAGCCGATACTTGTTGGAAATTCATAATAAAATTATACAAAAACAACAGTATGTTTTAATTTAACTGGACAATTGTTTCACCATACAATGGCTTCTTCAGAAGTGAATTAGAAAGAAAAATGTTTGGTAATAATACTGGTTATATAGTGCTTAAAACTATCCTTAATTACATAAGATTATGTTAATCGTTTTATTATATTATTTACTGACAAAGTTATTTTAAAGATGCAAATCTGTGGTACTATTTCAGAGAACTAATAAAGATTAAGTAAGGGTGAATGGTTTACGGCCACCTGTTCGTTTAATAATATATTTGAGTTTTTCCGTTTGTTAATTTCAAGATATTCAAGCATATTTAATTTTTTAGATTTATTTTCTACGTGCAGGATTTTAAATGTATCATCAAAATTATGGGATTCGTTTATTATATAGGTTGCGTAATGTGAATTGTTCTTATTTTTTAAATAACTATGTTTATGTTCTTTAATGTGAGTTTCAAAAGATCTACCTACGTAGGTTTTAGTACAAGATCTACAATTTAATAAATAAACTCTTGATTTTATGGATTTATTAGATTTGATTTTGTTATTCAAAATTATATTCCCTAAGGTATTACTGGGTTTAAATGCTATTTTTTATTCTTTTTGGTAATGTTTTTAAATTCTTCTAGTTATTTTCCCTGTGTACGTGAGTGTGCTAAATTTTCCTTTTTTGTCATTAATGGTGGGAGAAATTAGAGAGATTGCTTGTTTAAACGACTTTTTATTTAAGATACTCTCTATAATGCTAGAGTCGTATCCATTATTAATTTCTATTTGTTTGATTATGTTGAATTCTTTGTTAAAATTAGTTTTAGTCATAGGAATATGTAACATGTATGAAAGAGTTAAAAGCTGCCATTTTGTAAGTATAAGGGTGGGATGAACTATTGTGTATAACTCTGTCAGTATGTGATGGCTTCTAAAAAATCGAGAAATCGTGTTTATTGTTCACTTTTGATATAGATATGTCTGAGGAATTTATAGAGTTATTTTTTTCTAATTCTAAGGTGAATTTAATGTTAGAATGCAAATTATTCAAGAAGTATCTGTTCCCGTGAAACAGGAAATGATATCATCAAAATATCTATGCCAGTAAAGAATATTTTTGCTTACCGCGTTTTGATGAATTTTTAGTTCTAAATAATCCATGAAAATTTCCGCTAGTAAAGCACTTAAAAGATTATCTATTATTAGACCTTCTTTAGATGTTTAAAAGTTATCGTTAAATTCAAAATAGTTTTGATCCAAGCACGTCGTAAGTAAATCTAAAATATCCCGTTTAATAATTTCGTTTGCTTTATTCTTGAATAAGAATCTATCTACTAATTCTATGACTTCATATGGTGATATACTAGGAACTAAGTTTTCTACATCAAATGAGATAATTCTAGAATTTTCTGGTAAGTTAATATTTTTAATTTTACCATATCTATTAGTTCATAAATGTTGGATATACGATATATACAGTAAATTATTAAACGGGGATATTTTAGAATTACTTACGACGTGCTTTGATCAAAACTATCTTGAATTTAAGGTTAACTTTTATACATCTAAAGAAAATCTAATAATGGGTAATCCTCTAAGCTCTTTACTAGCGGAAATTTTCATGGATCATTTAGAATTAAAAATTCATCAAAACGCGATAAGCAAAATATTGTTTATCAGCATACATATGTTGATGATATCATTTCCTGTTTCACGGGAACAGATAGACAACTAACAATCCTCCTTAACTTTCTAAATAATTTGCATCCTAACATTAAATTCACCTTAGAATTAGAAACCAATGATTTCATCCCACCCTTATACTCACAAAATGGCAGCTTTTATCTCTTTGATACATAGACTGTTACATATTCCTATGACTAAAACTAATTTCAACAAAGAATTCAGCATAATCGAACAAATAGCAATTAATAATGGATATGACCCTAGCATTACAGAGAATATCTTGAATAAAAAATCGTTTAAACAAGCGATCTCTATAATTTCTCCCACCATTAATGACAAAAAAGGAAAATTTAGCACACTCACGTACACAGGGACAATAACTAAAACAATTTCAAAACATTTAACAAAAAAGAACAATAAAATAGCATTTAAAACCAGTAATACCTTAGGGAATATAATTTTGAAAAACAAAACCAAATCTAATAAATTCATAAAATCAGGAGTTTATTTATTAAATTGTGGATCTTGTATTAAACCTACCTAGGACAAACTGGTAGATCTTTTGAAACTCGCATTAAAGAACATAAACATAGTTATTTAAAAAACAAGAACAATTCACAAACGAATCCCATAATTTTGATGATACATTCAAAATCCTGCATGTAGAAAATAAATCTAAAAAATTAAATATGCTTGAATATCTTGAAATTAACAAACGGAAAAACTCCAATCTATTATTAAACGAACAGGTGGGCGTAAACCATTCACCCTTACTTAATCTTTATTAGTTCTCTGAAATAGTACCACAGATTTGCATCTTTAAAATAACTTTGTTAGTAAATAATATAATAAAACGATTAACATAATCTTATGTAATTAAGGATAGTTTTAAGCACTATATAACCAGTATTATTACCAAACATTTTTCTTTCTATTTCACTTCTGAAGAAACAATTTTCAAGTCATTTTAAATACATTAGAAATTAAAACGTAGTGTTGTTTTTATATAATTTTAATTTTCTTGAAAATAATTTTCTTCCTGTTTGTTTATCAAAAAATACGCCAGAAAAATATTCTAAATATTTACTTCTTTAAGGTTCAAGAGACTTGAGGCGAAATATAATATTCCAAGCAGACCATTTTTTAGCCAAAGTGACATTCCCGAAATATACGAAAAATGTAAGACTCGAATTACTGATTTATTAACAGGGGATAATTTTTTTTTGGCGGACCACGTCATACGGATCCTTCTTGTAATTTCTGGAGTTTTGTTCTGCTTGCCCAACGTGATTGGAATTACAGTCTGTCAAGTAAAAAGTGACCGCTCGTATTCTTGAACATTTTTTGGGTGTGCTAACAACGGCGCAGTTACCTCAGTAAGTTGTCCAATCACCTTCTGCATCAATAATGGCCTGGCAACTTCAAGGCATCCTGTCGACGACATTTTCTGCATACTCTGCAAATTTTTCGAATCTCGCGAGTCAGTCCTCAGAGACTGCTGAGCTCGCTTTTTATAAGAGTCTAAATGTTTTCAATAGGGGATTATGAGGGCCACTCTAATATCTTATCGTGGTCCCAAGCGAGCCGCTTTGCGACGTGGTTTTCGCCCAGCAAAGGTTTTTTTCAATGTGCTTCGGAATTTGACATCATGAGCATGAAGACGTTGTCGAATGGTCTCATGGGACATTGGCTAACAAAAGACTTTGAACTAAAATATTTTGTGCTTAATAACAGAGGCCTAGAAGGTAGTCACACCAGCAAAAATATCAAGAATGTCTTCATTCAGGTGCTCGAAGAAAGCAGTATAAACAACACAAGAGTCTATCTATTTATTAGAGACAGTATACTTAACTTTAAAAGAGCTACAAGAGACTACTCGTAGTTTTCGGCTCTCTAAAAGTCCAGAGATCTGTACTAGACGTTATAAGTGTCGGAAGAAGGATCGTAATTAGGTCTTTTTGATTTGGGGTCAACCTGAATTAAGGCTCGGTTCTATCGAAATGGTTTAGACCAGAGTTATATATATATATATATATATATATATATATATATATATATATATATATATATATATATATATATATATATATATGTATATATATATATATATATATATATATATATATATATATATATATATATATATATCTATATATATATAAAAAATCGTATATCCCTTCTACCATATGGTGTAGGGCAGTTATACATTCTCCTTTTTTTCCCCTCTTACTCTCCACATATAAACTTCTTCCATCTGTCTCTATTCTTTGCCATTTTCATTGCTTCTTTCCAGGTTTTTCCCTTCTCCTTAAGTATACCTCCAATACTCGTATTCCAGGTCTGTCTAGGTCTTCCTCGCTTCTATTTTCCCTATGTTCGGGCTTCATACACTTGTTTCACCTGTCTATTATCCTTCATTCTCTGTATATGTCCCCACCATCCCAGCTGTCTTTGTTGTATATATTCCATCATTGCTTGTACTCTCAGCCTTCTCCTTATTTCTGTATTGCGTATTCTGTCCTTCCGTGTAACTCCTTGTACTGCTCTCAGGTATTTCATTTCGACGGCTTATCTTGTTTTTCTGTCTGTCTATTAGGGTCCATGATTCACATCCATATGTTAGAATTGTCCTATAAATTGCTTTGAACACTTTTATTTTTGTTTGTTTCGTCACTTCTTTCTTCCTAATGAATTTATTACTTATTGCATAGTGAAGTTTGTTCGTTTTTTTTTTCGATTCTTTCATTAATTTCTTTGTCTTGCTCTCCAGTTTCATCCATTATCACTCTCAAATACTTATACAGTTCCACTTGTTGTATTTTATTCCCTTCTATGTAAATGTTCGTTTGTTGGTTTTCCATTGTCATTACTTTTGTTTTATCTATATTAATTTTCATACCTTCTTCTTAAAACGCTTTATTCCAAATATCGAGGTTTCCTTGTAATTGTCTCTCATTTTCCGCTACTAGCACAATATCATCAGCAAAAGCCGCTTCTGATATTTCTATTGTTTTTAGCTTCCAGTCTCCAATTGTCATTCTTTTCATTGTTATGTAGCATTTCTTGATTATTTCATCCATGTATACAGTGAACAATGTTCGGCTCAAGCTTCCTCCCTGCGTCAAACCCTCCTGTGTTGTAAATCCCTCCGACTTCATGTTGTTTTTTGTTACATACTGCACATTGTTGCTGTATATTCCCTTTATGATTCTTATTGTCTTTTTGTTTATTCTCTTGTTTTCTAGGTTTTTCCACACTTTATTTCTCGTCACACTGTCAAATGCTTTTTCCAAGTCTATGAAAGCAAGGTGTAGACTTTTATTTTGTTCTGATCTTTTTTCGATAATCTGTTTCAGTATAAATATGTGGTCGTGTGTATTTCTTGCTGGTCTAAATCCACTTTGCGATTCCGATAGTTGTGGTTCTATTACTTTCTTTATCCTATTATTAATGATACCCTCACAAATTTTGACAATTGTGTTCAGTATAGTAATTCCTCTGTAATTATTGCAATCCTTGTGATCTCCCTTTTTATAGATTGGTGTAATATACGATATTCCCACAGAAATTTTTGTTCTTCCCATGCATTATTAATTATTTCTAACAATATTGTTTTTCCTTTCTTCCCCATGTATTTAATCATTTCAGACGTTATCCTATCGCTGCCTGAGACTTTCCCATTTTTCAGTTTTCTTATGACTTCCTCCAACTCTTTCCATTCTATTTGTTTCCTATTTTCTGTTTCTTCCATATTTTGTTGTTCCTATTCTTCATAATTTGTATTATCTTCTTCTTTATTACCTCCCAATAGTTCTTCAAAGTATTCTTTCCATCTTTCCATTATTGCTTTCTCTGTTGTTAGGATTTCTTGGTTTTTGTTTTTTACATATAATTCGATTTTAGGTTGCCCCTTCCTAAATGATTTAAGAACTCTGTAGAATAGCTTTTAGTTTTCTCTACTTTTTCTTCCATTTTATCTCCGAATTCTTTCCATGACTGTTCTTTTGCTTCTCTTACCAAGTTTTTAACTCATTTCCTTTTTCCTTTATATAGTTCATATTGTTCTGATGTTTTTGTTTTGAGATATTTTTTCCATTCTTTTTTCTTCGCAGTGATTTCTCCTTGGATACTACTATTGCACCAAGCTGTTTTTTACTGTTGCTTGCGTTGCACACTCCGCATACTTCGATAGCCCCGTCCAGGTTTATATTCTTGAAAATACTTCATGTTTCTTCCAAATTTGCATATTTTATATTTCTGTATCCTTTTTCGAATTTCTCATCAGTTATTTGTCGGAATTTGATCATAATTTCTTCATTTCTTAGTTTATATGTCCTTATTGATTTGTATTTTCTTGCTGTTTAGGTCAGAGTTTTACTTTAAAATTTTTCATGAATAATATTCGATTCGTTTCCCTCTTTAGCTTATTCCATCCATAGTCGGATGTAAGTCTCCCCAAGGTATCTCCAATGAGCTTTGTTGTTGGCATTTTGCATCCAAACGTGTCCTGCTAATCTTTGCATGTCGTCCGTCCATCTTGTCTGTGGTGTATCTCGGCATCTTTTGTGTTCTCTAAGCCTCCATTCAACTATACGGTGTGTCCATCTGTTATCATGTAACCTTGCGACATGCCTCGCCCAATTCCACCTTAATATACATATTTGTTGTATTACATCTGTCACTTTTCATCTTCTTCGTATCTTAATGTTGGAAATACGATCTTGGAGTATAATATTTAGCATTTTCTTCTCTATTGCTCTTTGGGTTACCTGGAATTTATTTATTATACTTTTATTTGAAACCCACGTTTCAGTGCCATATGTTAATACCGGCAGTACATATTGAACGAATACTCTGGCATTTATTGTATTTGGGATGTTTAATTTGAATGCAGATTGTAACCTTCCGAACGCAGACCAAGCTAATGAGACTCTTCTATCCAATTCAGCTTTAAAATTACTTTTTGATATTTCTATTTTTTTGTCCTAAATAAACTCCTGGACAAAATTAACGCAACAATCTGAAAATTAATTTATCTTTTTCTTATGTCAGTTTTAAAGTTTATCGAGTATTTGAATAGTAGGCTATGCATATTTTGTTTCGTTGTTCATGACAGAAATCAAAACAATTCGTTTAGATTTAGAGTTTTAAAGAATTTTTTAGAAGATACACAATTTTCTGTAATAATGCGATAGATTTTCTTTAAAAGTAAGCTTATAAATTGTTCCCTTTTTCAAAGTAATACGTTTTTGTGGTAGACTGTTTTATTTTTGACCCCGAAGAATTATAAAAATGAATCGAACAAGGAATTTAACTGAACACGAGGTAGTGCGAGCCTCAGTTTTATTGGACGAGGGTTATTGTCAGAGTTATGTTGCCAATTTGTTAGGCAAACATCGTTCCACAATAAGTCGTATGGTAAGACGCTTGAATGAAGTAAGAACTTATTCTAGAAGGCTAGGGCAAGGGCGAAAACGATACACTAGGGACCTAGATCACCGTTTTATAAGACAATATGCTTTAAGAAACAGGACTGTTACTAGTTCTATAATAAGAAACAAACTCGAAGCTGTTCGCAATGTCAGGAGACCAGCCACTGCGCCCTTGCTTACTAGAGAGGACAGAGTTGCCAGGTTACGTTTTGCTCGAAATCACGAAAACTGGTCTGTGGATGATTGGAAACAAGTTTTCTTCACAGATGAAACTAGGGTTAGTCTAAAACATCCAGATGGTCGTGAGCGAGTATGGCGAAGACCAGGAGAGAGGTTTGCTCCTTGTAATATCTCTGCAAGGATTCCATTCGGCGGTAGCTCTGTTATGTTCTGGGGTGGCAGCTGCTTTGATGCTCGCACAGAGTTAGTTCCTGTCCGTACGAGATCCATGAATGCTGACTACTATCTTGAGAATATTGTAATAGAACATGTGATGCCTTTCGGTTATTTTGTGGGGCCCAATTTCCTGTTTATGCAAGACAACGCTCGACCTCACGTGGCTAGGAAGGTACTCGATTATCTTAATCAGGTTGATATACCGATTATGCAATGGCCACCAAAAAGCCCGGATCTGAATCCGATAAAACATGTATGGGATCACCTTAAGAAAAATGTGAAACGTCATATACCTGCACCTAGAAACCTGAGGGAACTTGAAAATGCAGTTGTCACAGAATGGTAGCAAATTCCTCAAGATTTTATCTAAAATTTAATTAGAAGCATGCCTAGGCGCATAAACGCTGTCATCCGAAGTAGAGGAGGCAACACACGCTACTAGTGTCCCAGTTACACTATTAATTTTGCTACTAGTGTCCCAGTTTATTTTTTTCATTATTACATAATTTCAACGATTTTGTTATTAGGTCTTAAGAATAATTTTAATTCAAATCTTATAGAGAAATTTGGTAGCTAACTCACTTTTAAACTATCCGAATAAGTTTTTTCTAACTTTTTAGTATAACCAATGTTCATAAAAAATTATTAAAATTAATTCATTATAGAGATTTGTATGATTTAATATATTGTTGCGTTAATTTTGTCCAGGAGTGTGTGTATGAATGTTTGTATCCTTCCTATTCTCTCACATTCTATTCATAGCTCCTGGCTGTTATCTTCACTTTCTTTGTTCAAATATTTGGTACTGATAAAGTTTATTTTTAGACTTATATCTCGAGACTTGTTATTTAATTTCATCAGCATTTCTTGTAATTCTGCTTTTGTATTGGCGAACAGAGTGACATCATCTGCGAACCTCAAGTGAATTAATCGTTCGCCGTATTCCTTTGTTTTCCCACTTTAACATTTGAACATGTCTTCTAGAGTCAAAGTAAACAGCTTTGGGGATATCGAGTCGCCTTGTCTAATTCCTCTTTTAATTTTGATTTTATCTGATTTTTCTTCAAGCATTATTTGTGATGTGGCATTTTTATATATGTATTCAAGAAGAGTTGTGCACATTTCATTGACTCTGCTGTCACTTAAGGCGTTAAGGACTGCCCATATCTCTACCGAATCAAATACTTTTTCGTAGTCAACCATCGCTGTCCACAAGGTGACCTTATATTCATTTGCTTTTTCCACTAGTAATCTAATTGTCTGAAGATGGTCCAAAGTGCTGTATCCTCGTCTAAATCTCGCTTGTTCACATGATTGATAACTGTCTAATTTGTTCGTTAATCTATATGTTATCATTCTAGAGAGGATTTTGTATAGTAGTGATAACAGGCTAATGGCTCTTTAATTCTCCAATTTAAATTTGTTTCCCTTTTTAAATATAAGCACAATCAAGACGTTTACCCAAGGTGTTGGTATTTTACTTTCTATGAGGCACCTGTTAAATAAAGGTTGAAGAAATTGTATTATCGATGCCCCTCCATACTTTATCATTTCTATAGTCATTTCGTCGTCCCCTGGTTCTTTGTTGTTGTGCATATGGGTCATTCCATGCCAAATCGACCACTTTTGACCCCGACCCCTTCCGATTTGGCTGAAAGTTTTTTTATCTTTTTCTACCCTATGAAAAACGGTTCTCAGAATTTTTTTCAAATTTTTTTACCCACCTCAAAAAAAGTTATGAATTTTTCAAAAAAATGGCTCTTTTTTTTCCAAATTGCCATAACTTTGTCAAAAATTGGCCGATAAGACGTTTTTTTTTTCAAAACTTTCGTAATTAAATGTATTTTTTTAAAAAAAATACAAAAAAATTTTTAAGTAATAAAATCTATGAAATTTTTTTTGCCTTTTTTGAAGTTCGCCATTTTTTATTTATTTATTTTTTCTTAAAAAAACTTCGATCAATTCTGCAGTTATCCCCGCCAATCCCAGAGTGGGCCGAATTTTTTTTTCTATTTTTTTAACTGAAAATTTTTTTTTCAGTTTTTTCACAATTTTTTAATTTTTTTTTTTAGAAACTTTGTTTATAAACTCCTGGACAAAATTAACGCAACACTCTGAAAATTAATTTATCTTTTTCTTATGTCAGTTTTAAAGTTTATCGAGTATTTGAATAGTAGGCTATGCATATTTTGTTTCGTTGTTCATGACAGAAATCAAAACAATTCGTTTGGATTTACAGTTTTAAAGAATTTTTTAGAAGATAAACAATTTTCTGTAATAATGCGATAGATTTTCTTTAAAAGTAAGCTTATAAATTGTTCCCTTTTTCAAAGTAATACGTTTTTATGGTAGACTGTTTTATTTTTGACCCCGAAGAATTAGAAAAATGAATAGAACAAGGAATTTAACTGAACACGAGGTAGTGCGAGCCTCAGTTTTATTGGACGAGGGATATTGTCAGAGTTATTTTGCCAATTTGTTAGGCAAACATCGTTCCACAATAAGTCGTATGGTAAGACGCTTGAATGAAGTAGGAAGTTATTCTAGAAGGCTAGGGCAAGGGCGAAAACGATGCACTAGCGACCTAGATGAACGTTTTATAAGACAATATGCTTTAAGAAACAGGACTGTCACTAGTTCTATAATAAGAAACGAACTCGAAGCTGTTCGCAATGTCACAATTTCTTCTAAAACAGTTAGAAGACGGTTAAATGAAGCTGGATTAAACAGTAGGAGACCAGCCACTGCGCCCTTGCTTACTAGAGAGAACAGAGTTGCCAGGTTACGTTTTACGAAAACTGGTCTGTGGATGATTGGAAACAAGTTTTCTTCACAGATGAAACTAGGGTTAGTCTAAAACATCCAGATGGTCGTGACCGAGTATGGCGAAGACCAGGAGAGAGGTTTGCTCCTTGCAATATCTCTGCAAGGATTCCATTCGGCGGTGGCTCTGCTATGTTCTGGGGTGGCATCTGCTTTGATGCTCGCACACAGTTAGTTCCTGTCCTTCGAGATCCATGAATGCTGACTACTATCTTGAGAATATTGTAATAGAACATGTGATGCTTTTCGGACATTTTGTGGGGCCCAATTTTCTGTTTATGCAAGACAACGCTCGACCTCACGTGGCTAGGGAGGTACTCGATTATCTTAATCAAGTCGATATACCGATTATGGTATGGCCACCAAAAAGCCCGGATCTGAATCCGATAAAACATGTATTAAGAAAAATGTGAAACGTCATATACCTGCACCTAGAAACCTGAGGGAACTTGAAAATGCAGTTATCACAGAATGCCCTAGCTTATCGATCTAATTAATGTGCTGAATTTGAATACTACTCGTATTTATGTCAGATTAAACTTTATTATAATATTCTTAGGAAATTATTTTATAATGTGAAATACAATTATAGTGAACAAAATTATTCAAATGCCAAAGAAAAATGAAATAAATTATTTGTTGTATTAGTATTAAAAACGGTGAATGTTAATCGTATCAAACGTAGAATCCTAGTCTTTAGTTGTAAGTTTAGACTATAAATTAAGTATAATATACCGTGAAATCATTTACTTGCATTTATTTTATTATATAAACAAAATTTCTAAAAAAAAAAATTAAAAAATTGTGAAAAACTGAAAAAAAATTTTTCGATTAAAAAAAAAATAGAAAAAAAATTCGGCCCACTCTGGGATTGGCGGGAATAACTGCAGAATTGATTGAAGTTTTTTTTTTAAGAAAAATAAATAAATAAAAAATGGCGAACTTCAAAAAACTGACGGTTTTTTCTCATATATATAATATATATATATATATATATATATATATATATATATATATATATATATATATATATATATATATATATATATATATATATATATATCAATCGGTTTTATAACGTCTTCCGTCTTCCGATGCCTAATTTCCATTCCTCCCGGTTTCTCCATCCCTCCTCCTCCAGATCTCTCTCTAGTACTTCCTTGTTGATTCCTGCTCTCCAGCTTTGGCGTGGTCTTCCTGGCTTTCTTTTTCCATGAGGGTTCCAATTTAAAATCTTTTTAGGTAGTCGGTCTTGTGACATTCTCTGTACATGTCCGTACCATACCAACTGTTGGGTTCTGATTTCGTCCACTATATCGTGCTTTATTTCTAAAGCTCGCCTTATCGTGTCATTTGGTATGCGGTCTTTTCTGGATTTTCTAGCTGCTCGTCTCCAGAAATCCATTTCTGTAGCTTTTAGTATTTTTTCTGTTCTTTCCTTTAATAGCCACACCTGGGAGCTGTAAGTTATTATACTTTTCACTATTGAGTTGTAAATTCTCTTCTTATTTTCAATGGTTATGTTTTTGTCCCATAGTATACTATTAAGCATTGAAATCGCTTTTCTTCCTTGGATATTCCTCTCGAATATTGCTTCTTCCAGTGTTCCGTCCCTAGATATTCTCGTTCCCAAATACTTATAACTGGCACAGTGTTTGATGGTGTGTCCTGTGGCCAGTTTCAAGTCTTGCTGTTGTCCTCCGACGCACATGTACTCGGTCTTTTTAATATTGACTTCTAGGCCCCATTTTTCATATTGCTCCATAAGTTTTCGTGTCATGTATTCCATATCATCGATGTCCTGAGCGACTACTACCTGGTCATCTGCGAATGATAGCGTGTACAATGTAGTATCGTCATCCAGTGGTAATCCCATACTGCTGCATTTCCTTTTTCCAGTTCTTCAGTGCACTCTCCAAATAGATTTTAAATAGCGTTGGGGATATACAGCAGCCCTGTTTGAGACCCTTTGTGACCGGGAACCCTGTTGTTATACCATATTTGGTTTTCACACTACTTCTTGCGTCTTGGTATAAGGATTTTACGGCTTTAATTATTTCGGTGCTTACATTACACAGTTGTAGTGTTTCCCACAATCTCATTAGGGGCACGCTGTCGTAGGCCTTTTTTAAATCAACAAACAAGACATGGACTTCCTGATCAAATGCGGTTTTTTTTCTAGGATTTGTGTCAGTGAGAAGAGATGGTCTATTGTGGATCTTCCTGCTCTAAAGCCTGCCTGTTCTTCAGCTTCTACGTCCGCGTATTCCGTTTCTATTCTATTTTTAAGTATTTTCCCGTATATTCGGTTTTTCTCAAAAAAGGCAAAAATTTCATAGATGTTATTACCTAAAAATTTTTTTGTATTTTTTTTTAAAAAGTACAATTAATTATGAAAATTTTGAAAAAATAAACGTCTCGATCGGCCAATTTTTGACAAAGTTATGGCAATTTGGAAAAAAAAGAGCCTTTTTTTTGAAAAATTCATAACTTTTTTTGAGATGGGTAAAAAAATTTGAAAAAACTCTGAGAACCGTTTTTCATAGGGTAGAAAAAGATAAAAAAAACTTTCAGCCAAATCGAAAGGGGTCGGGCTCAAAAGTGGTCGATTTGGCATGGAATGACCCATATGTTGTAGGGCGTTCATTATTTCATCTGTTGTTACATCGGGAATTTCTTCAGATTCCACATTTCTTATTAAGACTCTAAGTTATTTCCTTCTTCTTTCCCGGACGGTGGCGATATTTTCGTGTCATATGGTGTTTGATAATATTTCACTGTAGCTTTCTTTATCTCTTTGATTTGTGCGATCTCTTGAGTATCGTTATTTATAAGTTTTATTATTTGATGTCTCCCTGGGATGGGAAACATTATAAATGCGTAATTCCTTAAATTACTTTTATTCATTTTTTGGAAGAAAAAAATTCATCAAAATATTTAGAACAGCGACAGTATTTTGACAACGAAGCATTTTTTGTAAGACGTCATTTTCATGACTAGGTATACAACTTGTACTATAAAGAATAGTAAAATTTCTTGCATTTACAGCTCCTTCGTTAGTTTAATAATTAAAACAAGCTTATTTCTATCGGCGATGGCAATTTTCCAGCGTCAATAAGTTAAACCAACCGCACCTCAAATGACATGTATACGAAGGACAAACAAGACGACGCAAAAAGGCGTTCCGGACGCGCTATTTTCTTGTGCCGATCGTGACACGAATGTAAATATCGCCGAACCGAAATTGAAAAAAAATGGCGACCGGGGTATATTGGAAACGCCGAAAGCGAAAATAATAGAACATTTGTTGACTCTCATACTCTCGTGCGGATTTGGGTGTGCATTCAAAAAAAGTTTGAGGTCAGCGGTGAAAATCCGTAAGTAAATTTGAGTGGGACGTGTGGATTTTAGTTGAAAAAGGGTGGAAGGAAAAAAAATATTGAAATAACCGAGACAAAGGATGGATTAGTCAATGTTTTCTCGTAACTGACAAGCTCTTGATGGATGCATCATGCATAAATGAATATAAAACCTTAGGAGTACCAATTTATTTTCTGCCTCTGACTTTCATCTTCATTACTACGGAATCTACTCAAATTGACATTTTTTCCACTCTGTAGTTATTAAAGTCTGACCAATGGATCTTTGCAGTCACGTGATCAACTTGACGTCAAAAATATTCATACGATTCAATCGACTGTCAGTTCAGTGTCGGCGGTCTGAGTTTTAAATGACAATTTCAAAAGTCAAAATAAAATTTAAAATTTTTCATCCGATTTGGTAATTAACATATATTATTAAATTTGTATGATGTACAAAACACTCTAGTTTTTACTTGTGAAGGACATTTACCTCTTTGCATAAATCCAACGTCTAATATCACCTATTTTTATTTTTCAAGTTGGTATTAGATTATTTCGTGAGTAAATTTACTTCATAAAAAGTTTATAATTGTTATCTGTTAGTTATTTGAAGTTTGTGTAATGTTTGTAATAAAATTACAATACACATTTAACACGGCTTTATCAAATTTACATATAAGGTATTATAAAAACTGTAAAAAGTTGCACCGTAGAACTCATTAAATAAAATTTTAAATTAGAGAACTGAAATATAATACTTTTAAAAACAGAAAGATATTTCATGACGAGGGTATAAAGCAGAGGTTCCCAAACTTTTTTTTCACGTAGACCACTTTCAAAATTTTACTGGTTTCGGTGGACCCCCTGCTGCTACATTTCTACCATATTCCCAAAACTCATCAAAAAATGTGAAGATTAGATCTAACGATGGAAATTTGCGTCGTGGCTGAGTTCCAAATTCGGTAAAAATAAAAAGAAAAATAATATATTTTCTTGTGTTCTATTTATTAAAATAATATGATTATAGACTTAATAGAATTAAAATTAAACATTAATAATGTACCGTAACGTCAACAATGCAAATCAACAATTAAAAAATAATAGTCATAATTTTAATGGGAGGGATGTACGAGTACTTGATGGATTGACAGCAAATTATCATTATTTGGCTTCAGTTTTCTAAGGAATAACCGCAAATCTCCCCGTTCTGTGATGTTCAATCTGCTCCTTTTTTTGTTAATAAGTTTGTAACGACACTAAAACTTTTTTCGACAAGGTATGACGAGGGAAACGCTATCAAAAGTTTTCTCGCAATTTCCCACAGCCCAGGATATTGTTCGAGTATTTCTGTCTGCAGCCAAAATGTTTGATAGCCTTTTTTAAATCTCACCTTCAGCTCCTCATTGGTGCTAAGCTCGAGTAGTTCCTCTTGTAATATCACATTCGCCACTTCCGTTTCATCAAATGGTGGTATTTCCATCGTCAGAATATCTTCAAATCTATTTTTGAAGTCATCATGCAGGACATTTAAATGTTCAAAGCCCGTGGACCAAAAAAAGCAAAATATTTGCAATATTATTTTTTCGTGCTATCTGTTAGGATTGCATGAGAACCGTAGCTCCTAAAAAATTTTAGCCGAAAAATCTGAAAATTAGAATCTTAAAGCTTCAAAATGCTTTTTTTTAAAGTCTCAATACGACCATTTTTCACCGAAATACAGCCTGTCAAAAATCACCGAAAAATTTGGAATTTTTTTTGCTCCCTTAATTTTTTTGAGTAGTGTATTATCTGCCTACATTGATAGGTAAAGCCAAGCCAGCATTTTTGTTCTTTACTATCAAAACCAGATAAATTTTCGTGGACCCCCACTTACAACTTGTGAACCCCCATTTTTTTTTAACGCCAACGTAGACCCCCGTCGAGTCTCCCGTGGACCCCTGGGGTCTACATGAACCACTTTGGGAATCACTGGTAAAAAGTATGAATAGGAGATATAAATTGCATAATCCAATTTTAATATGATTTATCACTTCAAACTAATAGATAGATAGATAAGTCTATATTTGTCCTGCAAAATTTACAATGAATGTTGCCCAAGAGGCTTGGAACGTGTCAATATTTAAAATATTAAGTGAATAATGACACTAATCGCTAGAAGTAGATTCTTCAGTCTCGCTTTCATCATTCCCAACACGAATAATGATTTCTGAAATCTCTTCGATTATTACCTCATGATCATAACACTATTGAATCAGGTTTTCTGTATGTTGTAAGCTAGCATGCCATACCTCTAGTGTACACTTTTCTAAGGCTCTATTCCACATTTGAAGTACTTGTTTATCTCCATATCCCTCTTCACCAATGTGCCTGTTATAAAATGTTTTTGCATTTGCCCAAATCAGCTCGATTGCATTAAATTGACAGTGATAAGGAGGGTAATCTCAACACTTCATGCCCATGCTCTTGAAAAACTCTATCACTCTGATATTCCTTTGATTTTTTATGAGCTCTTACAATATCAAACAACTCTGTCTTGAACATCTGTTTGTTATAAGGTAAACTATTCTTCTGTAACCACTCGAGAATTTCTTCTTTTTTCATGCTGAAGATGGCGGTTTTTCTACTGCAACTGAATAGTATGAAGCATTATCCATTGTAATTAAAGATGGTTCTTCTAAATTAGAAATCAACTGGTTTCTAACCCATTTCGAAAACATTTCACTATTCATTTCTTCATGAAAATAAAGTGACTTTGACTTGCTAGAAAATAGTAAATTGGTATTTTCCATAAAACTCCCTACCGTGTCCAGCATGTAAAACAATAAACCTTTTACCATTAAATCCTCCAGACTTACGAAAACTTTCAATTAATACCGAAGTAAAACAATAGATGTTTTTAGAATTCCACTATATTTATAAACCGTAACAATTGTTTCGACATACAATGTCTTCATCAGACGGATGATAACTTTAAACTAATTTTAAATTAGAACATATTAGCCCATATATACCTTTAGGAGTAGTAAATTACAAGATTAAATTATAAAAATAATAAACACTTAATATTATTGTACAAAAGAAGTGGGTAATACCTGTCATTTGTGGGTTTTCACACAATTAAAATAAAGATAACAATAAATAAGTTGTACCATACTTAAATGATGGATTAATAATGGGTTATTCCGGATAAAGGTTTAATAATGGGGAATTGTTTGTTTCTATTTGTTGATTTAAGAGGAGATTTGAATTTTTGTATTTGTTTATTTCTAAGCTTTCTAAGTAATTTAATTTTTTGGATTTTTTGTCATAATGAAGTATTTTGAAATTATCGTCAAAGACGGGATTTGTTGAAATTAAATGTTCTGCATAATGGGATATGATATTTTGTTTGGTATAGCTTCTTTTGTGTTCGTTGATTCTTTTTTGAAAAGATCTGCCTGTTTGGCCTACGTAAAATTTTGGACAAGAACCACAATTGAGTTTATAAATTCCCGATTTTGCTTTTTTGTTACTTTTATTTTTATTATTTTTTATTATGTTAGAGAGTTTATTATTAGTTCTGAAAGCAATATTTAGACCTATTTTAGTTAATTCTTTAGAAATAAACTGTGTAATTTGTCCGGTGTAAGTGATAGTTTTATAACTTTCTTTATTCTTTTTTGGTTTAGGATATAACTTGTTGATTGCTAGTTGATATGTTTTTTTATTAATCATTCTGTCTAAGATATCTGGTTGGTATCCATTGTTACCCGCTATTTGTTTTATTATATTCATTTCTATAGAATAATTCTCTTCTGACATAGGTACATGTAAAAGTCGATGGATGAATGAATTAAAAGCTGTCATTTTGTGTGAATATGGATGATTTGAGTTATTATGTATTACTGTATCTGTATGTGATGGTTTATGGTAAATTGAAAAATTGTGTTTATTATTAATATTTTTAATTGTTAAATCTAAGAAGTTAATTGTTTTTTCTTGTTCAATTTCTATGGTGAATTTAATATTGGAATGGATAGTATTAATATGGTTGAGAAATTGTTGTAGTTGTCTATCTGTTCCAGAAAAACAAACTAATATATCGTCTACATACCTATGTCAGTATAGAAAATATTTACTAATTGGGTGTTTGAGAATTATGGATTCTAAATTATTAAATTATTTTCTATACTGGCATAGGTATGTAGACGATATATTAGTTTGTTTTTCTGGAACAGATAGACAACTACAACAATTTCTCAACCATATTAATACTATCCATTCCAATATTAAATTCACCATAGAAATTGAACAAGAAAAAACAATTAACTTCTTAGATTTAACAATTAAAAATATTAATAATAAACACAATTTTTCAATTTACCATAAACCATCACATACAGATACAGTAATACATAATAACTCAAATCATCCATATTCACACAAAATGGCAGCTTTTAATTCATTCATCCATCGACTTTTACATGTACCTATGTCAGAAGAGAATTATTCTATAGAAATGAATATAATAAAACAAATAGCGGTTAACAATGGATACCAACCAGATATCTTAGACAGAATGATTAATAAAAAAACATATCAACTAGCAATCAACAAGTTATATCCTAAACCAAAAAAGAATAAAGAAAGTTATAAAACTATCACTTACACCGGACAAATTACACAGTTTATTTCTAAAGAATTAACTAAAATAGGTCTAAATATTGCTTTCAGAACTAATAATAAACTCTCTAACATAATAAAAAATAATAAAAATAAAAGTAACAAAAAAGCAAAATCGGGAATTTATAAACTCAATTGTGGTTCTTGTCCAAAATTTTACATAGGCCAAACAGGCAGATCTTTTCAAAAAAGAATCAACGAACACAAAAGAAGCTATACCAAACAAAATATCATATCCCATTATGCAGAACATTTAATTTCAACAAATCACGTCTTTGACGATAATTTCAAAATACTTCATTATGACAAAAAATCCAAAAAATTAAATTACTTAGAAAGCTTAGAAATAAACAAATACAAAAATTCAAATCTCCACTTAAATCAACAAATAGAAACAAACAATTCCCCATTATTAAACCTTTATCCGGAATAACCCATTATTAATCCATCATTTAAGTATGGTACAACTTATTTATTGTTATCTTTATTTTAATTGTGTGAAAACCCACAAATGACAGGTATTACCCACTTCTTTTGTACAATAATATTAAGTGTTTTTATTATTTTTATAATTTAATCTTGTAATTTACTACTCCTAAAGGTATATATCGGCTAATATGTTCTAATTTAAAATTAGTTTAAAGTTATCATCCGTCTGATGAAGACATTGTATGTCGAAACAATTGTTACGGTTTATAAATATAGTGGAATTCTAAAAACATCTATTGTTTTACTTCGGTATTAATTTACAATGAATTTCCATCAAGTAACGGCTACCTCAGTGAATAATAGAAAACTTTCAATGTTGTCATCCTGGCATGACTTCCTTTGACTGCCTTTTGAAAAAATCGTCTATGAAAACAAGCTGATGGGCAATATGTGCATTTTTGTTTTCCATATACTTTCTAAGGAAAGCTGCTCTCATTGAACAAATTCTTGGTGTCTCCATTAATGCTCGTCTGTTGCCATATTTCTTAAATTTGAAACTCAAATCCAGAAGTAATGTTCGAAAACTTCCATAACTGACATTAGTTATCTCTTTTTGTCGCAGTTCTTTACGTAAGTTGTTAATAGTAACATGTTTTTCTAAAAGTACAATATGATTTACTTTCGATTTCACTTAAACGGATACATATTAATAGCTACTTACTTTGTGCATACATATCATATAATGTATTGCGAACGTCCATTTTAGAACTTTCACTCAGATCATGGGTCTTAGCTTGCTTCCTTGATCGTAATTTTCCAGGTGTTCAAAGCGATTCATTTTTATCACTATGAATTTTGATGCTCGCTACAGTTCTAGTACAAATCTGCAATAACTCTCTAGAACCAGAACATTGTAAACACATTAAAAAAGTATAACTATCTGATTTATTTACCTCTTGTACAGCATTAAGAAATACGAGTATAAAGTATTGCTTTAACGAGATTTATCAGCAGATTTCACAATGGAAGACACTATTTTGCTATATAGCCCAGCCGTCAGAGGTAAATTTTGACGAAAAGCTCTCATTAAATGTGAACAGGCTACATTTTAGCATACAGGTAGTTTTTTGGACGTAGTATACGATAAAAAAAAAGTCTGTTTCTCTAAAGTGTATGCTAAGAATACAAAAACGAAGATAAAATGAAAAATTATGTTTTTCGCAAATATCTCGAAAAATAAAAAAAAATATCGAAAAACTATTAGCACCACACGAAAGAACAGGAGATTTTACAAAAAAATATACCAAATAGATTTTTTTTTAGTTTTTAGTTTCTGTATTCCGCTAAATATTTTTGAAATTGGCTAATAAGGAGTTTCTCGGGGTGCTGATTAAGAATCCAATGACAGATTTGAATCCCAATCCATATGATGTCCAGAGAGTACGTAATTCATTTAATTTCTTCGGATTAATTGAGAATTTTTGTGTTTTCAATAACTGTTTTCTTTGTACAGGGCGAGTCAACGAGAGAGTAAAGTTCATTATCTCATTTGTTTCGGGAATGACGAAAAAATGTTAAATGAAATAGTTTTAGGGAATATTAAGGCTCAAAGTTTAAAATTATTTTTGAATATACAGGGTACTTCAAAAAAGTGTGGCTGATATAACATATGTTTTTTTTAATGGAACATCCTATTTTCTAATTTATTTTTAAATTCTGCGTAAAATTTTATAACTTTTTTATTAATAATGTTATATACCTAAACCTAGTAGGTTTTCTAATATTTCAATTTTTTTTTTAAAAATACTAGTTTTCAGTTTTGTAAAAAACTGCCAGTAGCGCCATTGTTTCTGAAGGTGGAATATTCATAATTGGTACGAGCGTTCTATAGAGATGAATAAAAAGATATATGTAAAGAAATTTGAGTTAGATGCTACAAAGTGTTCGGAATAAATTTATGCATTTCGACTATTTTAATTTGAAAAATCTCAAATTTTTCAAATGGCATAACCTGTATATTATTATTTTTTCTGATAGATTTTACAAAACCCTCCAACTTTTATTAAGTATGTCATATACCTATTTCTAATAGTTTTCAATTTATTTTGAATTTTTCAATTTTTACCCTTGTTTTTAATACACTTATGCTATTGTGAAAACATACACAAATAGTTAATAATAATTTAATATAATTTAACTTATCTAATGATTAATTATTATGACATAATAAATGTTCAAAAATATGCCCGTCTACTTGCATACACATGTTTAGTCGTTTTACTATATTTTCCTTCACTTTCCTTAGCATAAAGGGCGTTATTGTCCTGTACGCATCCTGTATCCTATTTTCCATATCTACTGGTGTTGTAGGGGGATTCACATAAACACGATCTTTAATATAGCCACACAAAAAGAAGTCTAAAGGTGTTAAATCACATAATCGAGGGGGCTACTGAATGAATCCTAATGCCACACCTCATCAGCGCCATCTAGTAGTCGTTTGTAAAAAATTTAAAAGGAGGCCCTCGTAGTGGGTGGTGTTTTCTCCTGGAAAATCAACAGTAGAATGTGAAGCAAAGGATTCATCTAAGAAGTTGACTTTCTCAACAGGTACTGTTGCAGTATTTAGTAGTAGTAGTTGCAATGAAATAAAATAAAATTGCTATAAAGATAATAAAAACAGTAAAGAATTTTATGAACCTTCTTATTAAGCATCTTTAGTAAAGCAGGACCACTTTGCTTAAACATATATTTCATAATTTATAGGTAAATAACATGCTAAACGGAATTTCAAGCATATAAGACTTAAACGGCTTTATTCAAAAATAAATATTGAAATATTTATTTTGCGCTGTCTAGAGGGAGCCACGTTCGTGTCTCGTACTGTTTTAAAAGGATTTCTTTCTTATTTCTGAGGGATTATTTCGAATGGGTAATTCTACTCAATATGTATAAAATCTACACTCAATGGTTGTATCTTTTCTCGTAGAAATTTCGTTATTTTCATCTTATTATAAATTTGAGCAAATATTTTGCTACTTAAACATCAATAAAACTTTGATATGATATTACTAGTATTTTTATAATTATAATAAGATATTCCTGTAAGAGTAATTTTTTGATTAAATTTTGTGTAACACGAAAGGAGAGTTGTTTACAACAAGGTTTACAAAAATTATTTTTTACGGGCACTGCACACGCGATGCCGGGAAATCCCTAAAGCCCTACGGAAAAACGAGTGTTAAGAAAAAGTGATTACCGTTGGTCTGTCGTCGTAGTCGTGAGGAAAATGAGAACTATAAACAAAATCTTTTAGGCATACCATAAGAACATAGCTTAGCCAACAATTCGCTATTGTAAACACGAATGCCTTGAATACATCAAGTGCAATTATTGGATATTCTCCAAATTGCTCAGTTGCCTTATTCCAAAAATGTGTGACCGAAATTAGATTTCCTGTTTATCATTGCTTACGAAATTCACTACGGACATGGACACTACGACCACTAAATCCCTCCAGATATTTTAAAATATGTTGATGGATGGCCATTTCCGTAATTTAATAAGGGCAATACGAATAGCCGATAGTTGTTTCTTCAAAAAGCTGATATTGATGGCAAAGATATTCTCAAAAACTGCCGCCTGGGTTTTTGTAGCGTTAAATTCCACTTGGTTACTTTCACTCCAAGACAGAATTTCTTCCAGGTCTTTGTTAAGTTTGAAGGATCTCCTGCTGTCTGCGGATATTCGCCTGAGCAGCCGATGTCCGAGCGTTCAAAGTGAATGAAAAGATAAGCGTACTGTCGTCTGCAAAGCTGTAGATTGGATTCCCGGTCTTTTCCAGCAGATCGTTAATGTAAATGAGAAAGAGAGTAGGAGACAGTATGGAGCCTTGGGGCACACCGGCGTTGATTGTGAAGGTGTTAGAAAGAAATCCGTCGACCGCCACTCGTAAAGAACGCTCTCTGAGGAAACATGAGAGCCACAAACAGAACTTTTCAGACATACCACAAGAGCGTAGCTTAGCCAACAGTCCATCGTGCCAAACACGGTCGAATGCTTTTGATATGTCAAGAGCAACCGCTCGAGATTCTCCAAAGTGTTCAATTGCGTTGTTCCAAACATGTGTTACATAAGTCAAAAGATCTCCTGTTGATCTATGTTTACGAAAGCCATATTGGTGATCGCTAATAACATTGAATCGTTCAAGATGTTTTAGAAGATGCTGATTGATAACCTTTTCCATGACCTTCGATATTATTGAAAGCAGTGCGACTGGTCGGTAGTTATTTGGCAAGGTCTTCTTGCCTATTTTAGGTATCAGCTGAACCGTGGCACATTTCCTGCAGGACGGAAATATTCCCTTTCTGTAGGATAGGTTGAAAAGTCTACAGAAAACTGATATTAGTTCCCTTGCACAGTTTTTGAGAACTATGGCAGGTATTCCGTCAGCGCCAGAAGCCTTTTTGGTGTCTAGCTTCATTAAAATACGCTTTATGATACGCTGTCTGAAGACAACATCGGGCATCTTTGACTGCAATATGGGAATAGTAGGTGGTGTTTTTCCTTGGAAATCGACAGTAGAATGTGAAGCAAAGAGTTCAGACAACAAGTTCGCTCTCTCAACAGATGTGGATGCAATGGAATTATCTGGCCGTGTGAGGGGTGGCATGGTGGATTTGGTGAAATTTTGACTAACTGCCTTAGCGACTGTCCAAAAGGAACTGGAATTGTTGGTTGAGCTGGAAAATCCTCGTTCATTGCTATTTTGTCTAGTGCTTCATCCAATGAAATACTGGAACAAAGTGAAACAACATCTAGACTTGCGAGAATGTCATTTTCCTTTAGTTGAATGTCTCTGATTATGTTCGTGAGGTGTTCGGAGTTTTTGATGTATGAATCAGCACTTTCAATGGTTGGTTGCATGATCTTTGACAGATGTTTTTCTATGTTTTGTGTAGGTGAGGCCACCGTGCTAACAATGGGTCTATGGGGGACGTAGAGCTTGTGTATCTTTGGTAGGCCATACAACTTTGGGCATCGGCTTGATTTCTCTCTTGGAATTATGAGTCTTTCAACCTCTGGTCCCAAGTTTGCAGCTTTTATCATGACCTGTCCAGCAGAACGAAAAGATTTTTTTTAGTAGATAAGTTGAAGCTACAAAAAACTGGTGTCAGTTTGCTTGCGCATTTTTTGAGTACTACGTTAGGAATATCACATCACACTTAAAGAATATGTAGTAAAGAAGTGAGAATGAATTGACAAACAAAAACAATAAAATTTTATATATCTTGGTCGCTGTGACTAAAGCTGGTCCGTTTAAATACTCATCCAAGGTGTAGTAAACGCTTAAAAGTAGCAGTTTTTCAAGGGCACTAATATTTTGTTTTCTAATTTCAGTAGATATTTTATTGAAATGTAAATATTTGGATATTTTTTATGACTAACGACTTATGAATTGTGAACTCGGTAACAGATTTGAACTAAATTCATATTTATCTTACAAAATAAACGGCTTCAAAGATATACTATGAAGCGTGGGAATTTTTGTTACAATAAATTTATAAGACGATAAATTTTTACACTATAGATATTCCAGATGAATCTTTTTATAGCTGGAAGATTCGGTTCGCCTACACGTCCCTTTTTCGACTATAAAATGCCGTCGCAAGTGTATGTAGGCATGATACGCCATAATCGTGGTCTTAGTGTTTGTATTATGCTGATACGCGAGGCTTTTTCTTTCTTTACTTATCTATATGATGGTGTCAGTTAAAAACCCTAATTGTCTTATATCATTAGAATTGGAAGAATGGAAGAAATGGAAGAATTGCATCAAGCATCCTTAAGCATCGGACTCGAGATGAATCTACATAAAACAAAAATAATGAGTGTGGAAAATATTCAGGTAAACATCTGAAACCAAAACACTGGAAAACGTATCAGAATATATTTACTTGGGACACAAAATACAACTTAGTAAAGAAAATCAAAGCTCTGAAATAACTAGAAGAATAGGACAAGGTTGGGCTGCGTTCGGCAAGTTGGGTATGTACTTAAATCTAGAGAAATCCCAATAAATCTTAAACGTAAAACATACGATTCATGTATTCTGCCGGTCCTTACGTATGGTCTCGAGACGATGGCACTCACCCGAAAAACCGCTGACAAGCTTCAAGTGACACAACGAGCAATGGAGAGATCTATACTCGGAATTAGCCTGAGAGACAGGATACAGAACGAGGAAATTAGAAAAAGAACGTGCGTGATGAATGTCCTCAGAAGAGTAACTCAACTCAAATGGCAATGGGCTGGCCATATAGCTCGTCAAAGCTCAGAAAGATGGACCAGCAAAATGATAAATTGGCGTCCAAGACAAACCAAAAGGAGTGTTGGAAGACCTCCAAAAAGGTGGCGCGATGACATCCAGAAAATTGCGGGGGGAAATTGGATCCAAACAGCCCTAAACAGAACGACGTGAAAAAGATTGGAAGAGGCCTTCATTCAGGAATGGATGACTATAGACTGAGGAGAGAGAGATTAGAATATACAATCTGTCAAGTAAGAACGTGACCGCTCGTATTCTTGAAAAAATGTGTTTTGGAAATATTTCTTGCCACCAATATTTTCTTTGGTGTGCTAACAACGACGTAACTATCTTCGTAAGTTGTTCAATCGCCTCCTGCATCAATAATCGCCTGGCATCTTCGAGGCATGCTGTCGACGAGATTTTCTGCATACTCTGCAAAATTTTTCGAATCTCGCGAGACAATTAAGTCAAAGTCCTCAAAGTTTTTCTTCTGAGCTTTCTGTTTACAAGGGACCCAAAGTTTTCAATAGGGTTGGCGTCCGGCGATTGTGAGGGCCACTCTAGTATTTTATCGTGGGCCCAAGCGAGTCGTTTCGTGACGTGCAGAGGTTTCTTCAACGTGCTTCAGAATTTGACGTCATGAACACGAAAATGTTGTCGAATGGTCTCATCAGACACATTCAAACTCGATTTTCTTAATTTTGCCTCTCCTTGACGCAGCATCAATTTCCGGTCCCGTAGAAACAAAGACACGATTCGTTTTTTGAGTTTCGGAGTGACTTTGCCTACCGAGCCACGTTTTGGCAAGACGTCGACATTTTTCGTCTCGTTAAAATGATTTACCCACTTTTTCACAAACGACACCGACTTTTTAAAATATTTAGGGGCCGCGATATGTGTCATTTTAGGCCCTTTTGCATGGGAACAAAGAAAGACTACCTCGAACCGACGCGCAAGTGGCTCATTTTGGATTTTACGTGATTTTGACGAATTTTCGGAATCGACTGATATTTTTACTAAAATGCGTCGTAGACAAAGTTTCCCTCTACCGATTTTTTGTTGAATCACTAGAATCGCATCTACCAAAAATGAAATATCGTGGACACGTTCTTACTAGACAGACTGTATAGTTTGAGGTGTCTGTCTATCGATCTAGTTTGTGTTAGGTTTTCTGTCAATGCCGAGTTATGTATTTTAATGTCTGTAGAATTTGTTAGATATGTTTTCAATGTATTGTCTTACTGTTTGCACGCTTACCATGTGATGGAAGCCAACTATTCTCATGCATGTACCAAAGATAGCACACCTTAGTATCATATTTTGCTTTCTTTGTAATTTGCAGGTTTCCGTGTCTGATATGCTGAACCAGATTGGTGCAGCATATGTGCTGGACTAATCATTTGTTTGTAGATTAACAGTTTATTTCACGGCTCGACGGATCTAGTTTGTGTTAGGTTTTCTGTCAATGCCGAGTTATGTATTTTATATCTGTAGAATTTGTTAGATATGTTTTCAATGTGTTGTCTTACTGTTTGCATGCTTACCATGTGATGTAAGTCAACTATTCTCGTGCGTGTACCAGAGGTAGCACACATTAGTATTTTATTTTGCTTTCTTTGTAATTTGCAAGTTTCCGTGTCTGATATGCTGCATCATATTGGTGCAGAATATGTGCTGGTCTAATCATTTGTTTGTAAATTAACAGTTTATTTCACGGCTCCACATGTGATCGCGGTGTTAGCAATGGATATTGATCGCGGTGTTAGCAATGGATATAAGCTTTGCACTAAAAATAAATGCTTTTGAACCACATGAGACAGATGAAGGTGAAATCTTAGTGTTGCGTCTATTTTATTACCCAGATACTTCTATTTGTTACTGAATAGTATCTGGGTGTCATTTATTTTATTCGGCAAGTTAACTGTGTTGTTTGTGCATCTCCTAGTGAAGAGGATTCCTTCACATTTTAAGGGATTTAGTTTTATTTTAAATTTCTTTAACCATGAGAAAATACTGTGTAGGTGATTGCAGATGTGCACTCTAGCTACACTCGCATAGTACGAATGTGCATAGATAAGCACATCATCTGCAAAGAAACCTAGCTTGGTAGTCGGCAACTGGAAAAGTCAATCATATATAAGTTGTACGGGTTGTGAGAGTATGGAACCCTGTGGCACACCTGATTTTATGTTTTTTGACAATGCGTTTTCCACATTAACTCTATAGGTTCTCCTGCTTACGTATGAGTACAGTAGAGATACCATATATAATGGCAAGTCATGCAGTGTCAAAAGCTTGTACATTAAACCATTAATCCACACGGTATTGAATGCTTTCTGAACATATTCAGAGCGATTGCAACTGTGTTATGCCTGTTGGTTAGTTTACTCCGCACTTCTTATAGGCACACGTGTCAAAGATTTAGAACTGGTACTGTTCGGCGTCATCTGAAGACGTGTTTTTGCTTCGAATTCATAACAATAGACAAACATGAATTCACTACTACACAACGCCCGAGTCTAACAGGCAGTCCACAATATTCTCTTCTATTTTTTTGTTCAACATATAGTCATTTATCGTATCTGTTTGGTATATCTGCCTAATATTGTCACTTCTCTCTCTATCCCATTAGGTCCTTCCTGTCATTGTGTGCAATATTTTTATTTCTATTTCAAGTATTTGTTTTGTTTTTGATGCTTCGAGTCGGATTTTCCGCTGCGTACGTCAGTATAGGTTTAATCATGAACGTGTAAATTTATGAATATTTGTTTCGTTATATTCCATCCATTCCATTCGTTGTTTTCATCGATTTTTAAGAAGAATGTGTAGTGAATTTCTATGTGTTAAAAAACAATGACGTAAAAGAGGCCTATTTTTGTAGAACATCCAATTTCTTTATAATTTCTCGAAGATTTTGCATATTCACAAAACTAATTTGCCTTTTAAGTAAGCAAACAACATAATAACTGAAAATCCCCAGTCATTTCGTTCAGTATTCAGAAAGCAGGGCAATAAAACAACGTACGTTATCGAATAAAATATCCCTATTCCTTAGAAAAGGGAGGGCTTACGCTTTTATTTCAAGAAACGATCTATATTAGTAAAATTGTCAATAAAATCTGTTTTAACAGGGTGTACTTAAGGGATTCGTTAAGACAAATACCTTTATTTTAGATGACAAACAAAAAAAGGAATGTCAAAGATAATTGATGTTTCTGTAGGCTACGTTTCGATATATATATATAAATATATATATATATATATATATATATATATATAAATATATATATTATATATAAATATATATATATATATATATATATAATATATATAAATATATATATATATATATATATATACGAGGATGGATTGAAAAGTTCGCGATCTAGTACAGAAAACAAAAAAAAAATATGTACGAAAATATTTTTATTCTTCGACGTAAATCTCCACTTAACTCTATGCACTTCTTCCACCTGCTTTCCAAAGCTTTAACATCTGTTTAAAAAACAGATTCCTCGAGGTCTTCAAAATACTGGTTAACTGCAGCTTCGACTTCTTCATTTGATGAAAATTTTCTGGCCACCGAGGTATTTTTTTACGTTTTCGAAACAGATGAAAGTCCGAAGGTACCAAATCAGAAGAATAGGCCGGGTGATGCAGCAAATCACGAATTTGAGCCATAGACTCAACAGACGTGTAAACGCGAGCGTTGTCCTGATGAAACAAAACCTTCTTTGTCGGTAATCCTGGGAGTTTCTCTTTAATTTCTTGACATAAACGACGCAAAAGGGTGCAATAGTAAGTCGAGTTTATTGTTTCGCCTTTCGGAAGATAGTCCACCATAATAATACCTTTAGTATCCCAAAAAACTGACGCCACCACTTTTCTAGCCGACAGAATTGCCTTCGCTTTTTTGGGGTCGGTTCACCAGATTTTTTCCACTGTTAGGATTGTTGTTTTGACTCTGGAGTATAGTGGTGAACCCAGATTGTGTCCATTCTCACAAACCTGTTAAGAAAATCTTGTGGATCAGCTTCAAACATCTCCAGACAGTCGCGAGAAATCGTGAGTCGAAATTCGTTTTTGTTCAGCGGAAACCTTAGCAAATCCAAGTTCGTTGGCAATGATGTTTTGTGTTCGTTCATACGAGATGCCTATAGTGTCCTGCAATCTCCCTGATAGTTAATCTACGGTCTTTCAATATGAGATCATACATTTTGCCAATGTTTTCTTCAGTCGTAGACGTCGTGGGCCGGCCGGAGCGAGGGTCATTTTCGATGCTCTCTCGTCCACGTTTAAATCCTGCAACCCCTTTTTTTCACAGTGGAATATGACGGAGCAGATTCCCCTAGTGTTGTTTTCAAATCATCGTGGAGCTCCTTTCGTGTTAATCTAACATTGTTCAATTTTTTTCCATTTTTTCCAAAAATGCTGTACTTGATCTCACTAAACTCGTTCTATCCGAAAAACCACAAATTCTACAGCAACAAAATTTTACACTGTGACAACCAAAGAAAGTATGAACTTATTGAGGGTATTATAATAAAAATATTATAATTATTTTTTGGTATACGAGGCTGGTTTGAAAAGTCCGTGCAAAAATAAAAACTACTTATGTGTTTGGGGTAAACCTTTTTTATTTTTCGACATAGTCTGGAGAATAGGGGGGATGTGAAACGAGTTGGAATCCTATTTCCATTAATTTTGCGACCACAACTGCTGAGGTGTGTGCTGGTGCGTTGTCGTGATGGAAAAGGACTTTCTTGTGGGCCAAATCGCGGGCGTTTTTCTTGCAGCTCGGTTTTCAAACGGTCCAATAACGATGAATAATATTCCCCTGTAAGTTTTAGTTTTTAACCCTTTTCCAGATAGTCGATGAGGATTATCCCTTGCGAATCCCAAAAGACAGTCGCCATAACCTTTCCGGCCGAAGGAACGGTCTTCGCCTTTTTTGGTGCAGATTCCCCCTTGGTAACCCATTGTTTAGATTGTTGTTTGGTCTCAGGAGTATAGTAATGTATCCATGTTTCATCCACAGTGACGAAACGACGCTTAAAGTCCTCCGGATTCTTCTGGAACAGCTGCAAACCATGCTTGCAACACTTCACACGATTCCGTTTTTGGTCAAGCGTGAGCAATCGCGGCACCCATCTTGCGGATAGCTTTCTCATGTGCAAATGTTTATGCAAAATATTATGTACCCCCGTTCAGTCGAGATGCCCACAGCACTAGCAATCTCACGCACCTTAACTCTTCTATCATCCATCACCATATCATGGATTTGATCAATGATTTCTGGAGTCGTAACCTCCACAGGCCGTCCAGAACGTTCAGCGTCACTTGTGCCCATATGGCCAGTCCGAAAATTTTGAAACCACTTATAAACTGTTCTAATCGAAGGTGCAGAGTCACCATAATGTTTATCAAGCTTCTCTTTAGTCTCCTGAAGCGTTTTGCCTTTCATAAAGTAATGTTTAATCACCACACGAAATTATTTTCCACCATTTCTTGAAAATCACTCGACTTCCTTGATTCACACGAATGCCAAACACAAAGAAATAGACCAATATGGCTGAAACTTGGTGTGCGTTCATTCAAGAGATGCTACTAACTAAACATGACCTCGATACGCGCCGGTGGTGCCATCTCTTGGACTTTGCACGGACTTTTCAAACCAGCCTCGTATATATATATATATATATATATATATATATATATATATATATATATATATATAACATATATATATATATATATATATATATATATAAATATATATATATATATATATATATATATTATATAATATATATATATATATATATATATATATATATATATATATATATATATATATACATATATATAATATATATATATATATATATATATATATATATATATATATATATATATATATATATATATATATATAGCAAATTTGGTCGAAACGTTTATTATAATGAACCAATACTATTTGACAGAAAGCATAATTTTACCATAATCAATTTTTGCCTATTAATCAAGAATCACATTCCTCCCTATCTCGAAAAATATTGATTAAAAAATTTTCTATCCTCCGTAAAGTGTAGATTGAGTGGAAATCGTCAAGATTGCATTATCTTTGATAATTTTTCTGGTATCAAAAAAACTATGAAAATTATGTTGCTTGACGATATGGTGGAGGTTTTTGTAATTTACTTTTCAGTACATTACTGTTACCGAGTAGCGCGGCACTCCTGTAGAGAGACATAATTTTATTTTGTTTGTTTATAATTAGGTAGTAAATATTTGTTTTATACTTTTATTACTAGATTCTGAATTGACCTAGATTGATTTATTGGCTATTAGGTATCTAAGATGCTATAACTATTATACATTATTAATTAATTTTTGCTCAGTCTACAATCTATGAAAACTATTCTAGAACTTTTTCAAAATTTTTTAATCAGTACTTTTCGAGATAAGGTGGGTGGACAGAGCATACTTGGACAGAGATGTTCTTTTCATTTTTCTAAAATAATACAAAGAAAAGTGTGCGCAAGTATTACAATCATATATGCTTCACACCTTTTGGAGAAAAAATCATTGATCTTCAAAAATTAATTCCCGAATTTTGTGGACATTTTCGTCAGTTCGAGAAGGACGCCCTGGGCGTGGTTGACCTTTTTTGAGGCGGTTAAACCACTCGTAGACTAAAGTTTCGCTCATAGCATTCTCTTTGTAAGCAGTTTTTAACAAAACAACAGTTTCTTCGGCACTTTTTTAAAGTAGAAAACAAAATTTCACAGCCGTCTGTGGTTCCCGAGTAGCGGCCATCTTAAAAAACGATGAGTACACAAAACAACTTTTACAAAAATAAATTTAGTAGCCTCTCACAACTTTCGAGTCGATGCCGCTTGGCAGACTGACTTGGGGGGAGTGTAATCACATCACCCTACCGAGCGAATCGTGTACTACAAGGATCAACCTAATCGCAACACAATTCCCGCTACTTTTATGACGATCCTCGTATATATACTAGGGACGTAATTAACTTAGCCTATTGATGGATTTTATTTTATTTGAAAGGCAATCACGGATCTTAAGATGTCAGGGATCTAGTTAACTTAGCCTAGATAAGGATTTTATTTTATTTTAAAAGCAATCATGATTAGGAACTCTAATTGCGCAAATCCAACTTGCGTTTTTTAAATAATTGTATGTGATTTATATTAAAAAACCGCCAATTGTAGAACGAATAATACGGTATACATTTAATTGATGTTTAACCAGGTGTACAAGTATGAAATGCGGATTTCAGAAAACAGATGGTGCACCAATGCAGTTTGTGCTATAAAGATTTGACACTGCGCCATTTTGTTGTGTCATCAACAAGTGTCAGACGCGCACGAGTGATACATTGGAAAAGTGTGTGCATAGTGTTGTGTTGTTGTGTTCAATATGTCGAAATTTATACCGAACAAAGAGCATTCACGACAGCATTAATTTTTTGTTTTCATTTGAAGAAAACTGCTGTTGAATCATACCGATTACTTCAAGAAGCTTATGGTGAACATGCTCCATCGCAAGATACGTGTGAACGGTGGTTTCGGCGTTTCAAAAGTGGTGACTTCGATGTTGCAGACAAGGAACTTGGAAAACCGCCAAAAAAATACGAAGATGTGGAATTGCAAGGCTGAAGATGGTTCGCAAACACAAAAACAACTCGCCGAACAATTGGGCTTTAGTCAACAAGCTGTTTCCAATCGGCTACGAGAGATGGGAAAGATCGGTATATCGGTACCAGATGAGTTGAACGACAGGCAAATGGAAAAGGAAAAGCACAAAAACACGTGTGACATTTTGCTCGCTCGGTACAAAAGGAAGTCGTTTTTGCATCGTATAGTTACAGGGGATGAAAAGTGGATTTATTTTGAGAATCCCAAGCGCAAAAAATCATGGCGCGCCATCCACATCGACCGCAAGACCGAATCGCTTTGGCAGAAAGACGATGCTCTGTGTTTGGTGGGACCAGAGGGGCGTGGTCTATGATGAGCTGTTAAAACCTGGGGAAACAATTAATACTAAACGTTACCAACAACAATTGACCGATCTGAACCGTTCGCTTCTTGAAAAAAGGCCAGAATACCGAAAGAGGCAACACAAAGTCATTTTTCTTCATGACATGCTCCATCAATACGACAAAACCAGTTCGCGACACGTTGGAAGCACTCAGCTGGGAAGTTCTACCCCATGCGGCTTACTCACCAGACTTGGCTCCTTCCGATTACCACTTGTTTGCATCGATGGGTTACGCACTTGCTGAGCAGCGTTTTTGGTTCGTACGAAGATGTGAAAAAATGGCTCGATGAATGGTTCGCAGCAAAAGGGGAAGACTTTTACTGGGTGTGGTATTTACAAATTGCCCGAAAGTGGGAAAAATGTATAACAAACGATAGAGCATACTTTGAATAAAGTACCTTTATATCATTCTTCCGAATTCAACATGTTTTTTTTAGAAAAAAAATCTGCATTTTATACTTGTACACCTGGTAATTATAATTTATTTATAACTTACATACTGTAAACATCTATTATATATTTCGCTTTCCTCATTATTAAACAATGAAACCACCCTCGCATATTTTAAAGATTATATTAATATTTACACAGTAAATTAAAATAACACCACAAAAACACTCCCTCTAAATACCTGATTATACACAAACAACCGAACATCATCTTACATGTACACAACAGCCCCCAAGAAGCCATCAGGTAATTAAAATCTCTCCCCCTCACCCCTCTATTTCCTTACCTCGCTGCTCCAGATTCTCAACGTTGCCGATACTAATTAAAATGTATAACATCGCGCCCGACTTAAATCAAAAAACGATTAATATTTCAGAAAGGATATAATCTATCCTCTAGAGGGCGCAAAAGGCGTATCCCTATAAGACGGAAATACGGAATAAAGGATAAGAAAGCGTCTTTGGGGCTTTTCGTTGTTTTTAAAGACAACAGGGGCTTCCATTGATCTCTCTTCTCGTTTTATAAGATGGTAAATCCATCGTTTACGGATGAAACGGATGAAATTGGATCGAGTTTATTAGTAAGCAGTTTAAGGTACCTTCGACATTACTGCGCGTTAAAATTGATGATATAAGGCATATTGAAAAATTCTGCGTTTAACAAAATAATATGCGACACATTTTCGACACTAACAGAGTCGCAAATTATAAGTTTGTAAGTAACAAATAATTTTTATCAAGACTAGCAAAATATGCAAGTATGGTATGTAGATTGACAATAAAATAGCAATTAAAGTGGCTAATTAAGTAAATCTTTCTGCGCCGCAAAGACACGTAGGCGTGCAGCATCACGACAGTATAATCGGCTTTGTATTTCTCGACTTCCGGCCATCACGGCCTTACGATAGTAAAGGACTTCGATGTTGAAATTTGTTAATTTACAATAAGATTCTAAAACCGATGTGGGTTTACGATATCCAGCTATGAAAATGCGCTAGCGATGCCAACATTAACTCTATTCAAATATTCCAAAATGAAATATTGCACAACATAGTAAAAGCTCCTTAGTATGTGCGTAATGCAGAACTTCATAGTTCATATCGATTCATCATTGGCATACCAACAGTAAAGGAAGAGATCATCCGGTGGGCTTCATCTTCATGAAAAAGTAGAAGTTCTCCAGCAATTAGACAATCAGCATCATGTCCGCCGATTCAAGAGAACAAAGCCATTATATCTTATGTAGTGTGTTGTACGCGAAAGCGGAGTATAATGCGCTAGTGATGTGACTATAATAAATCAGAACGATCTAAAGGATATCAATGGATTGACTTTAGTAGATAAATACTTAGCTTAAGATTATATTATATCAAAATTAATGGTTAGTCCAGGAAACTAGTTTGAATGCCTGGCGCCATTAAAAAAAACCCGTCAAGTATAAGTTGGACTTGCGCAATTAGTGTTTCGAACCACGATTGCTTTTAAAATAAAATAAAATCCTTATCTAAATTAATTAGATCCCTGACATCTTAAGATCCAACATGTATTTTCACACGCATTTTCTTAGTCAGTAAGGTATAATAGTTATATCATCTTAACAATCTAAATCCAACTGAATCTAGAATGTAGTGTTAACAGTTTAACATAAAACAAATATTTACTACCTAAATACTGGTTTAATTATAAACAAATAAAATAAAATCATTTTCACTCGGTACCTAATGCAGTCGTAACTATGACTCCCGTTCAAATCACAATTTTCGACGAAGTAAACCTTTACTATTTTGGCGGGCATCTAGTTTTTTTTTATATTAGATAAATTATCAAGCGTAATGCATTTGTGATAATTGTTGCTGAACCTATACTCTACGCAGACTATTCCAAAATTTTTTCAAAATTTTTGATCAGTACTTTTTCGAGATAGAGTCGGTGTACAGAGGTCTTTGGCTATTCTTTTAAAAATAATACATAAAATAGTGTGCGCAAGTATTACATCATATATATTATAGCCATCAATCATGCATATAACTATACACAAATTTCTATAATTTCTCAAGTCTTTATGTTAATTGGATGGCATTATTAGTAAGATAACATATGGATAATAGCTTTGGGAATATTTTCTAATAATTTAAGACCTTAGGCCACTGTAGAGGCATGAAAATAAACCAACTTTACTATCGTCCTTTACTATCGTAAGGCAGTGATGGCGATGTTGAAAAGTCCCTAGAATTAATTTTCAATATCAACGTTGCTATAAATTGAATCGCTATTATTTTTTCACTTAACTTATGGGCTTAAACAAAAATGCAGCAGTGTATAACATTACTCTTGCTAGATATGGGCGAGTAATGTGATATTGAGTGAATAAATTAAGTATAATATACAATTAAATATATACTTAAGCAGGTAATTTTTTTATATTTGCTAGTTATTATTTGATTGAAGTAAGGCTTTAGGATGTTGACATTTTTGTGAAAAAATCAATTTTTTTATTTGCTTAATCGGTGCTTTAGTATCTCGAAAATATAATAGAAATCGTTTCATACTAAAAACAAATTTTTAAAAATATGTTTAAACACTCTAAGTCAAGAAAGTCATGCCGTATCGGAACGTATGAAATTATGTATTTCGCGCGCTTCGGATTTTTCACTACCATAGTAAAAATGAGATCTATATTTACGATGTGCTTTTGGAACGTGATAATAGAGTGCGCCTGTAATTAGCATATATTCAAGTTTTTCACCATAGTGTAGGTACAAGCGTGAAACCACGCAGTTTACAGTACGTTAGATGCACGCGCTGTAAGTACGAGTATGTGTATTTAGTGATGGCTAGTATTATGAAAATTATGGAGGTCTTACAGTTGCCGATAGGGCTGCATTGTTACAATTTTTGCATGGAAGCTGATGTGGCGAGGATTTGCCAAGCCCAATTGTCATTATCTGATGCTGCGAAACAGGCACCCTCGGCCTCCAAATCCTCGAGAAGGTCAGAAAGACGAAGAAAATATCAATTTAGAAGGCCACTTATTTGGTGCCGGGATCGCAGACTAATGGTAAAACATTTTTATTACACCAATGTTCAATTTTAAAAAGCTAGAAATCAGTAGTTGAAACTTTAAGCGAGTTTATTTCAAAACTATGTTTTTCAAATCGGCTTGCAGCATAACTTGAACAATTTTTATTCGATTGACTTCAAATTTTAACTACAGCTGTTTTATTAGATTCTGAAGAGAAGTACGTAAGATTTTGACGAAATATTAAAAATTGCAAAAGTTATTAACAAATTTCTGTCAATTTTTTCGGCGAATATCGAGATTTTTTTTCAAAAGCTTGCCATTTTTTGAAAATTCAATATTTTAGAAATATCCTAAGTACTTCTCTAGCTGTTTACGTGTAGATTAAGCAGAATTTTTTTTTCTGTTACAAAATCAAACTTACTAAAGATATGCTGCAAGCCCCGGAGCCCTTTTTAAAAAGACGTCTTTTAGAAAGCTGCCCTGTGATGCCACCATTTTGTAAAATATATTATATTAAAAAATATATTTTTGTATTTCAATATATATATATATATATATATATATATATATATAACCATGCGGTATAGTTTATTTTTAGAGTTCCGTACACTTATAAGATTACTTCGGTGTCTATCTGTCTGTCTGTCTGCCTGTCTGTCTGTCTGTCTGTCACACCTGATTTTCTCCGAAACTATTTGTCGTAGAAAGTTGAAATTTGGTACTAATATAGGAATTGATGGCCGTGCAGTTTTAGTTTTGAAAGTTAAATTTTGATTTAAGTGGTTAGTTTTGAGGGGTGAAATCCGAAGAGAAAAAAAAATTTTTTACTAGGTCATCGAGTGTGGTGTCAAATGAAAGCTTGTGAAAACATTAGTAAAAAATATATATATAATATAATACTTGCGCACACTTTTCTTTGTATTATTTGTTAAAAAAACGCGAAAAATCGCTGTCCCCCTACCTTATCTCGAAAAGTACTAATCAAAAAATTTTGAAAAAATTATGGAATATTTTCCACGGGGTAAAGATTGAACGAAAATTATTACGAGTGCATTGCCTTTAATAATTTATCTGGTATATATATATAAAAAAAAAAAAAAAATTCAAGGTCATCAGTTTTCAGTAAAGATTGGAAAGAAACTTTGTTGAAAACTCATTTGGGGTGTGTTTTGTGAAGTCACTGATCATTTTATACCACCGTAATAATTTTTTTTTTTATTTTAAAAGCAATTAACGTACGAAACACTAATTGTGCAAGTTCAACTTACACTTGACCGGTTTTTTAAATATATTCTTTTTTCAATTTGAAAAAAAATGTTTAAAAGTTGGTTTATTTTCATGCCTCTACAGTGGGTTAAGGTCTTAAATTATTAGAAAATATTCCCAAAGCTGCTATTATCCATATTTTGTCTTACTAATAATGCCACCAAATTAACATAAAGACTTGAGAAATTATAGAAATTTGTGTATAGTTATATGTATGATTGAAGGTTACAATATATATGATGTAATACTTGCGCACGCTATTTTTTGTAATATTCCTAAAAGAATAGTCAAAGACCTCTGTACACCGACTCTATCTCGAAAAGTACTGATAAAAAAATTTTGAAAAAATTTTGGAATAGTCTGCGTAGAGTGTAGGTTGGGCAAAAATTATCATAAATTCATTAGGTTTGATAACACAGGGGAACAGCTGTTTTGGTGTCGAGGTTTTTTGAGCTGATTCTATATCAATTTGATGTCCTGAATTCAAATAACGTATTCATTTGTACCTAGAAGCTCAAAATTTTAAGATATACAATTTTAGAGAAATATAAGTTACATTATTGTAACTCAAATCCATAAGTGTAGTAAACAAAAGTAGATACGAAATTTTTATTTTAGTTATACAAAATACAATATTATGTCGTACTTACAAACAAAAAAAAAACATTGAAGAAATGAAATAGTCACTCAACACTTGGAAAGCTTCTTTTCCGCGACATTCTTGAATGTTTTTTTTTAAACAGTCCCTTTTTAAACTCCAGCAGTAATCTGCCATCATGTGCATGTCCCATCTTCCTTGGTAGCGGTCCTCCATAACTTTAATATCTTGGTGAAATCTTTCACCTTGTTCCTCACTCATGTCTCCTAAATTTTCTGGAAAACGGTCTAAGTGGCTGTGTAAATAGTGTATTTTAATACTCATATTGCACCCTAAGGATATGAAACTATTAAGCATCTTGTTAACCATTTCAACATAGTTTTGAGCTTTATGTTTGCCTAGAAAATTTTCTACAACTGCAACAAATGATGTCCAAGCTTCTCGTTCAACTTGATTCATTGAATTTATGAAGGCAGGATCCTTAATTAATTGTCGTATTTGTGGGCCGTCAAATATCCCTGCTTTGCGTTTTTCTGTGCTCAGCTGATGCATTTTTACCCCTATATATGCAAAACAAGACCCATTCTTATCAAGAGCCTTTACAAATTGCTTCATTAAGCCCAACTTTATATGTAACGGAGGAAGTATGATTTTTTTCTCTTTCAACCAAAGCGTCGTTAATGACATTCTTTTCCCCAACGTTCATGTTTTCTCTCTGAGGCTAATCTTTTCTAACCCAGTGGTGTGTTTTGTCCCTACTATCCCAGAGGCACAAGAAACACGGATATTTCGTGTAACCACTTTGCTGCCCAAGAAGAAAGTTTACCATTTTTAAAGTCTACACAAATCATCCATTGATGTTCGTAATACTTTATCTTCTGCAAGACCAAAGCTATGGTATTATATTCTTCTTTCAGTTTCGTTGAGTGAGCTAGTGGTATTGAACCATATTTATTCCCATTATGTAGAAGGACACATTTTAAACTTCGCTTTGAACTGTTAATAAATAGGCGCCGATCATCTGGAATATATTCAGAAAGTCCCATTTCTTTCATGAGTCCCCTAATTTCGTGACAAAATACAAGATTGTCTTCTTGAGAAAAGAATGGTAGCAGATCTTTTTCTCTTGTACGGTAAAAGGTAATTTTGGTTCCTTGTTCCAGTAAATTTTTGTCGTTCAACCTAGAAGCCAGTACTTCAGAAGCTTTTTTTCGATAAATTGAGATCGCTGGTGAGATCATTTAATTCATTTTGATTGAAGCGTTGAGGAACTGATGACGTCCCCTCATAGTCACTATTAGTTTCATTAGCATCAGAACTTTTATTAGCATCAGAAGAGCGATCAGAGGGAAAATATTCGTCATCAGAGATATGTGGTAGCTGATGAAATGTTGGAATCGGTATTTCATCTGAGTGCGGGATAGGGCGTATTGCCGAGTCTAAATTGGGATAAGTCCACTTACTGCGGTTATTTCGATTGATTCCATTAGTATTTACTAAACAGAAATAACAATCATTGAAGTGGTTTTTTGGTTCTCTCCAAACCATTGGTACGCCGAATTTTAGACATTTTCTTTTCCCGGTAGTCCACTGCCGTAAATGCTCTGTACAAGTTTTACATACGAGATGCGGGGCCCACGTTTTGTTCTGATCACCAAGCTTAACTCCAAAGTATCCAAGATACGCTCGCTTTACAAAGTCAGTAATAGTTTGTCTGTTTTGTGGAAACATGTATTCTCCGCATATATAGCAAAACACATCAGGTTGATTTACACAACTTCTTCTTGAACTGGAACCTGAACTCATTTTAATTCTGTTCAATAACACAAAAACACTCTTTTCTTAACATAAAATAACACGCCGAATTCGATCTACTCTCAATAGTAAGAACGCACAAACTGACGAGACTTACCCGAGTTAGGTGATTAAAAGGGTCAGTTCAGGTACCTGATAGGCAATGGTTCCACTATTTATAGATTTACCTGTAATTTACTCAATTACAGACTGACAATAAAACCATTGTACCTACATTAATGAATATATAATAATTTTAGAACTCTCATAAATGAATATACTGAATAAAAACCACATTGGTAGATAAGTTGATGTATCTAAAAAAGTAGGCTGATAGAGAAAAACGGATTGCATATATATAGATTTAGCGTCCCAAATATAGTTAAAATCAGCTCTAAAATCCCAGGCACCAAAACGAAAATATTTTTTTGTTGCCCTGTGTAATTTATCTGGTATAAAAAAAAATAGATGTCCGCCAAAATGGTGAAGGTTTATTACGTCGAAAATTGTTATTTGTACCGGGAGTCATAGCTACGGCTGCATTAGGTACCGAATGAAAATAATTTTATTTTATTTATATATAACTAAACAAGTATTTAGGTAGTAAATATTTGTTTTATGTTAATCTGTTAACACTAGATTCAGTTAAATTGATTTTTTGGCTATTAGATTGCTAAGATGTTATAACTATTATGCATTACTGACTAAAAAAACGCGTGAAAATACATGTTGGATCTCAAGATGTCAGGGATCTAAATAACTTAGCTTAGATAAGGATTTGATTTTATTTTAAAAGCAATCATGGTTCGGAACACTAATTGCGCAAGTCCAACCTGCACTTGACGGTTTTTTTTTTTAATGGCACCCATTGGCGCCAGGCATTCAAACTAGTCTCCTGGACTAACCATGAATTTTGATATAATATAATCTTAAGCTAAGTACTTATCTACTAAAGTCAATCCATTGACATCCTTTAGATCGTTCTGATTTATTATAGTCACATTACTAGCGCATTATACTCCGCTTTCGCGTACCACACACTACATGAGATACAATGGCTTTGTTTTCTTGAATCGGCGGACATGATGCTGACTGTCTAATTGCTGGAGAACTTCTCCGTTTTCATGAATATGAAGCCTGGCTTATGATCTCTTCTTACTGTCGGTATGCCAATGACGAATCGATGTGATCGATGAAGTTCTGCATTACGCACATACCAAGGAGCTTTTACTATATTGTGCAATACTTCATTTTGGAATATTTAAATAGGCTTAATGTTGTCATCGCTAGCGCATCCCCATAACTGGATACCGTAAAGCCACATCGGTTATAGAATCTTATTGTAAATTGACAATTAGTTATGTATTGATTGATAGCTTAGACTTTCTGCCAATGAGCCAGTAGTGCTGTTTTTATTTTTATTCTACTTTAGACCTTTTGGTTTTAACATGTACATACTTTCCATCGTAGCCTGGCATCAAGAGTCATACCAAGGTACTTTGCATTCAGTTCATGAGGTACAATGTTGTCATTCACAATTAAAGGTAAAGGTTCTGTTATTTTTTTATTGGTAAAGATTGCATGCTTTGATTTCAGTTCGTTGAGCTTAATACTCCATTGTTTGACCTAGTTAACTACAGCATTGCTTGCCATTTGGAGTATCCTCACAGATTTGATCAGCTGCAAGTAGAGTAGTATCATCAGCAAACGTGGCTACAATCGTATCTGCCGGCGTTGACAAGTTACTTTTATATGGTAAACAGTCTATGGATCCAAAAACATTTTCATGTGGCACTCCAGCTTCAATTTCTTTTAAACTAGAATAATCTGTCTCCTATTTAACTCTCTATTCTATATAAGATATATGATGTTAAAATCCCTATGTATTGTTTCGGGGGCATTTTATTTAGTTTGTATACTAAGTCTTCATGTTGTCATACCTTGTGAAAGGCTTGAGGGACGTATGTACAAGAATTCTGCAGTACAGACCTGTTTTCCTTGGCTGATGGACGTCTGTGATTCTGTGTACTTGGTCAAGAGTAGAATGCTTCTAGTGAAAGCCAAATTAAAAATGTGAGATCAATTTGTTGTTTTCAGTTAGAGGGTTCAGTGAGAGTAATATAGGTCTATATGATTTGAGATTGTTCGATGTTTTTTCTTTAAAGTTTATATCTCCTCCTGAGTAGAGTTTTACCCTTTTTCATATCCTCCGTCAATGCTGTCCAAGTGCCGAAATATACGTTTTTGTATTTCACGGCATAATGCAGTAGTGTTCTACAAACAACTACTACTCATGTACGTGGCCAGGCCATATATACTTAAATAAAAGTATGACTGACCTGCCGGGATTGGAACCCGAGACTTTCTGCACCGCAAGCAATAACTACGCCACGGAGCCACGGGCTGCCAGCTGATTTATGTAAAATTATTATCTCCGCAATTTTCTACCATGCAGGAACAAGTCATAATCTGCAGGCTGAATTAAAGAGGTATGTAAGCATGACTATACCTTTCCTGGGTAACTGCTTTAGGATTTCGCCAGTAATTAAGTCGAATGCTGGCACTTTCTTCGGACCAAGGTTAGTTTTAATTTTCGCTTCCAGTTAAAAACAGTTTTTACTTAAGGTCACTCTGTTAGGCAATGCCACTCAAAAACAATAAGTTACTTCCCTATTTTAATTTTAAATTTAAATTGTTATCTCATTTCGCTGAGGATATTTATTGAGGAAACGGGCCGACTGCCCCACAGACCAATAATCGGCTAGCAAACCGACAGACACATACACACGCACAGAAATTTAAAACCACGTGAACTCGGGCTGAAAAACGTGAAGAAATGTAAAAATCTCGGAGGGTGTTTTTTTCACGAAAACAATACTTTCCCCAGAGTTCAAAGTAAAGAATAGGGAATAACAGAATAAATAAAAACGAAATTAATTAAACAAGAATTCTACTTACTCTTAAATATGTAATATCTGTTTTTCTTGTCGTTATTAATGTTTTAATTAAGAAAAAATGTACGTTTTATAATCTTGTTTTCAAAATTAAGGAAATTAAAAGATAAATATTAAAAATTTCAGTATCACAAAAAAAATTAATCTCACAGTGTAAGATGGAATACTGGCTTGCCGTAAAAGCAAGACATCTTTTTAGTGTGCCGTACGGACACACTTACGGGATCACTTCGATGTCTCTCCGTCCGTCTGTTTACATCTGATTTTCTCCGAAACTATTTGGCATAGAAAGTTAAAATTTGGCACAAATATAGGAATTGATCGCCTAATCAGAGCCGTATAGTTTTAAAAGTAAAATTTTGAGTTAAGGGGTTCGTTTTGAGGAGTTAAAACCGCAAGTGAAAAAAAAATGTTTTACCAAGTCAAATGAAAGCTTGTGAAAATGTGGGTTCAAAATATATATGATGCAATTCTAGGGCAAATTTTTCTCATAATATTTAAAAAAAAAAAAAACAGCTGTCACACACCCTTATCTTGAAAAGTACTGATCAAAAAATTTTGAAAAAATTTTAGAATATTCTCCATAAAGTGTAGATTGAATGAAAATTATCACGAGTACGTTTACCTTTGATAATTTATCTGGTATATAAAGAAACATTTTTTTCAAGGTCATCAATTTTCAACGAAGATCGCAAACAAACTTTGTTGAAAACTCATTGAGGGTGTGTTTTGTGAAGTCGCTGATCAATACATTAACTTTGCACTTGGCTGGTTTTTTTTGTTATTTTATTCATAGGCTTAGTAACCTTCGAAATGCAGATACACTATATCGCCTGCAACAAGTCGAGAAGAGCTGTTTGTTTTGATTTTAATTGAAAGACTCCGGGAGTACCAGTGAAAAATACGGTTTACAAATAATGAATAGCAAGACAGAAATTTTGACATGTCGATAGAGAAAACAATAACTTCTCAAATGTACAGGTTGAGTCAGCGATTGAGCAAAGTTCAAAATCTCAAACTTTTTAAATGGCACACCCTATATATTATTATTTTTTCTGATAGATTTTACAAAATCTTCCAACTTTTTAATTAAGTATGTCATATATCTATTTCTAATAGTTTAACTTATCTAATGATTAATTGTTATGACGTAATAAAGTTCAAAAATATGCCCGTCTACTTGAATACACATGTCTGGTCGTTTTACTATATTTTTACGTGATTTTCCTTTGCATAAAGGGCGTTATTGTTCCTGCACGCATCCCGTTATCCCAATTTCCATATCTACTGGTATGTAGGGGATTTCACATAAACACGATCTTTAATGTAGCCTCACAAAAAGAAGTCTAAAGGTGTTAAGTCACATGATCGAAGGGGCCGCTGAATGAATCCATCCCTACCGATCCATTTTTGTGAGTAACGATAGTTTAAAATTTCCGAACTTCCCGGTGGTAATGAGTAGAAGCTCCATTTTGTTGAATCCACATTTGTTCCCTTTCAAAGTTATCAACTTCTTCAAGAAGCTGTGGTAACTTGTTTTGCAAAAATTTTAGATATCTAAGCCCGTTAAGCGGTTCGCGGAAAAAATATGGACCAATAATTCGAAAATTTAATATGCCACACCATACATTAAGCGACCAGTGGTTTTGGTTTTGAACTTCCCGAACCCAAAATGGATTAAGTGTTGAATATTAATGTATGTTATTGCTGTTAACTGCTCCATTACTGCGAAAAGAAAACATTATTTTGGATCAAACATTTATATCGGCCCTCTGTTGCTCCATTCAAGGTGGTACAAAAGTTTACTCATCGTTCAAAATCACGGTCTTGAACTTCTTGTTGTAGTTCCATACGGAAAGGGATGATACTTGTAATTTCTCGTGGTGCGGTTAGCAGTAGATTGGGACGGTGACAGATACGTCAGCTAGTTAACGGCTGCTGACCTGGGGATTATCTTCAACATGAAGTAAAATCTTCATTTCTTTTTCCTCATTGGTAGCATTCTGGTTTACTACTTTTCGTTTCATATACTCAACGCTACCACTACTATCAAACCGTTTCATTGAGCACTGAAAAGATTTTCTAGATGGTATATGTCTATTAGGGTACTTGGCTCTGTAAAGCTTTACTGCCAAAAGACAATTTTTTTCGCGCCTCGCCCAATATATAAACCATATCAATTAATTCATTTTTTAGGAAAAATCCATAACTATTACCTTTATACGCCATTTACTACACCAAATTAAACTATTTTTACTTGCTTAATAGACATGTCAAAATTTGACAATGCCTACATTTTTGTTTTGTCTTTTGGCAACTATGATGTTATAGCGTTAAGTGTATTAAAAACAAGGGTAAAAAATTGAAAAATTCAAAATAAATCGAAAATTATTAGAAATTGATATATTACATACTTAACAAAAGTTGGAGGGTTTTGTAAAATCTATCAGAAAAAATAATAAGAATTATACAGAGCGTGTCATTTAAAAATTTGAGATTTTTCAATTTAAAATAGTCGAAATACATAAATTTACTTTGAACACCCTGTAGCATCTAGCTCAAATTTCTTTACATATATCTTTTTTTTTATCTCTATAGCACGCTCGTACCAATTATGAGTATTACATCCTCAGAAACAATGGCGCTACTGGCAATTTTTTTACAAAACTGAAAACTAGTATTTTTTTAAAATTAAAATATTAGAAAAACTACTAGGTTTAGGTATATAACATTATTAATAAAAAAGTTATAAAATTTTACGCAGGATTTAAAACCAATTAGAAAATAGGATGTTCCATTTAGAAAAATATATGTTATATCGGCCACACTTTTTGAAGTACCCTGTATCATCATCATGCAGCCACTCGCATCCACTGCTGGATATAGGCCTCCCTTAATCTATTCCATCCATCACGGTCCTGAGCAGCCTGAATCCAATTCGTTGTAATACGTTTGATATCATTTCAGTCCACCAGCATATGGCCTTCCACGGCTTCTGAAGCCTCCCGTCTGGGTCCTCCATTCCAACAGGCGCTTTGTCCATCTGTTGTCAGTCATTCGCGCCACGTGCCCAGCCCAGTTCCACTTCAGGCATGTCATTCTATACACTGCGTCGACAACCCTTGTTCTTTGCCTTATGACTACATTGGAAATTCTATCCCGGAGAGTCAAACCCAACATAGAGCGCTCCATTGCTCTTTGCGCTACTTGAATTCTATTTATAGACTTTTTAGTAAGAGTTAAAGTCTCAGAACCATACGTCAGTACCGGTAACACGCACTGGTCAAACACCATTTTCTTGAGACAGATAGGGATGTTGGATTTGAAGATATGTATGAGTTTTACCGAATGCTGCCCAAGTCAGACCCACTCTCCTTTGAAGTTCGTGAGTTTGGTTATCTTTCCCAATTGTATTTCATGTCCCAAGTACTTATATGTGGAAACCTCATAGATGTGTTTATCGCCCACAGAAATAGGGCGACTAAGGATCAAATTTGTCATGAGCTGGGTTTTTTGAAAAATTTATCCCTAGACCTACTTCACTGGAAACGGCTTGTAGTGAATTCAACATCTTGCTTGCTTCTTCTACATTATCGGCTATGAGGACGATATCGTCGGCAAAGCGCAGGTGGTTAAGATGTTCACCATCAACATTCACACCCATGTTCCTCCAGTCAAGTTTCTTAAAAGCATATTCCCAAAAGAGTTATGAAGAGCTTTGGAGGAATAGTGTCTCCCTGCCGTACGCCTTTTTCGATTTTAAATTTGTTGGTGTTTTTCGTGGAGTCTCACTGAAGCTGTTGCATTATCGTATATGTTACTTTATCAATGAGGTATATCTGAAGTCTATTCTGCAGTCGACAAGTGATTCCTAAAAGTTTGTGTTGGTCAATAGAATCGAAGGCCTTTTCGTAATCTACGAACACTAATATTAGCGGTTTGTTATACTCAATAGATTTTTGAATTAGCAGCTTTATATCTAACAGATGTTTGTTAGTTCCAAAACCCGATCTAAAGCCAGCCTGTTCACGAGGCTGGTACAATTTCAAACTTTGATGATAGATATTTGGTTAGGTAATTCTCGTAAACAGCTTGAATATGTGGCAGAGAAGGCTGATAGGTCTGTAGTTTGTTAGACTAGTAGTGTCTCCTTTTTTATGAAATAATACTATTGAACCGTTATTCCATGCTGACGGTATAGCCCCTTCTATCAGACATTTATTGAACAGACATTGAAGAGCATTGATGACCGGCTCGCCTCCCTCTTTTATTGCGTTCTATTGTGATATGATCTTCTCCGGGTGACTTGTTATTCTTCATATCTGACAAAGCTTGCCATCACCTCGTCTCTGGTGATGTCGGGAATTTCCTCGTGACCCCACATTCAAAACTTTGCTGATTTCAGACCTGCCCGCGAATCTGTGGCGCATTTATACAGCTCTTTTCGAAAAATGTTTCGGTTATCTGTAAAAGCTGTCTTTCTCGATTGTAACTTCATCTCCATTGTCATTCTTTAATTTGTGAATGCCTGTATTTCCTGTTCTTATTTTTGACTCATGATTTTTAAGAACTTTTATTTTGTTCTAAAATCGTTTGTTCTATTAAGTTTGTGTTGGTGCTGCCTCAGATCCCGTTCGCATTGATCTTTGAAATTCTCTGCAAAGGATTATTTTATATCCCTCCGTATTTTTATTTATCATGTCTCTGCGCCGCTTCATGAGTTTTTGGTAGCGTCGCTCAATTTATCCTTATTTTAGTTGTTGTCTTGGTAGACACTTATTCATTGCTTCCTGCACCACAAGTATTACTCTGTTATTAAGGTCTTCCAATGTTAAGCCTTCTATCTCCTTCAAGCCCTTCCTCTA
>CM032448.1:15836939-16100489 GCA_019049505.1 Pachyrhynchus sulphureomaculatus
TGTGGTCAGATAGATACATAAGGCAAAATAATAATAAAGTTATTCTAACAATGAGTTTTTGATTTCTGGACATTCTTTCTTCCCCTGTGATAGAGATTTTGCATTAATTGAACGCAAAAGGAAGAAAAGCAAAGCAGTAATCCCTGAAGATTGGAAATACGTGACAGCTGCCAAAATTTCTTCTCCGTTCACTATGATCGAAATGAATCAGCTAGATTTCAAGGACATCGATGTACTTGTTCAGGACTACAGGCTCAGCTGCAAGAAATTTAAAAATAAGTGGCTCAAATTAGTCAGGGACGACCCCACTCCTTTTTTTGCCAGGTGAACGCATAATTTACTTAGGCCTTAGAAATCATTTCAGTTATACAAGTACGATGTTCCTTTGCCCTCTCTTTCTTGGCTCTACACAAACTTGTAGCTGATATCCAAGGAAAAGAAGAAATATTTGCTCTACATAGTTTAATTTTTAACCTCCACACAGCATAAAGAATTCTACAAAAACTTGTAGTTGCTCAAAGAGTTTGTAGAGGGTGATCATTTTTAGACGCCCGGCCCCGATTTATGGAAAATGCTTGGATATTTATGTTTTTTTAAATGTAGAATTGTATAGTGAAAACGATGCTGGGCGCCGCGACGCCAAACACCTTTTTTTTTTTTTTTTTTATGAGTGGGTGGCCTTTGTTTTTTTTTTGCCATCGACTTTTTTTCCTTAACCTATTTTTTTCTAATTTGTTTTGAAAACAAGTTATGCAGCAGAAACCCTCTAAAATATTATTTTTGTAGATCGCGGTTATTATGGATGGTATGCCACGTTTGGCGATTTTCAAACAATTATATCTAGTAGGCATCTGTCATACTTTAATCTGACAGTAATTATAATAATATTAGTTACTATGCTGTTGAGGTTGTTCCTATAATAAAATATCTTTGAACAATAAATAACAAGAATACATTATTTTTATTAAAATCACAAAAAAAAATTATATAACTTTTAATATTACGTAACTTATTACATACACGTATGTATAAAATTAAATGTTTGAAACTTAAGAAATAAAAAAAACATCAAAAGAAACTTTCTATATGTCTTCCTCCTTCTATCATGCATTTTTCCATTCTTTTTATTAACATAACATTCCATTCTCTTTATTAACATTTCATTAATAATAATTAGAGCTTTCCAATACCGTTTTACAAGGTATGTGGATAAAAAAAAAAGTTGTTTGGGGTCGCGGGCTCAGCGTCGTGTTCATTACCAAATGTCAAATACGTCAGTATACTTCTTAACATGCACTATACCATGCTACATTTAAAAAAGAAATAAATATCCAACAAATTTCCATAAATCGGGGCCGGGCGGGATCAGTTTTCATAATTTTTTTGTTTTTGTGATACCGGGTATCTAGGTAAACTGTGAAAATATGTTTTTTTTTGAAACATATTTTGATAATGTCATTTTGTGATGTCGTTTTAGAAAAGTTATACAAATGAGTTCTTGGAGGTTTTTTGCGTTCCCTGAAAACTGAGGAAAAGCAACTTCTTTTAGAAACTCATTTATTTGTTTTTTAGGTTGGTAAAGATCGTTCAAACATATAGCATTTAACTCTTAATCGCTCTTGTCTTTACTACCTGACAGTAGCAGGTCCATACGTAAGACCCTGCCCGTAGGCAAAATCAGGTAAAAGAAATATACTGACATGGGGGTGGGGGGTTCAGAGAAATTGAGCACATTTAAGTATTTGTCGGGAAAAGATAAGAATGCCAGCGGGATATTCTGAACCATTTCTTCTAAATTTTCCAGAAAACATTTATAGCCCGACGTAAATAGAATTAACAAAAATGTACGAAAATCGCTCATGCAAAAGGGCTGCGATAATATGAATGCTGTGAGGACTTGAAAAGAGGCAGCAATGAGCGTAAAGTAACTGGGAGACTGAACATGAAAGTTTAACCATCGGATAACGTCAGAAAACTCTTCTTCTCCTACTTCTTTAGGTACCTTCTCCTCAGCGGAGGTTGGCGGCCATCAACCGAAATTCTTCCCTATCTTGGGGAAAACGGATAGTTGTGCAAGTCTCCTTCATGTCAAACAAATGGCGCAGATTCCGCAGCCAAAAGAACTTTTTACGTCCGAAGCCACGTCTTCCTTCAATTATTCCCTCTATAATTAATTGTAGAAAACTATATTTATCGTATATGACTAAATAAGCTGCTTTTCTTCTTTTTATTGTGGTTAAAAGTTCCTGATCCTTATTCATCCTTTCCAGGATCCAATCATTTGTCACTCGCGTTCCATGATATTTTCAGTAAACGTCGGTACAACCACATTTCAAATGAATTTAAATCTGACATGGTTTGTCCTTATATTGTCCATTCCTCAACCCTATATAACAGTGTACACAGTTTATTGCATTTGATGACCCGCCATCGAGTAGTCAGACTTACGTCTCGGTTGCATAATATTGTTTTCATTTTGAAAAAAGTATTTCGGGCTATTTCAATTCTACAATTTCCTCATCGAGATCCCATTTATCGTTGAGCCAGCACTTCAAGTACTTAAATCTCCTTTCTCGTTCTATGTCTTGTTTTCCTATTCGTAGTCTAACACTGTCGATATTTAGCTTACTAATGACTAGGAATGAGTCCTGAAGAACATAGTTGAAGGAGAATACAACCCTTTTGAAACTGAGCAACAATCGGGCTTCAGAGCAGGAAGAACATGTATGGACAACATATTTGCTATAAATTAAGCAACCGAAAATAAAGTAGCAATGGACAGGAATATTCATCTGGTATTTGTAGACTTGAGAAGAACGTACGATACAGTCCCTACTAGAAAACTATGGCAAATATTAGAAAAAACAGCAATCAATTCAACGGACTGTGATCGAAGCAATCAAACAACTCTACAAGGATGCGGAATCACGGCGTATTATCGGAAAAATTAATCGTAACAAAAAGGCGAGATTGCTGTCTCTCTCCAACGCTTTTTAGGATATATCTAGGTGAGACATTATTTCGCCTTCTCTCCCATAATCTCGCCTTATCTCCCATTATAGAAGCTTATATCGCTTTATCTATCATTATTTCGCCTTATCTCCCATTATCTCGCCTTATCTCCCATAATCTCGCCTTATCCCCCTTTATAGAGTTTTATATCGCCTTATCTATCATTATTTCGCCTTATCTCCCATTATTTCGTCTTGTGGAGACGTAAATGCAAAGGAATGTGGATCCCACTGACAGACTATACAACTCTATATAATCTACATTCTGCTGACGATAGGTGGTAATCGCAAAAGACAAAGACGATCGACATGTCGAGACAATTAATAGAACAATGCGAGAAGCGGGGTTTGACAGTAAACATTACCAAAACTGAATAGCTGTGTGTTGGAGGTGAGAAAGAAGACCTTAATTTGGACAACGGAAAAAAAACAAAAACAAGCAAGGAATATACATAATTAGGAACAGAAATAAATCAGAGTGGAAGGCCAGAACGAGGAACACAACATCGAGAAACAAAAGGAAAACAAGTAATATGATATAATTCCAAAACTATAGACTTCATTCCTCCATTAGATAATATCTACGCACCAAGTTTGAAACCGATATCTTATTTCGTTATCGTTATCGTACCAATAAACTGACAGACCGACAAATCGACAGACAGATCGATGGAAATGAATCACTATGTTTTTCGTGATTTAGGAACCCTAAAACATGAAGAAAAGGAAAACATTCGAAGTGTAATTTTTTCACAATACTATCGTTTAGCAAGGAAACTAAAAACTAGAATAATATACTTTACCAGATGTACAAGTATGAAATGCGTATTTCAGACAACAGATGGTGCACCAATGCAGTTTGTGCTATAAAGATTTGACATTGCGCTATTTTGTTGTGTCATCAATAAGTGTCAGATCCGCACGAGTAATAAATTGGAAAAGTGTGTGCATAGTGTTGTGTTGTGTTCAATACGTCGAAATTTATACCGAACAAAGAGCATTTGCGGACAGCATTAATTTTTAGTTTTCATTTGAAGAAAACTGCTGTTGAATCATACCGATTACTTCGAGAAGCTTATGGTGAACATGCTCCATCGCAAGATACGTGTGAACGATGGTTTCGGCGTTTCAAAAGTGGTGACTTCGATGTTGCAGACAAGGAACGTGGAAAACCGCCAAAAAAATACGAAGATGTGGAATTGCAAGCATTGTTGGACGAAGATGATCGTAAACACAAAAAACAACTCGCCGAGCAATTGGGCGTTCGTCAACAAGCTATTTCCAATTGGCTACGAGAGATGAGAAAGATTCAGAAGCCGGTAGATGGGTACCACATGAGTTGAACGACAGACAAATGGAAGAGCGCAAAAAAACATGTGACATTTTGCTCGCTCGGTACAAAAGGAAGTCGTTTTTGCATCGTATAGTTACAGAGGATAAAAAGTGGATTTATTCTGAGAATCCCAAGCGCAAAAAATCATGGGTAAACCCAGGCGCACCATCCACATCGACCGCAAGACCGAATCGCTTTGGCAGAAAAACGATTGTCTGTGTTTGGTGGGACCAGATGGGCGTGATGTATTATGAGCTGTTAAAACCTAGGGAAACGGTAATACTAAACATTACCAACAATAATTGACCGATTTGAACCGTTCGCTGCTTGAAAAAAGGCCAGAATACCTACAGAGGCAACACAAAGTCATTTTTCTTCATGACACTGCTCCATCACATACGGCAAAACCAGTTCGCGACACGTTGGAAGCACTCAGCTGGAAACTTCTACCCCATGCGGCTTACTCACCAGACTTGGCTCCTTCCGATTACCACTTGTTTGCATCAATGGGTCACGCATTTGCTGAGCAGCGCTTTGGTTCGTACGAAGATGTGAAAAAATGGTTCGCAGCAAAAGGGGAAGATTTTTATTGGCGTGGTATTCACAAATTGCCCTTAAGATGGGAAAAATGTATAACAAGCGATGGAGCATTTTTTGAATAAAGCACTTTTTTATCATTCTTCCGAATTTAACATGTTTTTTTAGAAAAAAAAATACGCATTTCATACTTGAACACCTGGTATAGTATTAAAGTCCATAGCTTTGGTTAATGTTACTGACTTTATCCAAAAGCATTGTAATTCTCTCATCCTTAGCACGTAGTACCGTATCGTCAGCATGTCGGATGTTGTTAAAACTCCAGATTACGTAAACGTTATTACTTTATCTGACATTCCAAAATATATATCCTATAATATAAAATATGTCGACCTGACCTCTTTATTCCGAATAAAATATTAGTTTTTAAAAAGGAAACTTCTTGACTACCCCAAAGAGAAAAAATGTATTATATTTTTCTTTTCTATGGTAAGGGAAACTATCTAGTCTGACAACTGACGCTTATGAAAAGCGAATAGCACAAAGAAAAAAGAACGCATAAATCATGTGACGAGCTATTAGAAGCCGAGGGCCTGGCAAAAATTAGCTTCGGAAACGGGCCTTTTACGTTCTAAAGGAAAGATAAAGTGAAGGGAAAACGTACAGATTGGCATAGGAGATACTTCCTTTTAAAAAAATAATACTTTTTTTCGGGTTAGCAGTATGTTAAATGGCCGGTTTCAATTGTACAGCGTGGTCTATTGAGGAATGGACGGAGTCTGTCCTTACATTATCACAATTACAATTTACACTGTTCAATTTCTTAACAAATTGTAAGTTTTAAACCAAGTTGACGAAAGTATGTATAAAAGCTTACCAAATGCTGCCTTTGTTAACAAAACGTACCTGCAACAAGAAAAATATAATATATTAGTATTTTCAAAAATATGTTTGTAGTTTAAAATGATGAGAGCTAATGTGAAATCAAAGTGGTAACATAAACATTCGTTAATTTTCTCAGTCATTTGACTAGCTCCAGCTACCTCGATTATACGGTCATATTGTACTAAGTGACACCTATGGAGCTTCACTTGAACCAATTACACAGCCCCACAAAGAAAAAAAGTGGGGTATACTTTTGATGCGATATATCAGATCCGTAGTATTTTTGCCCGCTGATCACGAATCTGACGTCAGAATAACGCCATCACATCTCAATTTTTTTCTAACCTCAAAAAATAGGTAAAAATTAGTAAAAATTAAGAAAAATATACTCCTAAAAAATTGATTCAAGCTTTTTCATGAATCCAAAGATGTATTAATATGTATTCGGACACGCTAAGCTAATATTCATCGGTTGTATTGAGCCATACAGTTCTGTTTTCTTTCTAACCTCAATAAATCAGACAGATATAGTGCTTCTCGAATGCAAAAACGAATTCAAATTAAAATTCAACCGATCCTTACCAAATTTGGTACACGGGGATTTTTTGGGTCGCTGATCACGAATCTGAGGTTGGATTTGCAAAATTCAAGATGGCAGATGTTTTCGCGCCATTTTGAACGCCGAGAAAATTCATCGGTCGATTTTTATTCTTCTACCTGCATCCAGGGCACCTCCACGTGGTGACGGTGGGCAACGGTGTTTACTCCACTAGCCGGCAGAGTCCCTGGATAACGGCTTAGATGCCGTCATGGCAGGTAGAAGAAAGAGAATTACGATGCAGGGACTCAGAAACCCAGTATCGGCGGTTGGTCAGGGTGGGAAAGCGGGCCCGCAGCCGTCGTCATCCAGCGAGCGTAGCTCTTCATGTGTGGGTGACTTGGCTCATGTAGAGTATAATGCTACAAGAAAACGGTCTCACGGTACAAGGACTTTTCATAAGTGCGATAAAAACAGTGATTCATTTTATTATATTTGCTGTCAACACGTATTGAGTAAAATGGGGTCACCGATAACGGATAAGATTAAAACCTTATATAAGGATTGTTTTAACATTGAAATACAGCACCAGGATACAGATTGGGTTCCCCACATCATTTGCAGTTCTTGCAAAATAATGTTGTACATCAATAAGAAGGCGATTAAATATTCCAGACCAGCAATATGGAATAGACCATACAGTGAAAATGATTGCTACTTTTGTATGAATGTTGTATCTAGGCATAACCGAAAAAATAAAAGCACTATTACTTATAATGATGTTTCGACAGTAACAAGACCAACTAAACTAATTCCGCCTCCTGAATCACTTGATGCTGATGTTATGGAAACAAATGATTTCACCTTATCAGTTTATGCCGAAAACATTGAGATTGTCGAAAAAGATTCAAACACTGTTACCAATGAATGTTCTAGTGACAACCTATCATATACTAGTGACACAGATAAAGAATTTCTACCATACAACCGTAAACCAGAACCAATACTCGTACCACAGTCAGAACTTAGTGATCTAGTCAGAGATTTAGGCTTATCCAAAGATGGTTCAGAGCATCTTGCTTCCTTTTTAAAGAAAAGACATTTACTTAAGCCAGAAGTTACGATTTCTTATTATAGAAACAGAGATGAAGAATTTCGAAAATATTTCACAATGGACGAGGAATTGTCACTTTCATATTGTACCGATGTAAAAGGTCTAATGGATGAATTTCAAAATAACTCATACGATCCTGAAGAATGGAGACTGTTCATTGATTCTTCTAAACGGAGCATTAAGGCAGTTTTTGCTGCATAATACCAACGTTTACGCTCCCATTCCGATTGCTCATTCCACAGTTATGGAAGAGCAATATGAAAAAATGAAGCAGCTTTTGATAAAAATAAAATATGCTGATCATAACTGGAAAATTTGTGGAGATCTGAAAATTGTAACAATATTGCTTGGCCAACAGTCAGGGTTTACACTTTATCCCTGTTATAAATGTATGTGGAATAGCAGAGACAGGGAACGTCATTATAAGAAAAAAATTTGGCCAACAAGAGAATCGTTCACTCCTGGTGAAAATAATGTATTGTTTCCACCATTGGTAGATCCAGGAAAAGTTCTTATTCCCCCGCTTCACATTAAGCTTGGACTTATGAAGCAATTCACGAGAGCATTAGATACAAACGGCCCATGTTTGAAATATTTGCATAAAAAATTTCCGAAATTTTCTGAAGCTAAAATTAAGGCAGGCGTATTTGACGGGCCACAAATAAGAAAATTGTTTCAAGATTCATTATTTGTTACTAAAATGAATAAAGTTGAAAAAGCTGCTTGGCTTAGTTTTAAAGAAGTCGCAACAAACTTTTTGGGAAATAATAAAAGTCCTAAGTACAAAGAAATAGTCGAGAAAATGGTAAAAAATTTTCAAACATTAGGTTGCTTAATGAATCTAAAATTACATTTCCTGGACTCCCACATCGATGATTTCCGAGATAATCTTGGTGACTACAGTGAGGAGCAAGGGGAACGTTTTCACCAAGATCTGAAAATCATAGAAAATCGGTATCAAGGACGATGGGATGACCATATGCTAGCGGACTATTGCTGGTCGCTAAAAAGAGAAACAAGTCCTCAAAAGCGTTTGGGCAGAAAGCCTTTGAATAGGTCATTCGCGGAAAAAAGAACAAGATACAGCCAAAAAAAGGAAAGTTAGGCGGGGGTCTAACCTTCGCAATTCTAGGGCTTAAGGGTCTACTATTTGAGAGTATATGGTTTAAAAGTCCTGGTTTTGAGTTTATTGGGTCTCATTTTTAAAGTTACAGGATTATTGAGGTCTATTTTTTGAGGTTACAGGGTGTGTGGAAGTCTAAGGTTTCAGGGTTTAGGGTTTAAGAGTATCAGGTTTGAGGATTCCCCAACTGTATACCAAATTTGGTGGGAATCGGTTGGTTTTCAAAAATTTTGTCCGCCATCTTGGATCCGCCATTTTGAATTTTGCAAATCCGACCTCAGATTCATGATCAGCAACCCAAAAAACCCCGTGTACCAAATTTGGTAAGAATCGGTTGAATTTTAATTTGAATTCGTTTTTTGCATTCGAGAAGCACTATATCTGTCTGATTTATTGAGGTTAGAAAGAAAACAGAACTGTATGGCTTAATCCAACCGATGAATATTAGCTTAGCGTGTCCGAGTACATATTAATACATCTTTGGATTCATGAAAAAGCTTGAATCAATTTTTTAGGGTATATTTTTCTTAATTTTTACTAGTTTTTTACCCTATTTTTTGAGGTTAGAAAAAAATTGAGATGTGATGACGATATTCTGACGTCAGATTCGTGATCAGCGGGCAAAAATACTACGGATCTGATATATCGCATCAAAAGTATACCCCACTTTTTTTTTTTTGTGGGGCTGTGTTATTAATCACCATTTTGAAGCTTCATCGGTCATATGAATACACCCTACATTTCAAGTCGATTGTTTATCAGCTGGTTAAAGTAGGCGTGTTTGAGTATTTTTTAAAAATTGAAAAAATCGAATATCGTGCAGTGGTAAAATTTTTTGTGTTGGAAGGTTTATCAGCGTGTGCGTGTGCGTCGGAGGACAACAGCAGGACTTGAAACTGGCCACAGGACACACCATCAAACACTGTGCCAGTTATAAGTATTTGGGAACGAGAATATCCAGGGACGGAACACTGGAAGAAGCAATATTCGAGAGGAATATCCAAGGAAGAAAAGCGATTGCAATGCTTAATAGTATACTATGGGACAAAAACATAACCATTGAAAATAAGAAGAGAATTTACAACTCAATAGTGAAAAGTACGAGGCATGTTTTTTAAGTAAGTACCGTTTTGCGATTCCGCCGCCGCAGCGATACGGTCGGCGTTCCGCGCATGCGCGCTGGTAACCTACATCTCATGTCTACGCACTGACGCCATTACAGTCTGATTCTTCATTGTATACGTTGTTTACTGAGTGTTTAAGATGCCTCCGACAATCGTGAGTCCCGCCGATTGTGAAGTACGGGCTGTTATACGATTTCTTAGTGCTAAAGGCGTAAAACCGATCGATATTCGTCGTGAGATCTGTGAAGTTTACGGACAAAACATTATGAGTGATGGAATGGTAAGGAAATGGGTGAGAGCATTTAAAGATGGCCGCACAAATGTGCATGATGAAGAACGGAGTGGGCGTCCTTCGGTCGTTAATGAAGATTTGTTGCAGAAAGTGGACGAAAAGGTGAGAGAAAAAACAGACGCTTTACAATTTCATCATTGTGCGACTGCTTTCCTCAATATTCTCGTAGTGTTTTGTATCGCATTGTGACCGAGAACTTGAATTACCGGAAATTGTGTTCACGTTGGGTTCCAAAAATGTTGACGGATTTGCACAAAACCCAACGTTTAGGCAGTGCATTGACTTTCCTTGAGCGGTACCACAATGAAGGTGAACATTTTTTAGACCAAATTGTTACTGGTGACGAAACATGGGTGGCCTACGTCACACCAGAATCGAAACAACAATCCATGGAATGGCGACATTCATCATCACCCAAAAAAGTGAAGTTTAAGCAAACAATTTCTGCCCGCAAAATCATGTGCACAGTTTTTTGGGACAGAAAAGGAGTATTGCCAGTGGAGTTTCTGCCTCGTAAATGAGACAATCAATGCAGCGTCTTATTGTGAGACATTGAACAATCTGCGTCGTGCAATCCAGAACAAAAGACGTGGCAAGTTGAGTAAGGGTATCGTTTTGCTGCATGACAATGCCCATCCACATGTGGCTAATCGGACCAAAGATCTCATCAAATCTTTTAAATGGGAAACTCTAGATCATCCTCCATACAGCCCTGATCTGGCGCCCAGCGACTACCATTTGTTCCTGCACTTGAAGAAGCACCTGGGTGGTCAGCGTCTTCAAGACGATAACGAAGTCAAAACATTTGTGATACAGTGGTTAACAAGTCAGGCGGCAGAATTTTATGAGGAGGGTATTCAAAAACTGGTGCCACGTTATGACAAGTGCCTCAATATTCACGGAAATTATGTAGAAAAGTAGATTAAGGTACAGGCTTTCATGTAAAAATAAAATTATAGCGATATCTTTGCACGTCTTTTTTTAATTCCAAAACGGTACTTACTTAAAAAACATGCCTCGTATAACTTACAGCTCCCAGGTGTGGTCATTGAAGGAAAGAACAGAAAAAATACTAAAAGCTACAGAAATGGATTTCTGGAGACGAGCAGCCAGAAAATCCAGAAAAGACAGCATACCAAATGACACGATAAGACGAGCTTTAGAAATAAAGCACGATATAGTGGACGAAATTAGAACCCAACAGTTGGTATGGTACGGACATGTACAGAGAATGTCACAAGACCGACTACCTAAAAAGATTTTAAATTGGAACCCTCATGAAAAAAGAAAGCGAGGAAGACCACGCCAAAGTTGGAGAACAGGAATCAACAAGGAAGTACTAGAGAGAGATCTGGAGGAGGAGGGATGGAGAAACCGGGAGGGGTGGAAATTAGGCATCGGAAGACCAAAGACGTTATAAAAACCGATTGATATATATAGGTTTATCGGCAACTGTGATCCATGCATGAGTGTTAAAAGAGTTTGTTCCTTCATTTCCAACTGTTTACAGATGGACTGGAGTTTAAACGTGGTGGGTAAAAGCGTCAATAACACTGTGCAACATTTTCGAGGTCATCGAATGCAAACTAAATTCTGACTTCAGATTCTGGAAGTGCCCACCCAAACTAGCAAAACCCTATTTGGGTTTCGATAGTTTAGTTCGATTTTTTTTTTGCCATTATCAATTTTTTTGCTCGAGCTTTCGTTTTGCACGGCTATATCTCGTAAATTATTAGGAATTTCTCAATGCAATCTTCAGACGAAATATTCTTCACACTAAAATACACAAGTTTTGTGTACATGTCGAGGCCAGATTTTCACTCTTTCGGGGTGTTTTGAGTGCAAGAAGCCCGAAAAAATGTAATTTTTTTCACATTTTCGAACATAACTCACAAACCGTGCATATTTTAGCATAACTGTCTTCGATAAAAATGTTCTCTGCATAAACACGAGTAACTTTGCTGAACATTGCAATAACCTACAATCGATCCTTATAATTCTTTTGGCCGTTGTAAGGAATTTCACACCAAAATTTCAGCTTCTTTCAGGTTTTACGTTCAAGAAACTGATTTTTAGCTCACTTTCGAATGTTTATTAATCATTAGCATCCATTTTTCGAAAAGAAATTGAAAAAAAAATTTTGTTTATAAACTGCTATGGTACACACACACACACGCTGGAATAAATACACACACATTTGAACGGGGAATCGCTTGTGTGTAGTATGGAATTGACGCGCACTGTGCTAGTATTGGTACAGTACCATACGAGTATATGTAACACGTGCGCATGTTAAGTATATGGCACTGTACCAATACTAGCACAGTGCGCGCCAATTCCATACTAGTGTTGGTATGGATTGTTGCACAGTAGGAACTTAGTACTTAAACGTTGTCAATTTTTCGTGTGTGTATACGTGTGTTTAAAATTAATTATACGTTTTTTTGCTTTTTTTTTTAAATTTTAAATTTTCAATAGCTCTATAAAATGAATAAAAATTTGCGAAATAAACTTTAACACAAAAAAAGATATATTTGTTGATGAAAGCTGAAATTTTGGTGTGAAATGTACTATTTGGTGGCGAAATTCCTTACAAAGGCCAAAAGAGCTATAAGGATCGATTGTAGGTTATTGTAATGTTCAGCAAAGTTACGTGTTGATGCAGAGAACATTTTTGTCTAAGACAGTTATGCTAAAATATGCACGGTTTGTGAGTTATGGTCGAAAATGAGAAAAAATGGCATTTTTTCCGGCTCTCTGCACTAAAAATACCCTGAAAGAGTGAAAATCTGGCCTCGACATGTTCACGAAAATTGTGTATTTTGGTGTGAAGAACATTTCGTCTGAAGATTGCATTGAGAAATTTCCAATAATTTACGAGATATAGCCGTGCAAAACCAAAGCCCGAGCAAAAAAATTGATGATGGCAAATAAAAAATACGAACTAAACTATCAAAACCCAAATAGGGTTTTGCTAATTTGGGTGGGCACTTCCAAAAACTGGAGTGAGAATTTAGTTTACATTTTAGTGTTGCACTGTGTAATGATCCATGTTGAAGACGTCTAAAAACTGCAAGTACAAGATAGGATAATGGAAGACCGTCGATTAACCGTGGATGATTCAGCTGAGGCTATAGGCAGCTCACATGTATCAGTACATAAGATCTTAACTAATGAGAAAGCTATTCACAAGATGGGTACCACATTTGCTAACATCGGAACAAAAATACACTCGAGAGAAACTTTCTAAAAATTTGACTCATTTCACATAGAATAAAACTGATTTTGTGCGTCGATTTGTAACTATGGATGAGATTTGGGTTTACTAGTATGAACCTGGATGACAACAAACCGCACAGTGGACTGAGCCCGGATGTTCAGCTCCAACGTGGCCAAAGTTGTCCAAATGGCACCAGTTTTCTGGGATGCAAAAGGAGTTTTGTTTATTAATTACCTTCAAACCGGTAAAACAATCAAAGGAGAGTATTGCAGTTATTAAAGTAGGTTCAAACAAGTATGGAAGAAGTCATTTTTGAGTCATGGAGAGATCACATGCGTGCGACACCTCATTGTAAACAGAACATATCCCCTAAACAGGAGATGCATACAATACATTTGTGTACGCCGTAGGAAGGTAAAAGAAGTTACCAACCCGATTTGCAAATCAATAAATTTCAATTCTTCCAGCAGTGATGGACACTGAATCCTACCATTAACTAGCTTATATAGGAACATCACCCTCGCTGAATTTCTACGCTTCTTCAAGCTTCGAAAATTGAACCTTCCCAACAAGATATGAGTGTATTTTTACAGAAATGTAAAGGTCAAAGGAAGGACGTTTACTTGGGTTTTATCGACTACGAAAAAGCATTTGACCGAGTCAAGCATCAACAATTAATACAAAAGCTTCAAAATATGGACCTTAACGAAAATGACATCAGATTCATTACTCACCTATATTGGGATCAGGTGGCGACAATAGGAGTAAATAGCAAAGATACTGAGGAAATAGGAATAAAAAGAGGTGTTCTTCAGGGATGTATTCTTTCCACGCTCCTGTTTAATCTATACTCTGAGCACATATTCCAGAAGGCCTTAGAGAATGCCACAGATGGTATCAAAGTTAATGGCAAAATCATTAACAATCTAAGGTACGCTGATGATACCGTTATTATAGCAGATGTAGCGGATGAACTTCAGCGTCTTATGAACAATACATCTAGGGAAGGCGATGTTTCAGGCATGAAAGTAAACGTTAATAAAACGAAAGTAATGTCATTTCAGAACACCCGGGTTGCAAACAGATATTCGTGTTTACGATCAATTGATAGAACAAGTAAGAAAATTTAAGTACCTAGGGTGTTGGGTACTAATGATTTGAATCCTGAAGTTGAGGTACGAGTTCGCATTGAAATGGCTAGAGTGGCTTTTCTCAAAATGAGACACCTCCTCACAGACTCAACCCTTTCTTTGGATACCCGTTATCGTTTTGTAAAGGTCTATATATATTCCAGTGCTTTTATATGGAGTTGAGGCCTGGACCTTGGGAGTACGATCAATGAATCGTTTGGAGTCTTTCGAATTATGGGTCATGCGCAGAATATTGAAGATCTCTTGGACAGAGCGTCTTACTAATGAAGATGTACTTCGTCCAATGGGTAGAGAAAGAAAACTATTGTCAAGTATTTTTTTTTTTTTTAAATAAATGCCCTTTATTTGCCTAGACATTTTTTCCCATTATAATCTGATCTTAAACATTGATCAATGAATAATTTGATTCTAACTTAAATTGCTACAGGTTGAAACTTAACTAAGGTTCTGATCACTAGATCACCTCAGGTTCTGATAATTAAACTACACTAATTTTAACGTGTAACTACCGCACAAGTACTCTCCTTTCCACTCATTTCACTATACTAGTTCGAAGGGTTTAGTCCTCTTCAATCTTCTTGTCAGATTGGTGTTGTACGAGGAGCTGCAGTGCCTCATCATTCCCGTGTTGGAGAAGTCTTTGTTCGTGACGTCTTGTGATTTTAGGAATGATTTGATTAACTGTCTCTACTTTAAGGTCCTTATGGAGGTCGCAGTTACGGAAGTACTAAGGTGCATCAACCATATCTTTCCGTACTTTGTTTTGTAGTCGTTGAATGATTTGGATATTGCTTTTGCTAGCACAGCCCCAAAGTTGTAGGCCATATGTCCATACTGGTTTTAGAACTTGCTTATAAAGAAGCAGTTTATTGTGAGTGGATAACTTGGAGTTCCTTCCTAGTAACCAATATATTTTTCTATATTTAGGTTAAACTCTTCTTTTTTCTTTTTCACATGGGCTTTCCAGCGTAGCCTTGCATCTAAGGTCATGCCCAAGTATTTCGCCGAATCAGCATGTGGAATCTGGGCATCGTTGATTCTGATGGGTATGTGCTGCTTTAATTTATTGGTGAAGTCCACATGTACAGACTTGTTTTCGTTGAGCTTGATACGCCAAGTTCTGGTGCAGGTGTTTATTCTATCCATGGAGGATTGTAGCTTTTCAGCAGCCTCTTCATGATTTTTTCCTATTGCTATAATGGCTGTATCATCTGCAAACGTTGCAATGGTGTTCTGTTCAAGATCAGGAATGTCACTAGTGTATAGCAGGTAGAGTACTGGACCTAGTACACTACCTTGCGGCACTCCAGCCTGAATTTCTCTTAATTCAGAATAGGCCTCTTCCTGCTTTACTCTAAAATATCTTCCTGAAAGATATGATTTTAACAATGGAGAGTATTGTCATGGCAAAATTTTATCCAATTTATGGAATAAGCCTTCGTGCCAGACTTTATCGAAAGCCTGAGCAACATATAGGAATATTGTAGAGCAGACTTTCTTTTCCTCTAAAGACTTTTCAATAATATCTGTAATTCTGTGCACCTGATCTATTGTAGAATGGTTTCCCTGAACCCAAACTGATGCGAAGGGATTAGGTTCTTTTCCTCTATTATCGGTTTTAATATTTTAAGAAGTAGTTTTTAGAATAGTTTTGAAATAACTGGTAACAAGGAAATATGCCTATATGACGACACTTCCTGAGGCGGCTTTCCTGGTTTAGGAATCATTATTACTTCGGCTATTTCTTGTCATTTATTAAAAGACAAAAACTCGTTATTTGGGACATATTTATACGGGTCCACGTTACTCACTGCTCTGGTTGTTGATGGAAGGGAAATTTGAACTTAAAAAGGCGTGGGGCGTCGAAAATGTTCCTGGCTGAAAAATATACGGGATTGGACAGGTCTGGATACCCACACTTTATTAAGAATTGCCCAGGATAGGAAGAATTCGCCGTGATTACAGCCAAACCTCAGTAATGGCGATGGCACTATAAGAAGAAGAACAAGATATCGTTTTCTATACCAACCTGTGGGTATACTCCATCCACTCTTCTAGATATATACTTCAAAAACTTCCTCTGAACCCTCTCCAAAGCAACAAGATATTTACTATAGAAATATTGCTCAATGGGGGTATTTTTTTCAATTTTCGTATTTATTAATTATATTATATATATATTTTCAGCAATTGAATTTAAAATGTACGGCAAAGTGAATTGCCGAGAAGATAGAAAAACTGTTTGTTTTAATTATTTAAATTCAGCCTGTATTTCCAAAAATTATGACGGTATCCGTAACATTAAAAATCGGCCAAGTGCAAGTCGGACTTGCAATTGGTGTTCCGTACGGTGATTGCTTATAAAATAAAAAAAACTGTTACAGGGGTACAAAACCACACCTGAAATGAGTTTCAACAAAGTTTGTTATCGATGTTTGTTTTTATATATCAGGTAACTTAGCAAAGGTAATGCACTCGTACTAATTTTCATTCAATTTACAACTTATGGAGAATATTCCACAATTTTTTCGAAACTTCTTGAGTAGTACTTTTAGAGATGGGGTTGGGGGACCGCGATTCTTGGCAATTTTTAGCTTTCATTTCACGCCTCACTCGATGTCCTTGAAAAAACTGTTTACATTTATATATTTTTGAATTCTTAACTTTGAAAACTACACAGCTCCGATTAGGCCATCAATTCCTTTATTTGTGACCAATTTCAGCTTTTAATGTCAAATAGTTTCGGAGAAAAAAGACAGACGTTCACCGAAATGTATTATCTACAGGTTGATTGACCTCACAAACTTTAATATCTCAGTTAGCAGAGCACCACTCTAAAAAGTTGAAGGGTTCGAGTTCAAATTGTTGATCGAGGTAAAAATGTTTTCCATATTTAAATATTCGCACCGATATCAATGCATGTTAATTTATTACTGTGTAAGATACAATAACAAAGAAAACTGAATTGTTGATGATGGATTGCTTTTGACGAATAATAAATAAAATAGTCAATCATGGTAACTAAAGTAAATTCCAACACTTAAACGTCAAACCTCTCTTATTGTCAAAAATATGCTGCCGTTATTTTTGCATTGCTCCTGCATATTTTAGAATTGCATTCAAATATTGCCACCGCTGTTTTTGTGATGACTTTAAAGTACAAATAGCCGAAGGAGAAACTAAATAATGACTTAAATATGCTAAATAAACGATAACAACTAAGTAGTGAGAGAAAGATAAATGACCGTGCTCTTAAAGACTATTTTACGAGGGCGTATTGATAAGTTCCTAGTCTAACATAGAAACAAGCAAACAAAAGTTGTTTGTTCAATGTAATCTTCTTTTAAGAGTATGTTCCCGAAATTTTATTATTGAAAGGTCATCCATAACAGGAATCGTTCTCTAACATGTGTTTGTAAGGTAAGAGTTTGAGAGAGAACGGAAATAATTTCTAATTTTACTTTTCTTTTCAGTCTAGTAAGAGTTTTGAATCAGTTTCTAATTTTAAGAGGCATAAAATCATGTCGTGTAGGGAGCTAGCAATTCAAAAAATTGAGGAAAAATTAATATTTCCATTGATACGAAATTTAAAAACAAATTAGGTAAACAGCACCTTGGCCACGCATAATTTAATCATTTTAAGATATATATAAGTGTTTTTAAAATGTGTACAGTTGAAATTACGTAAAGAACGCCTAGGCATTTTGACAACATTGCCTGTGATGCTCTCGGGAGACGTGCTTTTCGTACGACTTTGATTTAAATTTTTATAAAAGAAATTAGGTTATCTGCCAAACGGAAGAGCGAAAGAAAATTGCTTAAAAAAGTGCTTATTAACACAATATTTAATTTTAAGTAAATATTCCACTTAAAAATGTCTTTATTAAGGAGACTTTACAGCCTGGAATCTCTGGAGGTATAAAAATTATATTGTTTTTGAATATTTCCTAAGCATAAGAAAAACCCAAAGTTTCCCCTCCCATGAGCTTGTAGGTCTACTGTGAAGCCATGGATGGATACGGCGATCGCTGAAAAGCCGTGCATCTTCCAGCACGACGAAGCTCCGATAAATACTATTTAGGTTCAAAACATGGTAAGGATATATCAAAACAACCAAAAGTAATATACACGTGGCTCCCCTACAGCAGAAACCCCCGCCTGTCGGTGATAATAAAACAATTTTTTGTCGACGTCTCACAAAAAAAATGCTTTCTAGTTTATAATAAATAAAGGGAAACAATCCGTTCCAACATTTATTCTATTATCTTTTTACTAGGAAACAAATAAATTTTGGTGAATCACCTGTTAAAATGTTTTACTTTATAATATTTAAATATAAAACGTGTGTAAGTAATAACTAAATATTTTAAAATATAAAAATTTTTATATATATTTTTTTATTATTAATTTGGTTTTGGCTCGATTTTTTCCTTTATTATTGGATCCACTATTTTTTATTTAACAGCTGTTTGGGGCAAAATAAAAACAGAATTTCAAATAGAGTTTTCTCTGAACTTTTCCGAGATAAATACCTAAACGGTAAGCCTTTTTTTTTATGTACCTTAAATTGGTACCTTACTGGTTGGTTCGCTATATTTTTGTATTTGCATTTGAATAATTTTATTTAATTTCAATTGTGCTGTGTGCAATGTATATCCATACGAAATAAATAAATAAATAAATGTACCTTAAATGTGCAATGGATCTCCATATAAAATATCCTAAATTGTCCGTGACAAATTTAAAACTTAACCAACTGTACCAGTGACACAATCTATCTTACTTGCTGCTATATTTTACATTTTCAGCAAATTTCTTAATCAATATGTCAGTCCATCTCTCTTTAAAAAAATACTGACCTTTACAAGACCTTACCCCCGTAATTGGTAAACATTGACTGAAAAGAACACACCACAGTCGCGGCATCTCTTTAATCTCTGGAATGCGAATAACAAAGGAGCCGCAAATCTTCCGGTTTTAGAATAGAAAAATATTTTAATATTTTTTTTTTATCAAGTTTATTTTAGTAAAGCCGACTGACGGGATCAAAAAAAAATGTTTCTCTGTCTGATTTACGTATTTCGATATTATAGAGATCATCGTTCATCAATGGGGTGCGGAAAAAATATTTAGGACACTATTTCTTTAGGGTCGATTTTTTCTTTATTATTAGTGAGATTCGCTAATTAAGGTGAATTTTCTGCAATCAGTCTTACTACGAGGATCCACCAATTCCAATATATTCAGTGACTTCCATAACACCCTGTATATATATATATATATATATATATATATATATATATATATATATATATATATATATATATACATATATACATAGTATATATGTACGTAGAATTGCTGGTCCGGGACGTGTATGTATGTATGTATGTATGTATGTATGTATGTATGTATGTATGTATGTATGTATGTATGTATGTATGTATGTATATATATATATATATATATATATATATATATATATATATATATATATATATATATATATATATATATATATATATAGTAGTAGAACCCCAGTTATCCGAGGTAACGTGGGGGGGGGGGGGGCACCTCCTCGGATAACTGAAAACTCGGATAATCCGAATTTGTTTTTTATTCATTCAAAAAATAAACACCAATACTTTAAACCGATGTATTAACGTTTTTAACATATAAATAGGTACATACATTATAAAACAGTGAAATAGGTATCTATGCGCTTCTGTTTCATATTCCATCTTCTTTTTCTCGCTGCAATGTTTCTGCATCTATTAAGAAGAGCTTTTTCCAAAGAAGCAAAACCTTCTTGATGAGAGATCTTAGTGGGAGACTGTTCATCCACCGCCGCTTCGTTATCGTCATCGTCATCTAATTTTTCGGTTTCCTGAAAGGCATTCGTTATTTCTTCAATACTCATTTCTTCTTCTAAATCATCTGCTATAATCCATTCAACAACATCTTCTCTTGTCACATTTTCGCAACTTTTAATTTTTGCATTAATTTAAATAAACTTTTTTCTTTTTGTTCTATCTCGCTGTCAAAATTTGAACAGGACATTTCTCCATGGCTTCTCAATTTCAAAGCTAATTCATTTAATGGAGTATCATCTTCACTGTCATTATAGTCCTCAAAATCAATAACTTTTGAACAAGATTTTTGAAGAGTGGTAGTACGCACAGAATCCCAAGCTTGACTTACCCAGTAAATAACATTTTTCAGTGTAACCTTTCTCATCCCATTGATAATATCCTCCTTTTCTGTGTATTCTAACAGATGTTCAAGATATATAAACGCCTATAATTTTTTTTAATGTTTTCGAGGATGCCTTGATCCATTGGTTGCATTATGCTGGTTACATTTGGAGGAAAAAATTTTACAATTACAATTTTGCCCACATGAAGTCCTTCTTCATTAACAAAATTGCTTTAATAGGAAGACGGTTTCTGTTCAAAAATTTAGTCACAGATGGCACGAACTCTTCTTCAAACCAGTTAGTAAATAAGGTCGCATACATCCATGCGCTCTTCTGACTTTTGTAATAGACTGGTAGGGCTTTAGGTGAGATGTCTTTTAAAGCTCTTGGACGTGCAGACTTGCCAATCACCATCAGTGGGATTTTGTGCTTGCCAGATGCATTGGAACATACCATTATAGTTAATCTTTCCTTACTTCGTTTGTGCCCAGGAGCTGTTTTTACCTGTCGAGATGCCAATGTTTTTGATGGAAGCATTTTATAATTCAGACCAGTTTCGTCACAGTTGTAAATTTGATCACATGTGTATCCTTCAACTTCTCAATTGATGACACATCAGCAGAAAGTTTTTCACCACATACAGTCAGTTGTCGTACACCGTACCGTTTTTTCCACCGGTCAAGCCATCCAGAACTGGCAGTAAAGTGATCTATCTCTGAGAATTGCCTACTAGTCATTATTGCTTTCTGTTGTAAAGTTGGACCTGACAGAGGCACACCTTTTGATCTCTGTTGGTTAAACCACATGAATAAAGCTTCGTTAACCTTTTCGTAGTCGCCGGTTTTCATTGGTTTTCTTCCTGAGGACGAGGAGGCTTGATTTATACACCACTCTTCTATTTCTGTGCGGTTTCTTTTCCAATCTCCAACTGTTACCTCACCTACTACATAATCTCGTGCAACAACTTTAATTGTTCTCCTGCTTCAATTCTTCTGTTGGCTTTGAATTTTTCTTCAATAGGAACGACGATTCTTTTACGCTTGTTTTGCTCCATTATAATACGACAAACAAAAATTCAAACAAAGCAGTTCGTATTAATTACACTTAACTACCAGAACGCCAACCAAATAAATTATGTGAGTATACTCGTACTTCTCCGTAGTAAACGCTATAGCGCACTGTATTCACGCAAATTTACATGCTGAAAGAGTCCAAAAACATAAATAGGGGAACCCCTAATAACGGGCTAGGGGATTCCCCGAAGGCCCCGACGATTTTAAATGGAAATATGTACCTACATATTTTAGAAGCTCGGTTAATACGCAGCACAGACGCGCGTACCTCGGATAATCAGGTTCTTAGATTGGCTCCGTTAATCCGGAGCTCGGATAATCACGACTCGGTTAATCGGGGTTCTACTGTATATACATATACATATATACATATATACATATATATATATATATATATATATATATATATATATACGAGGCTGTGCAAAGTCCGAGAGATGGCACCACCGGCGCGTACCGGGGTCATGTTTAGTTAGTAGCATCTCTTGAATGATGGACGAAAAAGAATTTCGTGTGGTGATTAAACATTACTTTATGAAAGGCAAAACGCCTCAGGAGACTAAAGAGAAGCTTGATAAACATTATGGTGACTCTGCACCTTCGATTAGAACAGTTTATAAGTGGTTTCAAAATTTTCGGACTGGCCATATGGGCACAAATGACGCTGAACGTTCTGGACGGCCTGTGGAGGTTACGACTCAAGAAATCATTGATTAAATCCATGGTATGGTGATGGATGACAGAAGAGTTAAGGTGCGTGAGATTGCTAGTGCTGTGGGCATCTCGACTGAATGGGTACATAATATTTTGCATAAACATTTGGACGTGAGAAAGCTATCCGCAAGATGGGTGCCGCGATTGCTCACGCTTGACCAAAAACGGAATCGTGTGAAGTGTTGCAAGGATGGTTTGCAGCTGTTCCAGAAGAATCCGGAGGACTTTAAGCATCGTTTCGTCACTGTGGATGAAACATGGATACATTACTATACTCCTGAGACCAAACAACAATCTAAACAATGGGTTACCAAGGGGGAATCTGCACCAACAAAGGCGAAGACAGTTCCTTCGGCCGGAAAGGTTATGGCGACTGTCTTTTGGGATTCGCAAGGGATAATCCTCATCGACTATCTGGAAAAGGGTAAAAAACTATTACGGGTGAATATTATTCATCGTTATTGGACCGTTTGAAAACCGAGCTGCAAGAAAAACGCCCGCGATTGGCCCACAAGAAAGTCCTTTCCATCACGACAACGCACCAGCACACACCTCAGCAGTTGTGGTCGCAAAATTAATGGAAATAGGATTCCAACTCGTTTCACATCCCCCCTATTCTCCAGCCTTGGCTCCCTCGGACTACTATTTGTTCCCCAATTTGAAGAAATGGCTGGCGGGACAAAGATTTTATTCAAACGAGGAGGTGATTGCAGACACTAATGGATATTTTGCAGACTTGGACAAATCCTATTATTCGGAAGGGATCTACAAACTAGAACATCGTTGGACGAAGTGTATAAGCCTAAAAGGATACTATGTCGAAAAATAAAAAAAGGTTTACCCCAAACACATAAGTAGTTTTTATATTTTGCACGGACTTTTCAAACCATATATATATATATATATATATATATATATATATATATATATATATATATATATATATATGTATATATAAATATCCACTCTAAACCAGCTAATTTTACAATCTTGTGGTAATTTTCGCCTGGCTTGCCTTTCCCCTATCGCTAGCCTAAATACCATTTCTCTCCGTAGAAATAAAGGCACGAGATTATAAATAAAGCAAAAACATTATAAATAAGAAAAGAAATTTGACCTTTAGTCTGCGAGTAGTTTGTTCTACGTCATTTTCTCGCACTAGGGTGTAAAAAATGCCCTCGATTATTCCCGTAGGGGGTTTTCTGTCATTTATCAAAAATATTTGTTTTATACGTATAAGGCTTCTTTTTCTTTGTTTTTCTTTGTTATCTTTTGTTTCTTTTATGAAGGTGAAATGAATTTTTTACCGTACGATTATGCGATAAGATTTTTCTGGAATGATATAGTAGGGTTTGGATACGTGATTCTTGCATACTCTTAGATTGAGCTTGCAGATTCTTGTTTTGTTGGGATATTGATTATGTTTAGTTTTTTTTCTGGTAAAAATTTAAAAGCATTATTTTCCCCAATCAGAAGATCGAGGTGGAGAAGATTTCTTTTTTAAAAATCCCAATTGACGCGGTAAATTTACATATGTCTATGTATTGTTTCTAAAAAAAAGATTAAAATAACTTAAATTTGTGATATTATAAAGCTTTTTGTGCAACTTTCCATAATAATAAGTCATATTTACGATGGAGAACGTATAAATCCTTTTGACACTGGTATTTAAGGCCACTCACAATCCTTTAGTCTTGCTGGTGCTATTGGGAATTAAAAGATGGTAATGTCTCAAAATATTTACAAACACATGTACAATTTACACAGTAAGAGAGTAAGTTTTTTTTAATTTCTTAATAATTAGTATTTAATTTAAATACTTTACTGTCTGCCATACAAATGGTGAGTCTGTACTTGAAAGAATATTTTTCCAAAGTCATTTATCAGATTAGATTATACAGGACCACAAAAATAAAAAAAAGTTTTGTAGTTCAAAGGTGAGATACCATACCATATGTTTCTTGGTGTGCTAAAAACGAATCCGAGGTCAGAATTGACTCATCACCTAAGGATTTTGACATAACCTTAAAAAACACCTCGAAAACGACCAAACATACTTTTACAAATAAATTAAAACTATAAATGAGCAATCCACCATATCTATAAGTATTTTGGAGTGCTGAAATAGAATGCAAGGTCAGAATTCACCCATCATGTAAGCATTTTGAAATAACCTCAAAAAACACTCCAAAAATGGTCAGAATTACGTCTGTAAGTAAATTAAAAAATTAAATGAATAGACCACTATATCTACACGTATTTTGAGGTGCTTAAACCGAATATGCCTAAAGAATTGACCTATTAAGTTAAGATCTTGAAATAACCCCAAAAAGTGCAGTCCTTTCATTCACAGTTTGCTGGATTAAGGTGGGTCCCCTCGCATCTCGCCCACTGGATGCTTTATTAAAGTAGTTCTCCGATAGTGAGAGGCGAGGGGACTTACTTGAATAAAGCACCCCGATGATGAGAGGCAAGGGGACTCATTTAAATAAAGCACCCTGAGGGTGAGAGACAAGAAGAATTACCATAATAAGACACATCGCGGGTGAAAGGCAATGAGACTCACTTTAATAAAGCACCACGAGGGTGAAAAGCGATAGATAATCTGGGACTGGAAGAATTGAGAATATTTCAAGATCCTGACGTAATACGTCAATTCTGTTTACATATTTGCTTTCAATGATTCAGAATACGTATAGATATGGTGGTCTGCTGTTTTTTTTTTTGGTTATGTTATGGTTATAGTTTAACGTTCTTAATGTAAGTTTCTTCTACTAAGTTAAGTTTAGAGTTCTTGGTATAAAGTTGTTGATGTAAGTCTCTTGCATTAGGTTATGTTAAGAGTAGCGTGCTTGCATTAGGCTATGTTAGGTTTAGATTTCTCGGTGTAAGTTTTTTGCATTAGACTATGTTAGGTTTAGAGTTTTTGGGGTACAGTTCTTGCATTTGGTTACGTTAAGTTTAGAATTCTGGTTGTAAAGTTCTTCGATTGGGGTGAGAGACGAGGGGACTCATTGTTATCCAGCATCACGAGGGTGATGTGCGAGGGAAATTACTTTAATAACGTATCTAGTGGGCGAGAAACGAGGGGACTAACCTTAATGCAGAAACCTGTAAAATGAAAGGACTGGAGTTTTTAAGGTTATTTCAAGATCTTGACTTAGTAGGTCAATTCTTGTGGCATAATCGGTTTAACAACCCCAAAATATGTATTGATATTGTGTGATGGTCTGTTCATTTAGTTTTTTAATTTACTTGCAGACGTATTTCTGACCATTTTTGAGGTGTTTTTTGAGGTTATGTCAAAATACTGACGTGATGGGTGAATTCTAACCTTGGATTCGATTTCAAAAACGCCACAACATACGTATAGATAACATGTAGGCTAAAAAGTTTTTGGTCTAGCTACTTAAAACACATTTTTTTGGCAAAATTCGATTTTATTCATCAACATAGTCTCCTTCAAGAGCGATACAATTAGTCCAACGCTTTTCTAACATTTTTATACCTTTCTTGTAGAATGATTTGTTTTTGCCTTCAAAATAGGCCTCAGTTTCGTCGATAACTTCTTTTGAGGTCTGCGAATAGATAATAGTCGCTGGGGACCAAATCTGGAGGATACGGTGGATGAGGAAGCAATAGGCACTTCAATTGCCATCGCAACCATTGACTTGTGAGACGGTGCATGGTCTTGATGAAAGAGCACTTTTTTTCTTGAACATTTGGGGCCGTTACTTTGCGATTTCCGCCTTCAAACGCACCAATAACTTTACAGAATATTCGCTATTGATGGTTTTTTCCATTCTCTATATTCGATGAAAATAATTCCATGCGCATCTCAAAATACAGGGCCAAAACCTTCCTAGCCGACTATTGTGTCTTTGGTCACTTCGGGCAGCTTTCATTGGCTGCTGTCCACTCAGCTGACTGCCGATTTGGTTCCGATATCTAGTGGTGGATCTATGTTTCATCCATTGTCACATATTGGTCCAAATACCGCTCAGAATCATCAATACGTTGTTGTTTTTGGTCCACTGTGAGCAAACGCGGTACCCATTTCGAACAGAACTTTCTCATGCCCAAATGTTCATGGAAAATATGATTAACATGTTCTTTTGATATCTTTACAGCACAGGAAATTTGGTTTTCTCCATTGTTATAATATCAAAAGTAGCGTCAGTAAAACCACTGAAGCGTAATTTAATCGTCGAAATGTCATGAAATTTTGACACTTATCGTTTGAAGGTTGGTACTTCCTAAAAATCATATGGATTTCTTGAAAAGGGCGACATCTATGAGTCAGATCAAAAACTTTTCGGCTACGTGTTATGACCACAACTTCGCGATTGGGTTTGCATCGGGACGACTGAGATGACCAATATAGTGTGACGATACCGGATTCCGCTTTCCACTGGCTCCGCGTTTTACTGCGATGTTTGGTGTCGTTATCCTCTTGAAGAATTCACTTCTCATTTTTACCGACAAACCACCATTTGGCAGTTCATACTAATGACCTTGTTGTGAATCTGGAGCATTTTTTCAGCGTTCAAATTGTCTTTTCTGATGGTGATTTATTACATATCAAAAGTTGAACGAAGCGATTCGTTGTTGAGCAACGCCTTTGCTAAAATAGTAAAAAATCATCCAACGAAAACATTTACGTGAAATTTACATTTGTTTACAAAACTGTTTTTTTTAAACGCTCACTGTAAACAAATTACTCGGTCAGTTTCTGAGCTGCCACTGTTTTAACAATAACAAATGTCAAAATTTGCAACAATGCTAATGTCACATCTCAATAGCGCTATCTAGTGGTCGTTTATAAAAACTTAAAAGGCGGCCCTTGTATTACCAAAGCTGGAAGGCATATTTTTTTATTTTCAACCCAGTATACTAGCTGTTTTTTTTTGATTACAGCCTACGACACTAAAACTCCCCTTACAATAAATACCCTGTGTCCATTCGAGCTGACCAAGAAACACTTGTTCACTTCAGGGACTCAATAGGGCGCCGCTAAACGGGTGGTCCTATAATGGCCCTCCCGAAAATCCTTTATGTGCCTTTTTATCGACCTTATTGGCCTACATTTTTATTGGTTTCGGGCATTTTACTATCCGAGGAGATTTCCGTTATAGGTAAAATAGCCAGTATGAGGATTTACATAGTGGTTTATTTTTATGGCGGGGCTTTTTAAAGGGATTTAAAATTCGGAGGTTTGTTAAAATGTTTAGTTGATCGTTAAAAGCTTGGATCCAGACTTTTTCATTACAAGTCTAGTCCGGTAAAGTTACATCGTATTCGAAATCGAATTTTGTTTCATGTGACATCATACAGACAGTTTGGTAATTGTGGGGGCTCATTAACCACAAAGGACGTCTTAAGGATTGTAGGATTGTCGTTGTCTTTATTAGCTTAAAAGCAAGGCATAGCCTCTTGCATATATATTAATGATTGTTGTTTCTACATGGTATTGAAGATTATACAGATATACAAAAAAAGTTTTCTGTCTTTTAAGTGAGATACGTATTTTCTCAAGCATTTTTTATGCTGAATCCAAAAAAATCATAAAAAAATATATCCACCGTGAGATTTTTTCAGAAAACACACTTAAAAGTAGCCAGAAAACTATTAAACTGAAAAAAATACAATAAAATTACTTAATTACCAGGTGTACAAGTATGAAATGCGGATTTCCGACAACAGATGGTGCACCAATGCAGTTTGTGCTATAAAGACTTGACACTGCGCCATTTTGTTGTGTCATCAACAAGTGTCAGACGCGCAGGAGTGATAAATTGGAAAAGTATGTGCATAGTGTTGTGTTGTTGTGTTCAATATGTCGAAATTTATACCGAACAAAGAGCATTCGCGACAGCATTAATTTTTTGTTTTCATTTGAAGAAAACTGCTGTTGAATCATATCGATTAATTCGAGAAGCTTATGGTGAATATGCTCCATCGCAAGATACGTGTTAACGATGGTTTCAGCGTTTCAAAAGTGATGACTTCGATGTTGCAGACAAGGAACGTGGAAAACCACCAAAAAAATACGAAGATGTGGAATTGCAAGCATTGTTGGATGAAGATGATTCGCAAACACAAAAACAACTCGCCCAGCAATTGGGCGTTAGTCAACAAGCTGTTTCCAATCGGCTACGAGAGATGGGAAAGATTCAGAAGACCGGTAGATGGGTACCACATGAGTTGAATGACAGGCAAATGAAAAGCGCAAAAACACGTGTGACATTTTGCTCGCTCGGTACAAAAGGAAGTCGTTTTTGCATCGTATAGTTACAGGGGATGAAAAGTGGATTTAATTTGAGAATCCCTAGCGCAAAAAATCATGGGTAGACCCAGGCGCACCATCCACATCGACCGCAAGACCGAATCACTTTGGTAGAAAGACGATGCTCTGTGTTTGGTGGGACCAGAGGGGCGTGGGCTATTATGAGCTGCTAAAACCTGGGGAAATGGTTAATACTAAACGTTACCAACAACAATTGACCGATTTGAACCTTTCGCTGCTTAAAAAAAGGCCAGAATACCGAAAGAGGCAACACAAAGTCATTTTTCTTCATGACAATGCTCCATCACATACGGCAAAACCAGTTCGTGACACGTTGGAAGCACTCAGCTGGGAAGTTCTACCCCATGCGGTTTACTCGCCAGACTTGGCTCCTTCCGATTACCACTTGTTTGCATCGATGGGTCACGCACTTGCTGAGCAGCGCTTTGGTTCGTACGAAGATGTGAAAAAAATGGCTCGATCAATGGTTCGCAGCAAAAGGGGAAGATTTTTACTGGCGTGGTATTCACAAATTGCCCGAAAGATGAGAAAAATGTATAACAAGCGAGGGAGCATACTTTGAATAAAGCACTTTTTATCATTTTTCCGAATTTAACATGTTTTTTTAAGAAAAAAAATCCGCATTTCATACTTGTACACCTGTTACTTCGTTAACTGTCACTAAATATATTTGTAAAGATTTTACAATTGCGTTATCGCGATTTCGTAGTACAATTAAATCGTTCATTTCAAAAACCACATCAGTCAAAAAAGTAAAATTTTCAGTAGGCGAAAAAAACTTTATTAAACTAAAACTATCCTTTATAAGAGGAAAAAATTTAATTTAATTCAAATTATTTAAGTAGTTACATAGTTTATCATCATATAATACATGTAGTTTATTTTCGTTATTATTAAGAAAAAATTTTTTTTTTCTTGAGACTTAGGTGGTTTTTGCACTGAATATAATTTTGAAGTTATCATTTTCCTTCTTTAAAAGAAAACAAGTCAACAAACTGTCAAAAGGGTTTATTAAAAATGCTTCAAAATAAAAACAAACAATAATATTACTGATTTTAATAATTAATTAAGGCACATAATCAAACTCGTGGTCATTTTCGACATAATATTCTTCCTGGTTCTGTCCTTCCGCGGTAGGCCAGTGGAAAATCCCGTCATAAAATGGAATATGCTGTTCAAGGATACTATTTCTAACTTGCTTAATATTTTCTATTTTTTTGGGGTCCGCATATCAAAGTGCGCATGAGTTGGATAGTTTGGGATCGGTTTGCCATCAATTTGACTGGTATCTGAACAGAGATAACACTTTTTATCTCCCACTCAACTCAAACCCTCGCTAGAAAATCCGTGCAAAAACAACATAAGTCTGTGACTAATGTGGTTTTTGCAACAAACGGTGGAAGTGGATAGGCGGCAATTCGTTAACCGTAAATACGACTTACGTGGCTTTTGCATATAATATGTAGGTACCCTTGAGGAGACGTTTCCTAGCAAAAAGTTAATTTTGCTAAATTTTGACTTATGTGGTTTTTGAAATGAACGATTCAATTACATTGTCAATTCACGGGGCCTCACGGCCGAAAAAACAAGAATAGCTTTAAAAAGCTCAAAAATTATCCAATATATTTTTCAATGCCAAGGATAAAACTAATAAACATAATAAATCAGGAATTTATAAAACTTAAGTGTGCAATAGCTGTTACGTAGGCCAAACGGAACGGAATTTCAAAACAAGATTCGCAGAATACAATGCCTCTTATACGCTAAAAAATGAAAAATCACACTTTGCTCAACATTTCTTAGAAATAAGCCATTCATTTCGCAATATTAATTGCTTACAAATACCCCATACGGCACCTAAAGGGTCAAAACTCAGTTTCTTAGAATCCATAGAAATTTACAAACATTCAAAAGACCATAATATAAATCAACTGAATAGTCAATTAGATGTAGCAAATTTCGTCCTGTACCAACTGTTTTTAGTACCGAATAGATCCACATCTGTTCATCATATAAACATAAATACCAAAAATCTGTTTTAGTCTTAGATAAACTGTAAATTCGATATCTTTTATGATAATACTAGATTAAAGATTAGCCAATTAAATTGTAAAATCTTTACAAATATATTTAGTGACAGTTAACAAAGTAATTAAGTAATTTTATTGTTAAAATGCACTGTCACAAAGTAACGGACCAATCAATCAACTCTTGATAAAAATACATTTTAATAAATAATATAAAACTGTATAATCAATAAAATTATGGGATAAAACTATTATTTCGGACATCTTTAAATGTTCTGAATCTACATTTATCATAAAAACTTAAAAATATTAGGTTTTAGTGTTTATGTTTAACAAAAAAACACTCACACACACTCACCTTTAACTAAGCTACGTAGCCAAATGCTGTTTAAAATAAATATGTGCAGCCATTAAATTAAAAAATTGTTTTTAATTTTTATTAATATTGAACAAAACTATTATTTCATTGCATTTATTTATTTAAAAAACCATTTTACCAACCACATAGTACCCTTGTCAGTGTTAAAAAACGAGTTTTTTGTTGAAACTAAACATAAAACTAATCAACATAATAAATCAGTTTATAAACTTAATTGTGCAGTAGCTGTTACGTAGGCCAAACGGAACAGAATTTCAAAACAAGACTCGCAGAATACAATGCCTCTTATAGTCTCAAAAATGAAAAATCTCACTTTGCTCAACATTTCTTAGAAACAGGCCATTCATTTCGCAATATCAATTGCTTACAAATACCCCATACGGCACCTAAAGGGTCAAAACTCAATTTTTTAGAATCCATAGAAATTTACAAACATTCGAAAGACCATAATGTACAGTCCCTGGCCAAATTATTAGACGCACTGCAAGATTTCATGTAAAATATTAATTACCGAGTGCTATTGTACCGTTTTATTATTTTAAATTGATTTGTTTTTTATTTTTATATTATCCAATCAATTACCTATTTATTTGACATAAATAAAACAGCATTAATTTAGAAAAGCATAAGTTTATTAAGTTTTAAAGAAAAGTGAAATTAATGTTAGTAAAAGTCAATATTTAGTTGAGCCACCTTTAGCCGCTATCAAAGCTTTAATTCTGCGCGGCATGCTATCAATGCAAGATTGTACTGTCTCCTGCATTTGAGGATGATGATTCCACACATGAATAATCTTTTCTAGGAGCTGGGTTTTGTTGGTAATCACATCTTTAGCCACTTCTCTTTTCATCAGCTCCCACACATTTTCAATGGGGCCAATCCAACAGAGGGATATTTTTTTCTGCCAAAAAAGCTTTAACAGACCAAGCAGTGTGGCAGGGAGCTCCATCTTGCATGAAAGTGAATGGTTCCCCATTTGGAAACCATTCTCTGAGCTGCGGAATCAACCGATTTTGTAATACTTCTTTGTACTGATCTTGCCTCATTATTCCTTTGACGACGTACAGACGTCCAGTTCCCTTGCCGCTGATGACTGACCAAACCACCACTTTGGTGGGATGTTTAACCGTCGGGACGACACAATCAGGATGAAACTTTTCTCCATGACGACGACGCACATACTGAGCTTTATTCTGCAAAATTTCGAATGTGCTTTCGTCACTGAAGCAGACCTGTCAAAAATAGGAATAATATATAAACTTCCATGTTTATTTGCTTTATTTAACTGAAAATGATAATAATGTATCAATTATTGATTAAATTGCTGTATCTTACCGATCTCCAGAAGTCCACATCTTTGTATTGCCATTGTTTGGCCCACTTCAGGCGCTTTGCTTTCATTGCAGCTGTTAACTTGGGCTTCCTGGCGGGGCGACAGGCCTTAAAATCTAATTCTTTCAATTTTCTTCGAACAGTGCGCTCAGAAGCATTTACGCTAGCATCCTGGAGTTGTGCTTTTATTACCTTTGTGGTAGCAAATCTGTTTTCTACACAAATTTTCTTCAAACCTCTCTCTGACCGTGGAGTGAAAATTGGTTTTCTACCGCATCTTTTCTTTCTTTTCGGGCTTAATTCCTTCCCTGACTCAATTTTCTTTTTTATGCGTCCTACACTAGCTTCAGAAACCTCCAATCTTCGTGATATTTCTCGGTTTGTAAATGTTTTCGCAATCACAAGGGCCTTCACTTCAGCTTTTTTACGTGGTGAAAGATCGCCTTTTCTACCCATAATGAAAATAGTCCAATTACTTTTTTAAAACACTGCATACAAAATAAACTAATAACTGAGTAGTATAAAACTGTTAAACAAACAATCACAGTCCATAAAGCCACAGAAACACGTCCGTACCTGACTCGATTCCGATCGCGACTGATACAGGTTTGTACTTGTTTACGTTCATGTATCACTTTGTCAACACAGTGTTGCCATATGTTAAAAATAAATACAAATATGTAGTCTACAACAATTCTTTTAAATAAAAATCAATAATATTGTAGTTTAAATATACCATTATTGCATAAAAAACTCTTAAGAAACATAAAATTACTAAAAAAATACAGTGCGTCTAATAATTTGGCCAGGGACTGTAAATCTACTGAATAGTCAATTAGATGTAGCAAATTCCGTCCTGTACCAACTGTTTTTTAGTACCTAATAGATCCACATCTGTTCATCATATAAACATAAATACCAAAAATCTGTTTTAGTCTTAGTTAAGCGTTTTACAATGTAGTTCTACTACGAAATCGCGATAACGCAATTGTAAAATCTTTACAAATATATTTAGTGACAGTTAACGAAGTAATTAAGTAATTTTATTATTAAAATGTACTATCACAAAGTAACGGACCAATCAATCAACTCTTTAAAAGAAGCAAGTACTGCAGACCAGTAAAAAACTCTACTTTAAATTAAGACTCAAACACCGTATATCAGTTCAAAACGCATGGTTCAACCAAGAATGTCTAAGGAAGAACGTCTTCCCAAAATACACACACGTAAAATGCAACTCATCATCAACCTCGGCCCGGAAAGCTATCCATTCCTGCAAGACCACATGGCTGAAGAAAGAAGCTAAGAAATGGTTTCACAACAACTTCTTACTCCCTATCAAGGTATTACACCATGAATTAGCTTATAAACTCCACCCACTAGAATTCGATATCTTTAATGATAATACTATATTAAAGATTAGCCAAATTATTCACAAAATTTATTTAACTCAATCAAAAAAACTTAAAAAACTAATAGAGAATAAAAAATATACCGAAACTTTAGATAACATTCAACAAAAAACCTTCTATGATATATTTATCAATATCTCTAGTACAAATTTCACAGAAAGCGAGAAAAAACTGCTGGGGAAAGGACCAAAATATAACCCTACTACCGAAACACTAATATCTGAAATTGAATCAGCCACAAAAAACATAGGTGACCCAAATATTAAAAAAAGAAAAAATAAAACATATAATGATAAACAGAAAAAAAAACACTACCTGCAGTAACAAGGAACAACTAACGATAGTGTCCATTCAGTCGAAAATAAAAGAGAACAACCTAATAATAACAAAAGCAGACAAAGACAACGCCATCTTAGCTCTTGATAAAAACCAGTACATTTAAAAGTAAATGATTTTTTTGGAAAAAGAAAAACTAAAACTAAAAAAAAGGATCCAACTGATAAAATTCAAAAACAACACAAGACCCTGCTAAATGAAATCCTGAGCATTGTGGAGGAAAGAGAAAAGTTTAAAATAATAAACTAAAATCCGACATCACCAAAGGTTTACGGCTTGATAAAAATACATAAAGAAAATTCGCCAATAAGACCAGTAGTATCGTAAAGTAACACCCGCTTAAAAAATCTAGCAACACATCTCAACACCATCTTTAAAGAAATTACACAATTCAATCCAAAATCCAACATAAATATTCTATTGATCTCACAAACAAAGTTAAAAATATCTCCATCCCAAATAACACCCTTCTGGTTTCATTCGATGTAACAAATATGTTCTCCAATATCCCAAATAAAGATTGTTTAGAAATTATTGAAACTATGTTCCAAAAAAAAACATCAATATAACAATACAAGATATATTGAAAATGTTCGAATTTCGTATAACCGAAAATTATTTTAAGTTCAATAACCAATTTTTCAAACAAAGAGATGATGGTCTTGCCATGGGTTCTCCACTTAGTCCTTGCAGAAATTTTTATGTCAGAACTGTAAAATAATTTTCTAAAAACTCAACACGCAAAAAATATTCTCTTTTGGTTTAGATATGTGGACGACATCTTGGTATGTTTTCATGGAAATGATATTGAACTAAATTCTACTTTAAATTATCTAAATAATACACACCCCAACATAAAATTCACATTGGAAAAGGAAACAGATAATAAAATAAATTTCTTAGATGTTACAATTTCAAAGAAGGGAAATAGATTAGAATTCGATATTTTCCGCAAACCAACCTTTTCAGATGTCATATCCCAGCTGACTCAATACACCCTAACTCCCATAAACTGGCAGCTTATTGATCTATGATCCATAGAGCCTTCAATATCCCTCTTAGTAAAAATAATTTTAAAAAAGAACTGGACACAATCAAAAATATAGCACTAAATAACGGCTTCCAACCTAAAATAATTAATACCTTAATCAGCCGTAAACAAAAGCAAACCACTTTCAGCTTAACTTACCCCGTAAAAGAATACCGAGAAAAGAAAACATTCATACCTCTGACATATTTTGGTCCCATCTCGAATAAAATAGTTCTCACGACGGAAAAACAAGAATTAAAACCCAAAAACTGTTTTAGTCTTAGTTAAGCATTTGACAATGTAGTTGTACTACAAAATCGCGATAACGTAACTGTAAAATCTTTACAGATATATTTAGTGACAGTTAACAAAGTAATTAAGTAATTTTATTCTTAAAATGCACTGTCACAAAGTAATGGACCAATCAACTCTTGAAAAATATACATTTTAATAAATAATATAAAACTGTATAATCATTAAAATTATTATTTTGGGACATCTTTAAATGTTCTGAATCTACATCTATAATATATATAAAAATGCAACGTCTCTCTGTCTGTCTGTCTGTCCGTTAGTGCGCTTATCACTGGAGAACCACTTATCCGATTTACGTACTTTTTTTTTTTTAAAACATACATATGTTCTCTGGCAAGGTTATAGGCTATATTTTATTACGATAGGTAGCATAAGGAATGAGTAGTGACGATAATAGTGAATGAAGTCGGAAAAAAAGTTTGCCGCTAGCGCGTTCCCGTGCAATACACAGCCTAAACCATTAAATATAGAACAATATTATGTAGCAGAGAATATCTATAATCTATAATATATATAAAATGCAATGTCTCTCTGTCTGTCTGTCCATTAGTGCGTTTAATACGCGAGGACCACTTATCCGATTTACGTGTCTTTTTTTAAATTCATACATATATTCTTTGGCCAGTTTATATAATAATAATAATCTATATCTATAATATAAATAAAATGCAACGTCTCTCTGTCTGCCTGTCTGTCCGTTAGTGGGCTTATCCTTCGAGAACCACTTATCCGATTTACGTGATTTTTTAAATTTATACATATGGTCTCTCACTAGGTTATATATATATATATATATATATATATATATATATATATATATATATATATATACATATAAAATGCAACGTATCTCTGTCTGTCTGTCTATCCGTTAATGCGCTTATCACTGGAGAACCACTTATCTTATTTACGTACTTTTTTTTTAAAAACATACATATGTTCTCTGGCCTGGTTATACGAGTAGGATATATTTTTATTGCGTTAAGGCAACATAAAGAATAAGCAGTGACGATAATAGTGAATCGAGTCGGAAAAAAGGTTACTGTTAACGCGTTCTCTTGCAATACACTGCCTAAACCATTAAATATGGAACAATATCATATCAAAGAATATAATATATATAAAATGCAACGCTCCTCTGTCTGTCTGTCTGTCTGTCCGTTAGTGCGTTTATCACTTATCCGATTTACGTGTTTTTATAAATTTATACATATATTCTATATAATTCGATATAAACCTAGATAATGGGAGATAAGGTGAGATAATGGGAGATAAGTATAAATAATGGGAGATAAGGAGAAATAATGGGAGATAAGCAGAGATAAGTCTAGATAACGGGAGTTATGGTGAGATAATGGGAGATAAGGAGAAATAATGGGAGATAAGGAGAACTATTGCGCGATAAGTCGAGATCAGCCTAGATAATGGGAGATAAGGTGAGATAATGGGAGATAAGTATAAATAATGGGAGATAAGGAGAAATAATGGGAGATAAGCAGAAATAAGTCTAGATAATGGGAGTTATGGTGAGATAATGGGAGATAAAGGGAAATAACGGGAGTTAAAGAGAAATACTGGGAGATGAGCAGAGATAAGCCTAGATAATGGAAATTATGTGGAGATAATGGGAGATAAGGAGAAATAATGGGAGATAAGGGGAAATAATGGCAGATATTTTATTACGTTAGGTAACATAAGGAATAAGCAGTGACGATAGTAGTGAATCAAGTCCACGCGAGCGGAGCCGCGGGCACTGCTTGTTTATTAAAAACTTAAAAATATTAGGTTTTATTGTTCATGTTTAACAAAAAAACATTGCACACACCACCTTTAATTAAGCTACGTAGCAAAATGCTGTTTAAAATAAATATGAGCAACCGCTAAATTAAAAAAAAAATGTTATTTCATTGCACGTATGTACTTAAAAAAAGCATTTTACTAACCACATAGCACCCTTGTGAGTGTTAAAAACGAGTTTTTTGTTGAAACTACACATAAAACTTAATTTTTTGATATCAGGTCAGGATTAAGAACTTCAAAAAACATTGGAGACCATAGTTTTGTTTAATATTAATAAAAATTAAAAATAATTTTTTAATTTAGCGGTTGCATATACAGTGACTCACAGCTTAAATGATGCAATCGCTATAAGAAAAGACTAACTGATCTCAGTGCCTCTTTATTTATTTGGAAAAAAACAACTTATTGAAATTAAATTAGTAAAGAGTCTTTTAAAAAAGTTTGAATTACTTTTTGTCTTAAATATGCCTTACTTAATTAACAATAAATAATTAATTAAATTATATGCGATTTTAACATCACAGCTTAAATGATGCAAAATTCAATATACCAAAATTATTAGAGAAAACAAACTGTAGAATTTGAAATAAGCCTGCTAATATTTGGTCGGGCCTCTCTCATTATCAATAACGGCTTGTAATCTTCTGGACATTGATTCAACTAACTTTCTAGTATACTCCGGGGAAATAGTGTTCCATGCTTCAGTAATTTTTACTTTTAATTCAGTTTTATTTGATATTGGGGCACTATTTACTTTATTTTTTAATGTCAGCCACAAATTTTCAATTACATTTAAGTCTCGTGACTGGGCTGATGTTTTAATAACATTTGGACAGTTATATAAAGCAACCAACTGCGGACTGGAAATGACGTATGTTTTGGATCATTGTCGTGATAGAACCGATAATTGTTTTCAATATCTAATTTTTGGGCACTAGCAACGAGATGCTGCCTTAGTATATCCAAGTACACATATTAGTTCATATTCCCTTCGACGAAAGGCATGTTACCTACTCCTGCAGATGACACACAGCCCCATAACATCACTCCACCTCCACCGTGCTTTACCGTAGCTTTCATATTTTTCAATTTTAATTCTTCGTTAGGCTTTCTCCACACTGATATTTTTCCATCGGACCCAAATAAGTTTATTTTGGTCTCATCAGCAAATATTACTGAATTCCAGAAGTTCAAGTCTTTATTGATATGCTCTCTGGCAAATTTTAATCTCATGCGTCTATTTCTTTGGCTAATGAAAGGCCTATTTCTAGCAGTTCGACCATGTAAATTATTATTTCGCAAGATCCGTCGAACTGTTTCGGGGTTACACCTTTTTCCAAACTGTCTTTCCACCTCGGCGCACAACTTTGGCGCACTTTTTTTGGATTATTTGATACCTCTCTTAAAATCCATCTTTCTTCACGTTCATTGAAGATCTTATTTGGAGCCAACCTTGACTTATTCTCGACTCTATTTTCATTCCGGTAACGTTCCATGATATGCTGAACACTTGACGGACATTTATTTACCATTTTGGCTATGTCTCTTTGGCTGTATCCATTCCTGTAATGAGTAATAATTAAATTTCTCTCAGAAATTGTAGTTCGACGACCCATTCTTAAACAATTTCGTTTTATTGAATGAAAAAATGTCAAACTAAACAAAAAACAATTGCACTAAGAAATCAAAGCAACGCCGCTTTCGTAAATTTCAAAATGCGATAAGTTTTGACCCCTGTTGTTATTTTGCATTATTTAAGCTGTGACGTTAAAATTGCATATGATTTGATTAATTATTTATTGTTAATTAAGTAAGGCATATTTAAGACAAAAAGTAATTCATACTGTTTTAGAAGACTCTTTACTAATTTAATTTCAATAAGTTGTTTTTCCCAAATAAATAAAGAGGCACTGAGATCAGTTAGTCTTTTCTTATAGCGACTGCATCATTTAAGCTGTGAGTCACTGTATTTATTTTAAATAGCATCTTGCTATTTAACTTAGTTAAAGGTGGTGTATGCGTGTTTTTTATTAAAAATGAACACTAAAACCTAATATTTTTAAGTGATTAATGTGGATTTAGAACATTTAAAGATGTCCGAAATATTAGTTTTATTCCATAAATTTATTAAAATATATTTTTTTCAATTTAATAGTTTTCTGGCAACTTTAAGTGTGTTCTCTGAAAAAAAATCTCACGATGGATGTCTTTTCTTATAATTTTTTTGGATTCAGCATAAAAAAATACTTAAAGAAAATGCGTGTCTCACTTAAAAGATAGAGAATTTTTTGTACACCTGTGTTACTTATTCTAACTTAACCTAAGCATTAACAATAGTGATCCTACACTAACTTAGGAAATGTGTTTATTTTACATGATTGTGACCTAACCTAACTTAACCTAGGACTTATGGTATGCTAACTTAATCTAGCTTTACAATATTCTGTCATGATGGGTGGGGTGGGTTATCGTCTTCATCAGAGAGCGGGTTTGTGGGTCCCGGGTATTGGTGACGGGCATATGGGTAGCTCAGAAAGGCGTCCCTGATGATTGAGATGAGTTGTTGGGACGCTTTCGCCCGAAACTTTGCTCGGATCTTTCTCATGTGCGACTTTATGGTCGACACACCGAGGTCTTTATGTAGCTGGTTGTTTCTTATGAACCGTTAACGTTGCTGAACCCGACATAGTTATGGCGGGGCACTCCATTCCTCTAACATCGTCACTCAATTTGTTGGGCGTTAATTTGAGAGCAAATATGTCCTGGCATGCAGAGCAAGGAGTGTTTCTCAAAAGTTAGGAATATTACTTCGAACCAGAAAGCTTTACACTCCGCAACAACTGTTAATTCTTTACAAAGCTCAAATTCGACCAACTATGGAATACTGCTCCCATGTTTGGAGCTCCGCTCCCAAACATACATTGCATTTGTTGGATTCTATTCAGAGAAGAGTTGTTCGTCTGATTGGAGACCCGGAACTGACCGGCGGCCTTGATTCGCTGGAACATTGAAGAACGGTTGGCGACTTGAGCCTATTCTACAAGTATTTTCATGGAAAGTGTTCGAAGGACGTAGCCCGCTTAATTCCTCCCAGAGCGGTGCATGTTAGAAATACACGACGCGCTAATACTTCACATCCGTATGAGGTTCAGTACAATTTACAGCGATTCAAGAACAACGTGAATCACTTTTTCCGCACACGTGTCGCTCCTGTAGCGCTTTAGAGACTTCCCTGCAGCACGTGTGCTCGACCCATAAAAAAAAATGAACCATGGGAGTTCCGTGATCATCCTCAGGGCCTTATTCTGCGCTGCCTGGAGTTGCGCTCTCTTTGTTCTGGAGAGCTGGCAACATGTGGAGTAGGCGTAGGTAAAATCTGCCTTCACAATGGTGTCTGGTGGACAGCTTGCAAACAAAAGTGCAACTGCATTTGTCAATCATAAGATGAGAAAAAAGCATAGGATTAATTTTGAAAACACAAGATTTTAAGTCATAAAAAAGACGCGATATTTATGAAATGACTGAAATACCAAAAAAAAAAACAAATTAAATGTTAATTAATTCAAAAACAGATGCAAAGCATTTAAGAAAAACTTATTATAAATTATTTAAACAATAAAATATATCATAGAACATCAAGTACATACCATTAAAAATCAACAGAAAGAAAAAAGCCAATTGTGGTAAACAAAATTATATATATATATATATATATATATATATATATATATATATATATATATATATATATATATATATATATATATATATATATATATACCAGGTGTACAAGTATGAAATGCGGATTTCTTTTCTAAAATGTTAAATTCGGAAGAATGATAAAAAGTGCTTTATTCAAAGTACGCTCCATCGCTTGTTATACATTTTCCCATCTTTCGAGCAATTTGTGAATACCACGCCAGTAAAAATCTTCCCCTTTTGCTGCGAACCATTCATCGAGCCATTTTTTCACATCTTCGTACGAACCAAAGCGCTGCTCACCCAGTGCGTGACCCATCTATGCAAACAAGTGGTAATCGGAAGGAGCCAAGTCCGGTGGGTAAGCCGCATGGGGTAGAAGTTCCCAGCTGAGTGCTTCCAACGTGTCGCAAACTGGTTTTGCCGTATGTAATGGAGCATTGTCATGAAGAAAAAATGACTTTGTGTTGCCTCTTTCGGTATTCTGGCCTTTTTTCAAGCAGCGAACGGTTCAAATCGGTCAATTGTTGTTGGTAACGTTTAGTATTAACCGTTTCCCAGTTTTTAAACAGCTCATAATAGACCACGCCCCTCTAGTCCCACCAACACAGAGCATCGTCTTTCTGCCACAGCGATTCGGTCTTGCGGTCGATGTGGGTGGTGCGCCTGGGTCTACCCTTGATTTTTTGCGCTTGGGATTCTTAAAATAAATCCAATTTTCATCCCCTGTAACTATACGATGCAAAAACGACTTCCTTTTGTACCGAGCGAGCAAAATGTCACACGTGTTTTTGCGCTTTTCCCATCCATTTGCCTGTCGTTCAACTCATGTGGTACCCATCTACCATTCTTCGGAATCTTTCCCATCTCTCGTAGCCGATTGGAAATAGCTTGTTGACTAACGCCCAATTGCTCGGCGAGTTGTTTTTATGTTTGCGAATCATCTTCGTCCAACAATGCTTGCAATTCCACATCCTCGTATTTTTTTGGCGGTTTTCCACGTTCCTTGTCTACAACATTGAAGTCACCACTTTTGAAACGCCGAAACCATCGTTCACACGTATCTTGCGATGGAGTATGTTCACCATAAACTTCTCGAAGTAATCGGTATGATTCAACAGCAGTTTTCTTCAAATGAAAAGAAAAAATTAATGCTGTCCGTGAATGCTCTTTGTTCGGTATAAATTTCGACATATTGAACACAACAACACAACACTATGAACACATTTTTCCAATTTATCACTTGTGCGCGTCTGCCTCTTGTTGATGACACAACAAAATGGCGCAGTGTCAAATCTTTATAGCACAAACTGCATTGGTGCACCATCTGTTGTCTGAAATCCGCATTTCATACTTGTACACCTGGTATATATATATATATATATATATATATATATATATATATATATATATATATATATATATATATATATATACGATGTTATGAAAACCGCTTACTATATTAAAGCTGGTATATCTCCATAGCCAATGATAGTATTGAAAAATAACCTCACTCGGTAATTACACGTAAAACCAACTCAAAGAAGTCTCAAACTTTTAATCCAATATCGTCACTACCTCTATCTTAGCTGAGAAATCGTGATTTTTGAGATAAGATCGAGTCATATTGAAGCATCTTTTCGACATTTTGCCGAAGATTGCAGGTGACATCCTCAAAAATCACAAAGGGTAACGTTTCCTGAGAATGCGTCGTGCAATCGTAGCAAAACGTCGGAGAGTCACTCCAAGTTGATAGAGTCTAATTCTAAAAACTGCGATTTCTCATTTAATCAAGGTCGTGAAAGTTTCCGTTCCATATTCCCTTTATCTTACTTCGCAAGTGTATACCCATATCAATTTAAAAAATCCAATCAGCTGATTGGTATTTCATTACTTGTAGGCAACAAAATAATTAACAAAAAATAATTTTGCATTAAGAAATGTATTACACGGATTACAGATATAACAGAAAACATAAAAAATATCACTTCTTCGGTATACTTAAGCAATAAAACTAATCGTAACTAAACTTTTGCCCACCTTAGTAAAATACCTTAAATATTTTTTACATCACTAATTTGCAATAGTTCTTTAAAAATATACATTTTTGGCACATTTCAAGACGAAAGCAAAACAAATGATCTTTAATATTTTTAACCACGCCCTCCCACTCCTCGCACCAAACTTCGCTCCTGCCCGTCAATAGCTACAAAGATGTTATAGTATCGAAGAAAGTAATATTTTATTTGCAGCAGCTATGCGCTGTGACGTAAATTTCAATACAATTACATACTATTTCTAATTTATTTATCAGGAATTCTTGATGCTAAAATCTGACAACATACACAAGGACAACTTAAATATTAGTACCAACTTTCTTGCAAAAAATACATATTAATCCCAATTTAGGAATTCTTGACGTTAAAATACGCCACATTCACAATAACAACTTATAAATACTGACGCTATCTTCCAAAAAATACATACTATTTTCAATTTAAATATTCTTGACGTTAAATCTGACCACATCCACAATAACAACGTAAATACTAACACCAGCTTGCTTTCAAAAAATACATATTATTTTCAATTTAAATATTAGGAATTTTTGACGCTAAAATCTGACCACATTCACAATAACAACTTAAATATTAATACCATCTTGTTTCCAAAAAATACATACTATTTCCAATTTAAATATTACGAATTCTTGCCGTTAAAATCTGACCACATTCAGAGTAACAACGTAAATACTAACACTATCATGCTTCAAAAAAAAAACTATACAGTAAACGTCTAATATCCTAGAAAATGCGGTTATATCTCGAAAACAAGAATTCGGAATTCGCCAACATGCATACGGATTCTTAGTAACGCTGCTGCGGTATCAGTGGGACAAACAGCGACACAGATTACTAGAATTTATAGTGGTTCTAGTTTCTTTGTTCTATTTTCCATGGGTCGGGTAGTGTGCCTATTTTAATTCAAGTCGAGTCAACTCAGTGTCGTACACGTTAGATATTAGAATCTATAGCTTAATTCTTTAGACAAATTACTGTCCAGTAATTTGCCATTGATAAAATTTCATTACGAATTGGTATTACTTTTTTTACTGCTATTATAAAGGACAATACAGAAATGTTGAAAATGTGAGATGTAACCTTTAAATATGATTACCAAAATGAGCCCTTTTACTTTGGAAAAATAATGGAGAATAACACAGAAATAAAAATTGGTTTTCCACCTGAACTATGTAATGTTATCGTTGGTTAAGAAAATTCCTGGTTAAGCGTAAAGTAGTTATTTCGAATGTTATTTGCAAAGTATATTGTAAAAAGAAAGGACATTCGTGACGTGACTGAGGAGGATCAAAGGCGGACGCTCTTGTATTGAGAATTGTGTGAAAAGACCATTACAGTGAACGATCCCCACCATCAATGTATTTTATTTAATGAAATTTGAACACAAAATAGGTTTACGCACCTGGAAACCACGTTGTGCCTTAAAAATTTCTACCTGTACTAAAAGGGGAATAGAAAAACTGTTTACATTTTAAGGTTGTTTACTTTTACTAGTATAATTGATAAAAATGTGGAGTTAGATAGAGGTGTAGTAAAGCGCAATATTTGTTGTATTAAATTATGATAAATTTGACTTAAATGGTTAATGTCTTATATATATATATATATATATATATATATATATATATATATATATATATATATATATATATATATATATATATATATATATAAACTCTTTCATCAAGACAATACATTGTGTCACAAGTCATTGGTTACGATGACAAAATTGCATGAATTGAAGTTCTAATTGCTTCTTTATCCACCGTATTCTCAAGATTTGCCCCCCAGCGACTATTATCTATTCGCAAACCTCAAAAAATGTTCGGGGGGAAAGAGATTTGTGTGAAGAAGTTATCGCCGAAACTGAGGCCTATTTTGAAGACAAAGACAAATCCTTCTAAAGAAAATGTTACAAAAGCATTGGACTGATTATATCGCTCTCGAAGGAGACTATGTTGATGAATAAAGTCGAATTTTGCAAAAAAAAAATGTATTTTAAGTAGCTACACCAAAAACTTTACAGCCTACGTGTTTTATATATATATATATATATATATATACATATATATATATATATATATATATATATATATATATATATATATATATATATATATACGAGGCTGGTTTGAAAAGTCCGTGCAAAAATAACAACTACTTATGTGTTTGGGGTAAACCTTTTTTATTTTTCGACATAGTCGCCTTTTAGGCTTATACACTTCGTCCAACGATGTTCTAGTTTGTTGATCCCTTCCGAATAATAGGATTTGTCCAAGTCTGCAAAATATCCATTAGTGTCTGCAATCACCTCCTCGTTTGAATAAAATCTTTGTCCCGCCAGCCATTTCTTCAAATTGGGGAACAAATAGTAGTCCGAGGGAGCCAAGTCTGAAGAATAGGGGGGATGTGAAACGAGTTGGAATCCTATTTCCATTAATTTTGCGACCACAACTGCTGAGGTGTGTGCTGGTGCGTTGTCGTGATGGAAAAGGACTTTCTTGTGGGCCAATCGCGGGCGTTTTTCTTGCAGCTCGGTTTTCAAACGGTCCAATAACGATGAATAATATTCACCTGTAATAGTTTTACCCTTTTCCAGATAGTCGATGAGGATTATCCCTTGCGAATCCCAAAAGACAGTCGCCATAACCTTTCCGGCCGAAGGAACGGTCTTCGTCTTTTTTGGTGCAGATTCCCCCTTGGTAACCCATTGTTTAGATTGTTGTTTGATCTCAGGAGTATAGTAATGTATCCATGTTTCATCCACAGTGACGAAACGACGCTTAAAGTCCTCCGGATTCTTCTGGAACAGCTGCAAACCATCCTTGCAACACTTCACACGATTCCGTTTTTGGTCAAGCGTGAGCAATCGCGGCACCCATCTTGCGGATAGCTTTCTCATGTCCAAATGTTTATGCAAAATATTATGTACCCGTTCAGTCGAGATGTCCACAGCACTAGCAATCTCACGCACCTTAACTCTTCTGTCATCCATCACCATATCATGGATTTGATCAATGATTTCTGGAGTCGTAACCTCCACAGGCCGTCCAGAAACGTTCAGCTTCACTTGTGCCCATATGGCCAGTCCGAAAATTTTTAAACCACTTATAAACTGTTCTAATCGAAGGTGCAGAGTCACCATAATGTTTATCAAGCTTCTCTTTAGTCTCCTGAGGCGTTTTGCCTTTCATACAGTAATGTTTAATCACCACACGAAATTCTTTTTCGTCCATTTCTTGAAAATCACTCGACTTCCTTGATTCACACGAATGCCAAACACAAAGAAATAGACCAATATGGCTGAAACTTGGTGTGCGTTCATTCAAGAGATGCTACTAACTAAACATGACCTCGATACGTGCCGGTGGTGCCATCTCTCGGACTTTGCACGGACTTGTCAAACCAGCCTCGTATATATATATATATATATATATATATATATATATATATATATATATATATATATATATATATATATATATATATGTATATTCATTGACAATATGTTTTTTTATACAAATTATTTCTTTTACTAGAAGTTTACGGTACTCTCTTTCTTGCTAACGACTTTAGTGTTTGGAAAGTCAGATGTGTGATATTCATTTGCTTCGTGATTATGTTAGGCTGTAGATGCATATTATTGTATATTTATGTCTATTTAATCTATTGCCTAAGTATTGTGTTGCCATTCCAATATATTTTTTAGAACAGTTTAGAGAGGACATTGAATATATTAAGTTTGTCTTTTTTTTTTTAATTGGAACTTTACTTTTTCGCGGAGATTGAAGATGAAATATTTTGAGCAGACAATGACGTGTTTTTTTTTGCCATAAGGCATCTTTAATGTTCATTCGGCTAAAAAGTAAAGTTCCCATCAAAAAAAGAGAGACTATCGCAAACTTTTGGCAAAAGAAATTGCTTGTATAAAAAAAGAACAACATATGGTCAATGACAAGCAAGATATTAGCCATTTAAGTGAGATTTATTATAATTTAATACAATAAATATTGCGCAGTAAAGAAATAAACCTTAATATAACTCTGTCTAATTTCACATTCTTTATCAATTATTCCAGTAAAAGTAAATGGCTCTAAAAGGTGAGTAAACCTATTTTTTTTACTAAGTTGGGAATGTGGAATCTTTGGCACAATGATACTACTCAGTATATATCACCACTACACCAAACACTTTATTTTTGCACTCGACGCGCGTTTCGCTAACCACGTTAGCTTCATCAGGAGCGCGTCGAGTGCAAAAATAAAGTGTATGGTGTAGTGGTAATATATACTGAGTACTATTTTTTTTGTTCAAATTTCGTTTGAGTGTGTACAGAAAATATTTATTTTAATTGACATTTTTAGGTAATTTGTAGATAATCCAAATATAAAAATAAATTTTAATAAACCCCGATACAATGGATGAAACGTAATTAAAATTTGTGTTTTTATAACATAAAAATAACCACAAATAAACCAATTCTCAAGAATAGACTATATATATATATATATATATATATATATATATATATATATATATATATATATATATATATATATATATATATAGATATATAGATATAACACATGGGCTGAAAAGTCCCGGGCCTAACACATAGATGGCGCTAGTTTTATTGCAGTCACCTTTTTTTTTCAGTTAATACTAACCTTCAAAAGACAGCTGTTAAAATTTCATGATATTCTATTCATTAGTTTGTGAGTTATTGTGCTAAGAGTGACGCTACTTTTGTTATTTTCAAAACAATGGATCAAAAACAATTTCGTGTTTTAATTTTACACTGCTTCTTGATGGGAAAAAAATACCGTTCAAGCGAAGCAATGGCTTGAAAAGTGTTATGGGGACTCCGCTCCATCAGAAACAACAATAAAACGTTGGTTTGCTGACTTCAAACGTGGTCGTAGAGACACCGATGATGCAGAACGCAGTGGACGTCCAAATGAGGCGGTAACACCAGAAAACATCAAAAAAAATCCATAAAATCGTTTTGAATGATCCAAAAGTGAAGTTGCGTGAGTTAGCTGACATCGTAAAGATATCAAAAGAACGTGTTGGCTTTACATTGCATGAGCATTTGACTATGAGAAAGCTCTGTTCAAAGTGGGTGCCGCGTTTGCTCACTGTTTATCAAAAACAAGAACGTGTTGATGATTCTGAGCAGTGTTTTTGGCCATTGTTAGAGCGGCGCTGGAATGATTGCGTTGCTCTTGATGGAGATTACGTTGATGAATAAAGCTAATTTTGAACCAAAAAAACCGTGTTTTCTTTGTTAGGCCCGGGACTTTTCAGCCCATGTGTTATATATATATATATATATATATATATATATATATATATATATATATATATATATATATATATATATAGGTGTTTACTATTTTCACGGATGCATGGTAGAATGTAATACATTAAAATTCCGGGTTTCAATCCGTTCGTCTAACCATGAATTTGCACGACGTTTCGCCAAAATCTCATTTGGAACCTGGAATTTTAATGTATTACATATATATATATATATATATATATATATATATATATATATATGTGTGTGTGTGTGTATATATATATATATATATATATATATATATATATATATATATACGAGTCATTCTCTGTCAACCGAACTCCCCACCCTCTGTCCATTTTTGGTTTCGATATAAAATGATTTTTGTCGGCTCAAAATTTTCGTTGGAATGTCTGTTTTTAAATGCCGTATGTAACCTTAAATAATTTAAAATGGCGCTAAAATATTTTTCAATATGAAGATAAATTACTTAAATAATGAGATATTGGAGCAGAACTCGTTACTTGGGGTTTTTTCGAGGTGCTGAACACGAATTTGAAGTCAGAAAATGGTTATTTTTTATTCCAAGATGACGGATCCAAGATGGCAATCATAAATTCGATATCCATGCAAAGTTCAGTATTCGGGGGTTTCTGAGGTGCTGAACACGAATTTCAAGTCGGAAAACGATTATTTTCTATTCTAAGATGGCAGATCCAGGATGGCTAACGAAAAATGCTTAAATATAAAATATTGGCACAAAACATGTTTCCCACTTTTTCAAGGAGGCACTAATACTCGTACACTTACACAGTAATTTATACTCGGTTCGAATGAAAAACACGGTTTTATGTAGCTGATCAAATGAAAATTTTATTCGAACACAATAGAAATTTTCTGGTACTTTTTTATCAAAAATTCTGTATAAAAATTTTTTTTATCAAATTTTCTAAACTTTTAGATCTAGACCATTTTTCGAAGCTTAAAAGTATGAAAAATTGACTTACATTGAGTTCAAAATTTGTCTGAAATTTTTCACATACTTTTTAAAACATCTAAGAAGTGCTTCATAATTTTTGGAGTATAACACCTAGTAAAAACATCAATTTCTAACTTCAGATTCGTCATCAGTGCCTCCTTGAAAAAGTACGAAACATGTTTTGTGCCAATATTTTACATTTAAGCATTTTTCGTTCGCCATCTTGGATCCGCATCATGGAATAATAAATAATCGTTTTCTGAATTGAAATTCGTGTTCAGCACCTCAAAAAACCCCCAGTATTTTTTTACCCTCTTAAATCTGTCATCTTAGAATAAAAAATAATCATGGCTGACTTCAAATTGTGTTGAGCACCTCAAAAACCCCCTAGTAACCAGTTTCACTATGCTACTGAAACAAATTTTGGCGTCATTTTTTCGTTTTAGCCTCCATATGGCAGCCGCCATTTTGAATTATTTAAGGGGACGGCATTTAAAAGTAGACATTCCAACAAAAATTTTGAGGCAAAAAAATCACCATATATCGAAGCCGAAAATGGACAGAAAGGGGGGCCCATATATGTATATATATATATATATATATATATATATATATATATATATATATATATATATATATATATATATGGGTGTCTAAAAGACAAAGATGAAACCACAAAAGTTTCAGAAGTAGTTTACAGCATCCCTTGCTCTCAATGCTAAAAAATCTATATAGGACAAACATCTAGAGTCAAGATAAAATCACTTCCCACAAAAGTGATTGCAGATTAAAGAAAAACTCTTGTGCGCTTGCCCAACATAATAGCCAATCTTCACACGAATTTAATTTTTGATGAAACCAAAATCCTATGTAAAGAGAAAAATCTCGGCACGAGAATCTTTAGGGAGATGGTGGAAATCCACCTGGAACCGAACTCTATCAATAAAAAAACTGACATTGAAGATCTGAGTTTAATTTTCTCCAATCTATTACAAATCGGCAGTTAAAATGAAAACTCTTACAATATTTCTGACATATCTCTTTGATAATAATCTCACTGATTTTCACTAACTTTTTAACTTTAAAACGATCAAACAAAATGTCAACGTCATTCTACTTTCAAATATAAATTAACACAACTTAACTAAGAGATAGAAACACACTGCCCTTAGCAAAATGACAAGAAAACATAACAAAAAAAATCCAAAAAGATGCGGTAGAAAAACCAATTTTCACTCCACGGTCAGAGAGATGTTTGAAGAAAATTTGTGTAGAAAACAGATTTGCTACCACAAAGGTAATAAAATCACAACTCCAGGATGCTAGCGTAAATGCTTCTGAGCGCACTGTTCGAAAGAAAATTGAAAGAATTAGATTTTAAGGCCTGTCGCCCCACCAGGAAGCCCAAGTTAACAGCTGCAATGAAAGCAAAGCGCCTGAAGTGGGCCAAACAATGGCAAGACAAAGATGTGGACTTCTGGGGATCGGTAAGATACAGCAATTTAATCAATAATTGATACATTATTATCATTTTCAGTTAAATAAAGCAAATAAACATGGAAGTTTATATATTTTTCCTATTTTTGACAGGTCTGCTTCAGTGACGAAAGCTTTATCCTGATTGTGTCGTCCCGACGGTTAAACATCCCACCAAAGTGATGATTTGGTCAGTCATCAGCGGCAAGGGCACTGGACGTCTGTACGTCGTCAAAGGAATAATGAGGCAAGATCAGTACAAAGAAGTATTACAAAATCGGTTGATTCCGCAGCTCAGAGAATGGTTTCCAAATGGGGAACCATTCACTTTCATGCAAGATGGAGCTCCCTGCCACACTGCTCGGTCTGTTAAAGCTTTTTTGGCAGAAAAAAATATCCCTCTGTTGGATTGGCTGGGTAATAGCCCATTGAAAATGTGTGGGAGCTGATGAAAAGAGAAGTGGCTAAAGATGTAATTACCAACAAAACCCAGCTCCTAAAAAAAGATTATTCATGTGTGGAATCATCATCCTCAAATGCAGGAGACAGTACAATCTTGCATTGATAGCATGCCACGCAGAATTAAAGCTTTGATAGCGGCTAAAGGTGGCTCAACTAAATATTGACTTTTACTAAGATTAATTTCACTTTTCTTTAAAACTTAATAAACTTATGCTTTTCTAAATTAATGCTGTTTTATTTATGTCAAATAAATAGGTAATTGATTGGATAATATAAAAATAAAAAAAACAAATCAATTTAAAATATAATAAAACGGTACAATATCACTCGGTAATTAATATTTTACATGAAATCTTGCAGTGCATCTAATAATTTGGCCAGGAACTGTATATATATATATATATATATATATATATATATATATATATATATATATATATATATATATATATATATACTATAACTATAACTATCAAACTATAAGTTTGATGATATTTTTATCTTTTTTCTGTCTTACTTCCTTTCTTCCTTCCCAAAATAATAATTACAGTTTTAAATATAAAATAAATAATATTCTAAGGACTGTAGCTTGATGATTTAATTGTTTTCTGTTTTCCTTTCTTCCTAAATTAATAATTACAATTTTTCGTAGAATACCTTGTAAAAATTTCAACAAACAATTTCATTGGGGTATTTATTTCTGCAACTGTCAAAATTATATAAGAAAATATTGCGCACTTTTCAGCCATTGTTATTTTTCATAATACGAGCAACGCTAAACGACGTCACTGCAAATCAAAACAATTATCTTCGACCTCGATTTACGTTCTCTGTCTTCGCGAGCGTCCCATTTGCAAATGCAAATATTACTTTATGTACAATTCTCATTAAGTAGCAAGCGATTAATTTTGATATCCTATCAGGACTGGAAAACCTAGAAATAGATCATTATTGTCCTATTTAAACGATATTAAGTATATATACCATAATATAAACCTTTAATCAACAGTAGAGTTTTTTTCCTCCCTAGTGAAAATAACTGGCCAAGTACAAGTCGGACTTGCGCAATTAGTGTTACGTACGTCGATTGCACAGACCAACAAAAAAAAATATTTGCAAAAACTTTTTAAACCGATACAACTAAGTGTTATGTATTTTTGGGTGCCGAAACCGTATCTGATATCAGTTTTTTTGTATCACCCACAGTTCTCTTACAATATGACATCGATTAAATTTCAAAATAGGGAAAATTTGACACATAAAAAATAAAACTTAAACCGTACCTTTATTTGATTAGGCTAAAACTTTTACTCGCGATAGTATATTTCACTTCAATGCGAATAATTTAGGTACTTATTTTTTTGTATTTCCTTTCCCTTTTCTCTGTGAAGTTTCTTGTACAGCTTTTTCTCCGATGTGATGCATTTTGTTGTCTCTCTCTATGAAGTGACCAACAGTAATCACCCATCATGTTGATATTCCACCGACCCTGGTAACGTTTCTCCATCTCCTTTATGTCCTAATGGAACCGTACCCCCTGTTCTTCACTCACATTGCCTAAGTTTTTAGGAAAAAAGTCAAGATGGTTGTGCAAGAAGTGGACTTTAAGGCTCATCAGACAACCTAGATTTTTGAATTTGTCTATGATATTAGCTACGATCAGTTCATAGATAGGGTCTTTCACATTGCCCAAAAACTTAGTCACAACTTCTTTAAATGATATCCAAGCCTCCTTTTCCTTGGTAATCATCCTTGCTTCACCACCAAAACCGTATCTTTTGTTTATTCAAAATGAACAATATTATGATTATCAACTGTCTATAAAAGGAATGCGTAGGGAAATGAAAATAAGACTTCGGCAATCTTTGAAAAATCAAACGTTGGCTTTATTTGCAAAAAAATACCTATTTTTTTTTAAATTGGAAAAAAATTAGTTCAAGTTAGTTAATGTCAAAACGTGTTGGCTCCACCCCCACCGCGCTCCGTCAACATACGTAGCATGAGTATCAGTTAATGCTTACTGTTTTCAATATCAATTATACACATTGTCGTCTGTACGTTAAGTATTCTATAGAATGCCTAGGCATTTACAAATTGTTTCATTAAGCCTAACTTGATGTATAGTGGTGGTAGAAGAACCCGTTTTGGGTCTACTAAAGTTTTATGCAAAATGTTCTTCTCGCCAGGTGTTTTCTTACGGGCCATTGTTTTTTGGACCAATGTTGATCCCTTGCTCTGCTGTCCCACTCACATATAAAACATGAAAACTTTGTAAATTCCTTTTGTTGATTAAGGATCATCAATCTCCATATAGCATCCAATCGTGAGCTGGATAGTTAATTTTCTGTAAAATCATGTTAAGATTTTCGTAAGTTTCCTTTATATGGACTGAATGAGCAACAAGCAGTGAAGCATAAGTATTTCCGTTGTGTAACAGAACACCTCTTAAACTAGTTTTTGATGAGTCTATAAAAAGCCTCCAATCTACCTTCTTGTACTCAATGCCAAATTCGTTCATTAGACTACCAATATCATGGCAGTAAACTAAATCCTCTTCCTGCTTGAAAAACTGAGCAAACTGTTGATCTCTTGTTCTATAATAGTAAATGGATGTTCCAGATTCCAATAAATGTTTTTCTTTCAGCCTAGAATCAAGCAATTGTGCTTTTTCCTTAGTCAAAACCAAATCTCTCACTAAATCATTTAACTCAGCTTGTGTAAACATCTGTGGTTTTAAATTTTCTACAGAACATTGAAACTCATCATCATCTGGTTGATTTTCATTAAATTCGGGACTGGACTGTAAAACGTCATCAATAGACTGAGCGCTGCAAAAATAACAATTATTTGAATGATTTTCTTGCTCTCTTCATAGGGTACTGCAAATTTAAAAGCTTTCTTTTCTTTCTTATACCATTTGCTAAGATCCTCGACACAAAAATAACATACTTTGTGAGAAGCCCAACATTTTTCTTGATTACCGATTTCTACACCAAAATATGCGAAGTATTCTTATTTTACGAAGTCAGTAGTGTTTTCTTTGATGTTTTTTAACTAAAAACTCACCACATATATAACAAAAAGTGTTGGGAGAGTTTTTACAACCACGATTAGCCGTACTTTGAGTGTGAATTAAAGCACATGGGTTAAACACTGCAATGCGAAGTTATATTAACTGGCAGAAAACAAACAGCTGTGACATTTATCAGCACTGCCAACCTAATAACATTTGATTTTACTGCCAACCTTATAAAATTCTGATTTTATTTCCAGTCTAATAACATTCGAATGATAAAAAATAAACTTTTCATATCTTGAATATTAAAATGTGAAAAATTGGTGGGTGATACGACTTATTTATTATTATTTTCGGACTCAGCACACCAAAAAAACATAGGAATCAGGTCAAATTATTAAAAAAAGTTTTTTCATCGTTGGCCTGTGTGGCTTTTAAAATAAAATTTTTTGTTTTAAAATAATCAATGACCTCACAAAACACACCCCAAATGAGTTTTCAACAAAGTTTGTTTCCGATCTTCGTTGAAAACTAATGGTCTTGAAATAGTTGTTGTTTATATACCAGATAAATTACATAGGCACACAAAATTTGGGTTGTACTGGAAATGCGACAGGTTATTTCATACGTATTTTTGTCTGCTAAATCCAAATTTAACATTAGTTTTATCAAATTGGCTCAAAAAGTGGTGAAACTCCAAAAAACTATCAAATTATTGGTTAAAGAGTGCCCGCAAAATTAGCCCGTTCTTGCAACCTCCCTAACTTTAAGGCAAAAAAAGCGAACTTAACCTAAAAGGTCTTAAATTAAAAATAAGTAAAATTCTAGAACATATTTTTAAATTTTTTTATTTAGGAGTAAATGTGAAAATGAATAAATTTTTAATAGAAAATACAAAAAAAATATTTATGATGTGTAATTCATGAAAGAATAGACAGATGGGAAAAATATATAGGGGAAATGTATATGTGACCCAACTAGACAACATAATACGAGGCTGGTTTGAAAAGTCCGTGCAAAGTCCGAGAGATGGCACCACCGGCGCGTATCGAGGTCATGTTTAGTTAGTAGCATCTCTTGAATGAATGCACACCAAGTTTCAGCCATATTGGTCTATTTCTTTGTGTTTGGCATTCGTGGATCAAGGAAGTCGAGTGATTTTCAAGAAATGGACGAAAAAGAATTTCGTGTGGTGATTAAACATTACTTTATGAAAGGCAAAACGCCTCAGGAGACTAAAGAGAAGCTTGATAAACATTATGGTGACTCTGCACCTTCGATTAGAACAGTTTATAAGTGGTTTCAAAATTTTCGGACTGGCCATATGGGCACAAGTGACGCTGAACGTTCTGGACGGCTCCAGAAATCATTGATCAAATCCATGATATGGTGATGGATGATATGGTGATGGATGACAGAAGAGTGCGTGAGATTGCTAGTGCTGTGGGCATCTCGACTGAACGGTTTATGTTGCATAAACATTTGGACATGAGAAAGCTATCCGTAAGATGGGTGCCGCGATTGCTCATGCTTGACCAAAAACGGAATGGTTTGCAGCTGTTCCAGAAGAATCCGGAGGACTTTAAGCGTCGTTTCGTCACTGTGGATGAAACATGGATACATTACTATACTCCTGAGACCAAACAACAATCTAAACAATGGATTACCAAGGGGGAATCTGCACCAAAAAAGGCGAAGACCGTTCCTTCGGCCGGAAAGGTTATGGCGACTGTCTTTTGGGATTCGCAAGGGATAATCCTCATCGACTATCTGGAAAAGGGTAAAACTATTACAGGTGAATATTATTCATCGTTATTGGACCGTTTGAAAAACCGATCTGCAAGAAAAAACGCCCGCGATTGGCCCACAAAAAAGTCCTTTTCCATCACGACAACGCACCAGCACACACCTCAGCAGTTGTGGTCGCAAAATTAATGGAAATAGGATTCCAACTCGTTTCACATCCCCCCTATTCTCCAGACTTGGCTCCCTCGGACTACTATTTGTTCCCCAATTTGAAGAAAGGCTGGCGGGACAAAGATTTTATTCAAACGAGGAGGTGATGCAGACACTAATGGATATTTTGCAGACTTGGACAAATCCTATTATTCGGAAGGGATCAACAAACTAGAACATTGTTGGACGAAGTGTATAAGCCTAAAAGGAGACTATGTAGAAAAATAAAAAAGGTTTACCCGAAACACATAAGTAGTTTTTATTTTTGCACGGACTTTTCAAACCAGCCTCGTACAAATAAGCTTAATACAGCAGGCCCCCCCATAAATAAAGACGAAATATTACCAGCAGCATATTACCTTAAAAACAAAAAGGCAGTAGGAGAAGATAATGTACTTACCGAAAAAATTAAAATATTTCTTGAAAAACATATGGATATTATACAGGATTTCTTCAACAGCATATACAGCACAGGTGATGCACTTCATGTGGTTTACATCAATTTTTTATACCACTGTCAAAAAAGAATAACCCTAGAAAGTGGGAGGAATACCGGAATATAAATCCAATGAACCACATTTTGAAACTCGTCCTTAAAATAATCCACCAAAGAGTATACAAAAAACTAGATGCACGTACTAGACAAACACAGTTCGGCTTTAGGAACGGACTAGGAACGAGGGACGCAGTATTCTCCACCCGCGTTCTGATTAAAAGATGTAAGGAAGTCAACTCTAATGTTTATTTATGCTTCATAGATTTTCAAAAAGCCTTTGATATGGTAAATCATGAGAAAATGATGGAAATATTACAATCGCGTAACATTGATGACAAAGACTTACAAATAATATTAAGTTTATACTGGAACCAGACTGTAAAAATAATCGCATGTCCAAAGAAATAAAAATAAAGTCAGGTTGTATTTTGTCACCCCTGTTATTCAATGTTTATTCGGAGGAAATCTTTAATAAAGCACTTTCTGATAAAAAAGAAGAAATTACAATTAATGATGTGTTTGTATAAATAACTTTCGCTACGCTGATGATACTGTCATTCTAGCGGACAGTGAAGGTCTACAAAGACTCATGAATGGAATTGTTGATGCATGTGAGGAATATGGAATAAAACTGAATACGAAAGTACATCAACAAACAGTTGAACGGGTAACAAAAATAACATATTTAGTGAAGATTGGGACCACTCTGTTGAAATACGCTCAAGAAATGCGCAGCATACTCTGTAACTGCCAACTAAACTTAAAAAAAAGAACAAGAGTGCTAAGATGCTAGGTGTGCTCGGTCATGTTTACGGTATAAAAGTAGCAACAATCACAGAGACAACACTACAAAGAATGGAGTCATTAGGAATGTGGGGCTATCGCCGAATGCTGCGTGTTCCTTGGACAGCGCATATCCCAAACGTGGAAATACTTGATCGGATGGGAAAAGAACGAGAGTTGATTCCAGCTGTTAAAGAAAGAAAAAGCACTTACTTTGGCCATATTATGAGAACCCAAAAGTATGAGCTTCTGCAACTTATAACTGAAGGAAAAACAATCGGTAGGCGAGGACCAGGAAGGCGCCGCAACTCCTGGTTGAAAAACTTACGACAGTGGACAAACCTGATATCTACTGAACTGGAATAGATAAAATCAGATGGGCAAATGTGATCGCCAACGTCCTTAGACTGTTGTGTCGCTTTGAGCGGCTTTCACCGGCACTCAGCTGATTTGATTCCGGTATGTAATGGTGGATCCATGTTTCATCCATTGTCACATACCGCATGAAAAAATCCTTTTTATTGCGCTTAAACAATGCCAAAGAACGCTCGGAATCATCAACACGTTGTTGTTTTTGGTCCACTGTGAGCAAACGCTGTACCCATTACGAACAGAGCTTTCTCATGCCCAAATGTTCATACAAAATATGACCAACAGGATCTTTTGATATCTTTAGGGTGTCAGCTTTTTCAGCAATTTCACTTTAAGGTAATCGAAAATAATTTTGTGGATTTTTTTAATGTTTTCCGGTGTAAACACCTCATTTGGGCATCCAGAGCGTTCACCATCATTTGTGTCTGTACGACCGCGTTTAAATTCAACATACCAGTAAATGATGAGTGATTTTCTAGGAGCAGAGTTCCCGTTACACTTATCAAGCCACTGCTTTGCTTGAACAGTATTTTTTCCCATCAAAAACAGTGTTTAATCAACACAAAAAATACGATTTTTTTCACTGTTTTGAAAATATCAAAAGTAGCGTCACTAAAACCACTCTAACTTGTAAATTAATCGTTGAAATTTTAGCACGTATCGTTTGAAGATTGGTACTTCCTAAAAACCATATGGATTTTTTGAAAATCTATGTGTCAGACCAAAAACTTTTCAACCCACGTGTTACTATTGCGGGAGAAGCTGCTGGTACAGTCCAGTTACAAACAAAATTTGAAAGTCTTGCCAATACGCGCTTTTCTGCGATGACTCGTTCGTTAACTGGACGTATTTCTATTTCTTCTGGTGATACAGATGTAACGTGAGATGACACGAAAATCAAAGATGACCTGGCTAATACAAAAAAACGCTCGTTGTAATGTTTGTCAAGTCACGCCGTGGTTCTGAATGAATTTATATAGACCCACTTAAACTGTGACATAAAAAATACATTAAACCACTCTTACCATGGTTGCAACGGAATTTTTAACGAGTTAACGCGATATATACCTATTAAAAAGAAATTAGTTCACGAGATTGCCTCAAGCAGATGACTTATTCATGACATTTCAAAGAAACTATTAAATATTATATATACAGTGGCGAACAAAAGTATGGAAACATTTTCTTAATCAAAAATATAAAATACTATCCTTTAGGAATAAAAAAAACCAGTCTTGTTTTGTTGACAATTTCCTCATAGAATTTTATTATTGACTATAAAAACTTTGCTTACCTTTTCTGGTAGATAAGGTTTTTAAGAAACGCGTTTTGTCCCTATCGAAAGCATTGAAATAATTTTATCATTCTGCTTTAAGAGTACGTTATTGTTGATACGAAGTAATTTAGTAGCATTGTTTAAGAATGCGGTTTTTGCCAAAATGCCAAAATGTAAATATTACCGTTCAGATCTGAAACGTAAAAGTATTTCTCTGTATCAAAGTGGAAAGAATCAAATTGAAATAGCAAAATCTTTAAACATGCATAGGGGCACTCTCAGCAAAATTGTTAAGAAATTCTCGAGAAGGGGCACTGTTGATTCGGCATTTAAAAGTGGTAGACCTCGAAAAACACGTAAGAGAGTAGGCAAAATTATAATTCGAAAAGCGAAAAATGATCCCAAGAAAACGTTGATATTAATAAAGAACTAAGGTAGGAATATCAGGGTGTATTTGTATCAGACATGACTATTAGGCGTCGTCTATGACCTGAAAATCTTCATGGTAGGCGTGCTGTTAAAAAGCCACTCTTTACAAAGCGTCACAGAAAAGAGAGGTTGAAATTTGCTAAGGAACATAACGACTGGACTCAAAATCAGTGGTCTCTAGTAGTCTTTAGTGACGAAAGTAGGTTCAATCTCTTTGGAAGTGATTCTACTGGTTATGTAAGAAGACCAGTTGGTCTAAGATATGACCCAAAGTTCTTTGTACCTACTGTCAAACATGGCGGTGGAAATATCATGGTATGGGGTTGTTTTTGACGGTCTGGTATGGGGCCATTGGCAAAGATAAATGGCAGAATGGATGCTCAAATGTATCTTGAGATATTGGAAAATAATTTTATTTGCCACTGTCATGGATTTTTCAACAATATAATATCCCAAAACACACATCTCGCTTGGCCAAGAATTGATTTTCTGAACAAAGGATTCGGGTGATGCGCTGACCTTCACAATCACCTAATTTGAACCCGATAGAGAATCTTTGGCACTATTTGGATAAACAAATTAGGAAAAGAAATATAAAAAATTGGGACGACCTTTGGATCGCATTAAAACCAGAATGGGAAAAAAAAAACAACCCGATTTTTGTGCTAGGCTTATTGACTCTATGGGCAGAAGATGTCAAGCAGTGATTGACGCAAAAGGATATCCCACTAAATATTAAATATTTTCGACATCTTAGTCGTCTTAGTGGAATTTTTGTTTTATAATTCCATACTTTCGTTTGTGCATAATTTTGTTACGTTAAAAACTAAACACATTTCTAATAAACAATAACTGTTTTAGTCTTCAAAATGTTTGTTAGCATGTACACGATTAATAAATAATTATTGTAATTGTAAACCGTTTAAATGTTAAGACTAGAGATGGGAATTTATGTGTTTCCATACTTTTGTTCGCCACTGTATATTAACTAAAATAATAACATGTTTAATATCTTCTTGAAACAGCTTTAAAACTTCTTATGTCAGTTGCAATTATTGTGTTACCTAGCGAGGTCGGACGTCAATATACTGGTGATTGTATTTACAAGATTATATAAAATACAAATTCGATTTGTTTGTTTTGCAATTTTTTAGGTAGTATATTTCGTATTATAAGCTCATCAGTTACGCCATGGGTAAGTTTTAAAAAATTATTTTAAGCTACAGAACATTTTATACAACAATCTATCTTTTTCAGACAAATTCTGCCTGATTTTCTTGATAGTTGCATTATCCACGATGGCGTTGGCACTTGACAGTAAGTACATCTGCTTTAATTAGTAATTAATTACAAAAATATAGGAATAACTTATTTTAGAATCAATTAAAATCATATTAAGTTAAAAAGACAATTAATAAAAACTTATACCAATGTCCACTTCTGGACATAGGCCTTTCCTAATATTTTCCATTTTGCCCTGTCTTGTGCTTTTTGGTGCCAGTCTCTACCAACTATCCTCTTGATATCATCTATCCACCTCAATTAGGGTCTACCTCTACTTCGTTTTGTCTCCCTAGATCGCCACTGTATGATTTTCAGTGGCCATCTTTCATCTTGCAGTCTTGTGACATGTCCAGTTCATTGCCATTTTAGTTCAGCAATCCTCTCTATAACATCCCTAGCCCTTGTTCTTCGATGGATCTCTTCATTTCGGACTATGTCAGAGACAACCTCAATCATTGACCTTTCCATTGTCCTCTGCGGGCGTTCTTCTGTGTGAGACACATTGTTTGCATTTCGTATGTTGTTACCGGTAGAATACAGGCATCGAAAACTTTCCTTTTTAAATTAATCAGGCTATCTCTCTCGCAAAGGAGAGTCTCCCAAATGCTGCCCAGGAAAGCTACATTCGCTTGTTAACCTCCCTGTACTGATTCTCTTTCCCTAGAGCGATTGAATGTCCCAAATAGTTGTATTCACTAATATTTTATAAATCCTAGTTCCCAATAGATATATGTGGGCTCATTATTTTTGTTTTCGAGTAATTTATTTTGAGGCCAACCCGTTTCGACTCATAACTCAGTTGTTAAAGCATTGATTTCAATTCGCTCAAGTCACTTGATATTAACACAATGTCATCCGCAAATCGGAGATGGTTCAGATATACTCCGTGAATTCTGATTACTTTATCTTCCCATGGTGGTTTCTTAAAGACATCCTCGAGTACAAGTGTAAATAATTTTGGTGATATAGTGCATCCCTGACGAACGCCTCTTTCGACTTTAATGCTACTGGTTTTCGCCTCTTCATCTATCTCTATATAAAGAGAAGTGTGTTTGTAGATATTTTCGATCAGTGTAGTATAACGAGTGTTAATTCGTGCTCGGTCCATGGCCACTAATATGTATCCAGTTTTGACTGTGTCAAAAACTTTTTGGAAGTCGGTAAGAGCTAGGCGTATTTGTACATTATATTCAGATTTTTTTTTTTTCTATAAGGGATCTTATGGCTTGCAAATTGTCTGCCGCCGGTTGGTATGTGTCAAATTTTGATGTTAGTCGATTGGTAATAACACAGCCCCACAAAAAAAAAAGTGGGGTATACTTTTGATGCGATATATCAGATCCGTAGTATTTTTGCCCGCTGATCATGAATCTGACGTCAGAATATCGCCATCACATCTCAATTTTTTTCTAACCTCAAAAAATAGGTAAAAATTAGTAAAAATTAAGAAAAATATACGCCTAAAAAATTGATTCAAGCTTTTTCATGAATCCAAAGATGTATTAATATGTATTCGGACACGCTAAGCTAATATTCATCAGTTGGATTAAGCCATACAGTTCTGTTTTCTTTCTAACCTCAATAAATCAGACTGATATAGTGCTTCTCGAATGCGAAAACGAATTCAAATTAAAATTCAACCGATTCTTACCAAATTTGGTACACGGGGGTTTTTTTGGGTTGCTGATCATGAATCTGAGGTCGGATTTGCAAAATTCAAAATGGCGGATCCAAGATGGCGGACAAAATTTTTGAAAACCAACCGATTCCTACCAAATTTGGTATACAGTTGGGGAATCCTCAAACCTGATACTCTTAAAACCCTAAACCCTGAAACCTTAGACTCCCACATCCTGTAACCTCAAAAAAAAGACCTCAATAACCCTGTAACTTTAAAAATGAGACCCAATAAACTCAAAACCAGGACTTTTAAACCATATACCACCAAGATTATAATCTTGGTGACTACAGTGAGGTATCAAGGACGATGGGATGACCATATGCTAGCGGACTATTGCTGGTCGCTAAAAAGAGAAACAAGTCCTCAAAAGCGTTTGGGCAGAAAGCCTTTGAATAGGTCATTCGCGGAAAAAAAAAAGAACAAGATACAGCCAAAAAAAGGAAAGTTAGGCGCGGGTCTAACCTTCGCAATTCTAGGGCTTAAGGGTCTACTATTTGAGAGTATATGGTTTAAAAGTCCTGGTTTTGAGTTTATTGGGTCTCATTTTTAAAGTTACAGTGTTATGGAGGTCTATTTTTTGAGGTTACAGGGTGTGGGGAGTCTGGGAATTTGTTTTTTGCATTCGAGAAGCACTATATCTGTCTGATTTATTGAGGTTAGAAAGAAAACAGAACTGTATGGCTTAATCCAACCGATGAATATTAGCTTAGCGTGTCCGAATACATATTAATACATCTTTGGATTCATGAAAAAGCTTGAATCAATTTTTTAGGAGTATATTTTTCTTAATTTTTACTAAATTTTACCTATTTTTTGAGGTTAGAAAAAAATTGAGATGTGATGGCGATATTCTGACGTCAGATTCGTGATCAGCGGGCAAAAATACTACGGATCTGACATATCGCATCAAAAATATACCCCATTTTTTTTTTTGTGGGGCTGTGTAATTTTTCGTAAAGAGTTTGTACAATTGGGATAATAAACTTATCGGTCTGTAATTTTCTATGTTTGCTGAGTCTTCTTTCTTAAACAGCAAGATTATTATTGCATCTAACCAGCTTTCCGGAACTTTTCCTTCCTGTAGGTATTTATTAAAGAGCATATATATACATTTTTCTAGAGTTTATCCACCAAACTTCAACATTTCAGCTACAATTGTATATTACCAGGGCTTTTGCCGTTTTTCATGTGGTTTAGGCCTTTCTGTAATTCTCCTAATGTTATGTCTGGGATATCTTCTGATCCAGAATTCATTACCTTAGTTCTTACTCCCGGGTTCGGCGTTGTTGATAAGTAAAGAGTAGTATAGAATCTCTCTATTACTTTAGTGATTTCTTTTTTATTGGCTATCATTACGCCGCTTACGTCCTTTATTTTACTCAGTTGCATTTTTCCCCTTGAAAATTTAGATTTCAATACTCCCATATTGCTGTTCTTGCCAATAGTGTTTTGTCTGAGTTTTGTATTCCATGCTCTTATGTCTTTCCGTATTTCTTCTTACTACTCAGTATATATCACCACTACACCAAACACTTTATTTTTGCACTCGACGCGCGTTTCGCTAACCATGTTAGCTTCATCAGGAGCGATGATTGACTAAAGCTAAAACTACAAATGTACCCTATTTATACTTAGTCTAACCCTTGAATTACTCAAGCGGAACTAATGACATAGGCAAGGCCCTCAGTTCCTGTCAAGTACCCAGTAGAGGGGACTATAAGGAATAGGCCCTCTGTCTTTATTTAAACTACTTTTACATTTTATGATTTCCATACTTTCGTATGCGTTCAACAATCTCCTATCAGATACATTTTTTTTTAATCTTAGATTATCTAATGTTACAGTATGATCAGCTTCAAGGGCATGTTCGGCAATGCTAGACTTTTCTGTTCTATTGTATCTTAAGTGTGCTAAATGTTCTTTAAATCGTGTTTTAATTGACCTTTTAGTTTGCCCAACATACTTTTTGTCACAATCATTACAACTAATTTCATAAATTCCACTTTTCTCACAATTAGGAATCTTATCTTTGGGATTTCCTAAGATATTCCTCAGATTGTCTGATGACTTATAGACTAAGGTGAGGCCTACCTTATTAAATACCTTATTGAGTCCCTTGCTATATTTCGGATTATATGGTATGGAGACATATTTGGTGTTATTTTCTTTCGCGTGTAAAAAAGGTGGAATTCTGAATATTAAACCTAAATTTATGTCCATTTATTAGCTTATTTACTAAGTCATCGTCGTAACCATTAACTCTAGTTATATTTCTAATACGATTCCTTTCTTTATTGAAGTTTACTCTGTTCAGAGGGAAAGTGACCAAATGATGAACTAAAAAATGTAATGAGGCTAATTTATGTTGTTTGCAATGAAATGAATGAATGAAGGATACAGTAACAGATAGACATATTCCTGATGATTCATTTCATTGCAAACAACATAAATTAGCCTCATTACATTTTTTAGTTCATCGTTTGGTCACTTTCCCTCTGAACAGAGTAAACTTCAATAAAGAAAGGAATCGTATTAGAAATATAACTAGAGTTAATGGTTACGACGATGACTTAGTAAATAAGCTAATAAATAGACATAAATTTAGGTTTAATATTCAGAATTCCACCTTTTTTACACGCGAAGAAAATAACACCAAATATGTCTCCATACCATATGATCCGAAATATAGCAAGGGACTCAATAAGGTATTTAATAAGGTAGGCCTCACCTTAGTCTATAAGTCATCAGACAATCTGAGGAATATCTTAGGAAATCCCAAAGATAAGATTCCTAATTGTGAGAAAAGTGGAATTTATGAAATTAGTTGCAATGATTGTGACAAAAAGTATGTTGGGCAAACTAAAAGGTCAATTAAAACATGATTTAAAGAACATTTAGCACACTTAAGATACAATAGAACAGAAAAGTCTAGCATTGCCGAACATGCCCTTGAAGCTGATCATACTGTAACATTAGATAATCTAAGATTAATAAAAAATGTATCTGATAGGAGATTGTTGAACGCATACGAAAGTATGGAAATCATAAAATGTAAAAGTAGTTTAAATAAAGACAGAGGGCCTATTCCTTATAGTCCCCTCTACTGGGTACTTTACAGGAACTGAGGGCCTTGCCTATGTCATTAGTTCCGCCTGAGTAATTCAAGGGTTAGACTAAGTATAAATAGGGTAGATTTGTAGTTTTAGCTTTAGTCAATCATCGCTCCTGATGAAGCTAACATGGTTAACGAAACGCGCGTCGAGTGCAAAAATAAAGTGTTTGGTGTAGTGGTGATATATACTGAGTAGTATCATTGTGCCAAAGATTCCACATTCCCAACTAAGTATTTCTTCTTGACAGTTTCTCCGTCTATCTTTTGGTGTCCCTCCTTAGTTCTACAAGTTTCAGTGTACTCGTACATTTATTGTTTCTTCAGATTTTCCTTGTGGCATATACTTTTTTGACGCTTGTCTAAACACTTGTTGTTACGTGTTGAGTCAGTTTATCGATGCTCAATCCGTTCAATTTATCTATGCTTTATAGTCTTTTGCCCATTTCTTTCTGGTATTTGTCTATGTTTGTCTCGAGTTCTTATGCGTCAGTCGGGAAAGGGTATTTGTTCATGAGTTTATTTCGTTATTTTTGTATGTTCAATGTAAAGTGCCAGCTTACAAGTCTGTATGAACTTTGTTCAATACAGATACGTCTCTATACAAAAATTGGATTGCTTAAACACAAAAAAGGAATTTAAGATAATAAATTAAGAGGTTATCGTGCAAAGAAGTCAAATGTTACGTGAAACATAGGTTCTTCTTGCAATAAATAAAGAACATTTTAGATATTTTTAACAATGACCATGATATTTTTAAATTTATATTATGGTTCTTATAATATCCCTGCTAATAGATTCAACAACTTTTCTTAGAGGGACTAAAAAAATTAATATTAAATTATTAAAGCCTGTCAACGCACCAGTCAGAAATAGACGTCGCGGAACTTATAGGCTGTTTAGCTTATTGAAATTGATCATAATTACAACCAAATTCTTTAGAACATAAAAAAAAAAACGGCCAAGTGCAAGTCAGACTTACTCAATAAGTGTTACCTACGGTGATGGCTTTTATTATTTATTTTTTTTTAAGAAAGTATCTGGGGGGGCACGGCAGTACCCCCGCCAGGTCGAGCAGAAAGCACAGCCGTACCATCCTTTTCTCGAAGCCACTCGCGGCACTTTCGACCCCCTGTAACTTCGTTGTGGATAAAACTAGAAGCCTAAATTTTCAGTGACCGAGAGGACATACTATACTAGCTATATTCCTAAATTCTCTACTATTTATACCAGGGGTCGACAACCTTATAACTAAGGGGTGCCAGTTTTCATCCATACAACATTTTGCGTGCCGACAAAAATTAACTTAAATTAACTTAAAATATTGCTTTTAGAAGGTTTAATAACAAAACATTTAACAAATAATTTTATTATACTAGTCTTAGGACCTAGTGTGAACCCTGTGCTTGAAGTTCTTTAGAGAGTTTTCTTATATCCGGTTCATATCTGGTTATTTTCAGTGTCACACATACTTCCGAGTTGTCTGTTGTCAGCCTACTTCTGTACGGGTTTAAAATCACTCTCATATGGGAAAAAAGTTGTTCACAGATATAGGATGATCCGAAAGCTGTAAGCATGGCAAACGCTACTTTCTTAAGACAAATAAATGTCTCTGGTAAACTCATCCAACAACTGAGTATCTCGTTTGAATGGTTCTGGCAGTCACCTTCTAATACCCTTTTTAATTCTACAAATTTCGTGTTCCATAACTCGGAGCTTTTAAATTCAATGTATTGAATATCAAAATCATTAATGTCCATCCATGAGAAAAGAGATATGTCAAAGCAACTGCTGGAAAAATCCATTAAATCTGGTTTGATCAAAAAAGCGAACATAGGACCATGTTTATCAAAATCCTGACCCCTCTCGATAAACTCCTCTTTTAAATTAGTCATATATTTAAGAATTTCGTCTATTAGTGCACCATCCTCGACAATGGATATATAAGTTTTTAAATTTGGAAAATATTTATATGTGTTAGTAGTAATATCGCTGATAAATAAATCTATTTTTAATTTGAATGATTTCCAGGATTCGTATAAATCCAGAACTGTTTTGTCTGAACCTTGTAACTTTAAGTTGAGTTCACTGAGATGGTTTGTAATATCAGTAAGAAACATTAACATACAGATCCAGTTCTTATCTTCTAGTTCAGGATAAGCATCCACTTGTTTTTTTTCCACAAGAACGATTTAATTTCGCCCAGACACTGCACAAATCTAGAGAGCACTTTACCACGGCTGAGCCAGCGCACACACATTATTGTGCAATGGTATATCTGAATATGCACTTTCTAATTCCTGCAGAAACGCCTTAAATTGTCTATGGATCAGTGAAGAACGACCGACAATGTAGTTAACTATTTTAACCACCCTATCCATCACGGATTTTAAACTTCCAGCGGAGATTTTAGCTCACAAACTCTCTTGGTGAATTATGCAATGAAGATTCAAAACTGATCGATCCATGCGTTCAATAAGAAGGAAAACAAATCCTTTATGTCTTCCAGGAGCGCCATCTGTCGTTACGCAAAAAATTTTATTTAAATCAATGTTCCGCTTTTCAAAATGTTTAACAAATTCTGAAAATATATCCTCGCCTCTTGTAGTTCCCTGCAATGGGAGCAGACAAATCAGCTCTTCATACACACTGCCATCATCGAAGTATCGCGCAACGATTGCCAGACGGGCAATGTCATTAATATCGACACTTTCATCCAATGCTACACTAAATACAAAACTCCGTTTGATAGCGTCTCTCTGCTGTTTTTGGACATTTTGTGTCATTTCGGTAATTCGTCTCTCGATGGTCCGCGCTGATGCCGGTATATCCCTAATCCTGGCCAGTATTGTATCCTTATTGGGCAAGTCGTCGAATAAAATCTCGCCAGTACTCAAAAACGTTTGCTTCATAAATTCTCCGTCAGCGAACGGCCTACCCTTTTGTGCCAACGATTGTGCAATTTTGAAACTGCATTCAGTTACCTGATTTTTTCCTTGGAAAACTTTGCTAAAGAATGTTGACTGTTTCTCGTATTGTTTACTTGCTCTTTGTATTGGCTCCCTTTTATCACCGTTATCTTTAAATGACGATTCACGTTTTATCTGGAAATGTCGTTTGAACACTAGATGTCCGGAAAACGACGCTTTCCCGACATAGGACACAAATGGCCCGATCGTTTTGCTGTACAAAACCGTAATCTGTTGTCCATGAAGTTTGAAATGATCGAACGTCTACCTTCTGTTTCATCGCTGCCATAACGCAACGTAATTTTTAATTTTTAAATTTTTCGACGACTATTGACTGGAACGGATGTTACTTCTATACTAAATGATCCAAACGTGTAGCCGCTTGCTATATATAGAAAAATAATGTTTCCAGAAAATTCCAATAATTACGTTTATTAAATTTCTTAGAACAAAAATTATTATCTACAACGAGCCCATTGCAATCAAAGGGCCGCCTAGAAGTTAAATCTAACAAAAACTAAAGTTCGGCAATATAAAAAGTTGAGGTCAAGTCGAACAAAAACCGCCTTATAGCGGCTCTTTTGATCTGAATTGAGGACGTTTATTTGTGTTTTTGCCTAGGCTTATATTTTGAGGCTTGCTGTCTTTAACACTTGCCAAAATTAAAGCCAAACCAATGCATTCAGTAAAATTATAAATTACAAAATATATATTTTGTAGTTTTTGGTAATAATACCTAGTGACCTATATAAGATATCGTTTTTGTTTGTATCGTTAAAGTAATACTGTCTTCGATTATTTACTTAATTTCGAGACATGTCACAGATTACAGAATTAACGTGTAAACTTTGAATAGGTACGCGTGCCATTCAAAACTGCTTGGCGTGCCAGAGATGGCACGCGTGCCATAGGTTGCCGACCCCTGATTTATACCTTATAGTTTACGAACTATCGCCAGTCAAAGTTCTTTAATTTTGTCACTGACACACTCACCGATCATTAAAATTCTAAGGTACTTCTAGCAGATACACAAACTTTCAAATTTTGAATTTAGTTAGTGTTTAGCCTATAAAGGAAGGAAAACTGAAACATCCCGAAATTTCAGTCCCGTTTTCTAAATTGTACAGTAACTTAAGCCAAAAAAGAGGGTCAATCTCGGAATGAGAGATAATAAGCTATAAAGCTTTATTTTGGCATTCTAAAAGTTGTCTCAAAAGTCTCATAAAATCTCGTGTCCGTGTCTTAAGATATTCAAGGTCAAACGTCACAAAAATCGTGTTTTCGCAAATATCTCGCTTCTTATGGTTTCAATAATATTTGCATTTATTATGAAAATTGTAGAGCATAAAATTCTCTACAAATTTTGTTTTTAAACATTTTTTTATACGCTTAACCGTTTTTGAGATAGAGCGCGGAGAGCGCGCAGCGCTCAACCATACATTGCATAATGCAAGGTCAACCGTGAGTCCGGTAAATAATACGTCGTATAAAGTTAATTAATCACTAAAAAATCCATAATATGAATAATTTGTATTATTTATTAATTAATATATTGTATTTAATAATATTTTTTTCATTTATCCAATATATTCGTTTAATAATAGTTACCTACTTCGTGTAATTAAAAAATTGTTAAGTGAAATACTTTAAGTATATTTTAATTATAAAAAAGTATGAAGATGATGCTTCCATGACACCAGGGCTAGAAGAGAATATAGTTATTAAAATAGGAGCAAAAGTCATGTTAAGACGAAATATTGACGTGAGTCTTGGCTTAGTCAACGGTTCTATCAGTATAGTACAAGGAGTAAATAAAAAATTAAAAAAAATACATATGACATTTAATAATGAACCGAGCTTGGTCCAGTCAAAACTAAATTTGAAATTATTAATAGAGCTTATGTTCGTCGCGAACAGTTTCCGATATGTATAGCCTATGCTATTATCATACACAAAAGTCGGGGCTAAGTCTAAACAGTGCACTGATGGCCATCGGTTCTTTAGTGTTCACATGCGGTCAAGCATACGTGGCACTTTCCAGAGTGACAAGTCTGGGCGGATTACATCTAATTAATGTCGACTTCGGTAGTATCAAAGCTCAGGAGTCCGCAATCGTTGAATATAATCCACTTAGAAGCACTTATCGTTCAGACTTGTCAAAAATTGTTACATCATAGCCTTTGAGAAAAACCAATAGAGACAGGGAGTGGGCTTTAAGAAAATCCATAGCTGACGTACAAGAAATATTACCCAAGAAGAAAAAAAAAGAGGACTACCTACAAAAAGAAATGAGATCCCATCAAAAACATAAAATGTAAAAAAAATGCCAAGTCTTGCAACGCAGTCCTTCCACCACAAAAAGTTGTGAGATCTCATGTAAAACCAAGTCAGTTATTTTAAGTTTAGTTTAAAATACTTTATTCTTAAGTGCACTGTTTAGACTTACTTAGCAATCGAAATAATAGATTATTCTTATGTGATTATGTTGCCGTGCGATTGCCAAGTCATTATATTTATTATACAAATAAAGATATCTAATATTGATACGGTCACTATAAATGTTGGTAGGTAACTAAATAGATAACAATTTGTGACAAAGTTGGTGAATAGGTGCTTCCATAGATACTAACTAAAATAACTGACTTGGTTTTACATGAGATCTCACAACTTTTTGTGGTGGAAGGACTGCGTTGTTAGACTTTGCATTTTTTTTTACATTTTATGTTTTTGATGGGATAAAATAATCAATGACTTTATAAAACACACCTAAAATGAGTTTTCAGCGAGTTTGTTTTCCGATCCTTGTTTTTATATACCAGGTAAATTATCACAGGTAATGCACTCGTGATAATTTTCGTTCAATCTACATCTTATGAAGAATATTCTAGAATTTTTTCCTAAATTTTTTAAGATAGAGTTTTTGGCGGTTTTTTAAAAATAATATAAAGAAAAGTTTGCGCGAGTATTACATATATATTTTTGAACACGTATTTTCACAATCTTTCATTTGATACCCCACTCGATGACCTTGCAAAAGATGTTTTTTTGCAAGGTCATCATTATATGTTTACTGCTTTTTTAGATACTTGTCCAGTTTCAAACAAAATGACATCATGTTCACCAAAATGTAAAGACGATACCGAGTGTTTTGGCAGAAAGTGTTGCCCCAACATTTGTAATGCCAAATCGTGTGTCCCTGATCATTTGAAGGAATCAAATACTGGATATAAAAATCAAAACACTAGTAAGTACACAGGGTGTTCTTAAGGTTATTTTTTCTTTAACCGACTACATACGGTACTCCCTAAATCAAGCACTAGACGGAGGGGCACAAGGATATAAAGGTAATTTTTTTAGGGTAAAAAAGAGAATATCAAAAGGGAAGCGGATTAATAGAGAACCCAAGATGAGATCCCTGGTTGAAAAAAATCTCTTGTAGGAATTAAACACTTAAACCGTTTACAACACAATATATTCAAAATAGATGATAGGAGGGGAAGGAGAGATTTTTTAGGAAAAAGAGCCTTTTTATACCATAGACTTTAAAAACTTATACCCAGTTTAACACTCTGCGGACGGACCCAAACATAGGTAGTCAGCTTTACTACAGTTGAACTGATTTATAAACGTATATAGTGAATTGTTTGCCAAAAGAACGTATTCTGCACTCACCACCCATCCCTACATACAATCAAAATTCTACTGGTTTCGTAAAAGAGAGTGGAATTATGTACTGTCTGCCAACTGGGGCCTCCCCCTGAGACATGCAATGTGGTTTTTATATAGAAGGGCCTGAGCGGCTCACTCGTCCGGAGCGATAGTTGAGTTTATTATAAGAGAAACCGTGACCGGTATAGACCCAAAAATAGGGAGGGCTTCCCTCATCAAATCTCCAATGAATAAGGAAACCGGAGAATAACTGAAGGGCGAAATTTTCTTTTGATTAATGTACATACACAGGTCTGGAGGTGGTGTGGGTGGTGGAACCTCCTTCAATTATTATAATTATTATTATTAAGTAGAACCGTGCAGTGACTGAACTTCCACGGTTTTGAGGCAGACATGGTATTATTAAATGTCAATAAATCAGAAATTTGTATCATTTACACAAAAGTAGATACAAGAGTTTATCTTCACAAAACGGGCCTCGGAGCCCCGGCCGTCCACAGAGTATTAAAAATCGATAACTTGAGAGAGAAAATTTTTCACAAAAAAAACTATATATATATATATATATATATATATATATATATATATATATATATATACATATATATATATATATATATATATATATATATATATATATATATATATATATATATATATATATACAGTAGAACCCCGGTTATCCGAGGTAACGTGGGCACCCTCCTCGGATAACTGAAAACTCGGATAATCCGGATTTGTTTTTTATTCATTCAAAAAATAAACACCAATACTTTAAACCGATGTATTAACGTTTTTTAACATATAAATAGGTACATACATTATACAACAGTGAAATAGGTATCTATGCGTTTTTCATATTGCGTCTTCTTTTTTTCGCTGCAATGTTTCTCCATCTATTAAGGAGAAGCAAATCCGCTGAGGTTGCCTTTGGTTGTTGTTCGATATATCTCAAAGCTTCTTCCAAAGAAGCAAAACCTTCTTAATGAGAGATCTTAGTGGGAGACTGTTCATCCACCACCGCTTCGTCATCGTCATCGTCATCTGATTTTTCGGTTTCCTGAAAGGCATTCGTTATTTCTTCAATACTCATTTCTTCTTCCAAATCATCTGCTGTAATCCATTCAACAACATCTTCTCTTGTCATATTTTCGCAACCTTTTAATTTTTGCATTAATTCAAATAAACTTTTTTCTTTTTCTTCTATCTCGCTGTTAAAATTTGAACAGGACATTTCTCCATGGCTTCTCATTTTCAAAGCTAATTCATTTAATGGAGTATCATCTTCACTGTCATTATAGTCCTCAAAATCAATAACTTTTGACCAAGATTTTTGAATAGTGGTAGTACGCACAGAATCCCAAGCTTGACTTACCCAGTAAATAACATTTTTCAGTTTAACCTTTCTCATCCAATTGATAATATCCTCCTTTTCTGTGTATTCTAACAGAAGTTCAAGATATAAACGCCAATAATTTGATTTAATGTTTCGAGGATGCCTTGATCCATTGGTTGCATTATGCTGGTTACATTTGGAGGGAAAAATTTTACAATTTCGCCCACATGAAGTCCTTCTCCAGGGTGAGAGGGGGCATTATCCATTAACAAAATTGCTTTAATAGGAAGACGGTTCCTGTTCAAAAATTTTGTCCAGATGGCACGAAGTCTTCTTCAATCCAGTTACTAAATAAGGTCGCATCCATCCATGTGCTCTTCTGACTTTTGTAATAGACTAGTAGGGCTTTGGGTGAGATGTCTTTTAAAGCTCTTGGACGTGCAGAGTTGCCAATCACCATCAGTGGAATTTTGTGCGTGCCAGATGCATTGGAACATACCATTATAGTTAATCTTTCCTTACTTCGTTTGTGCCCAGGAGCTGATTTTTCCTGTTGAGATGCCAATGTTTTTGATGGAAGGATTTTATAATTCAGACCAGTTTCGTCACAGTTGTAAATTTGATCACATGTGTATTCACAATCTTCGATTTGCTTTTTAAAGTTTTGCTTAAACTTCTCAATTGATGACACATCAGCAAAAAGTTTTTCACCACATACAGTCAGTTGTCGTACACCGTACCCTTTTTTCCAGCGGTCAAGCCATCCGGTAAACTGATCTATCTCTGGGAATTGCCTACTAATCATTACTGCTTTCTGTTGTAAAATTGGGACCGTTAACTTTTTCATAGTCGCCGGTTTTCATTGATTTTCTTCCTGAGGACGAGGATGCTTGATTTATACACCACTCTTCTATTTTTGTGCAGTTTCTTGTCCAGTCTCCAACTGTTACCTCACCTACTCCATAATCTCGTGCAACAACTTTAATTGTCTCTCCTGCTTCAATTCTTCTGATGGCTTTTAATCTTTCTTCAATAGGAACGACGATTCTTTTACGCTTGTTTTGCTCCATTATAATACGACAAACAAAAATTCAAACAAAGCAGTTCGTATTAATTACACTTAACTACCAGAACTCCAACCAAATAAATTATGTGAGTATACTCGTACTTCTCCGTAGTAGACGCGCGTACCTCGGATAATCAGGTTCTTAGATTAGCTCGGTTAATCCGGAGCTCGGATAATCGCGACTCGGTTAATCGGGGTTCTACTGTATATATATATATATATATATATATATATATATATATATATATATATATATATATATATATATATATATTAAGGTGGTACCAAAAAATCAGTGTTCGAAATTTTTTGGGGCACTCTTCTAAAAATTGCCAATTGACTAAGAAATGAAATTGGTAAAGTTTCAGCTCAACTGGATAACGTTAACCCGTGCCTCATCAAGGTTGATGTTCTGACTTTTTATGAAAATGTCTAAAAACATTGCAAGATTCAATTACATCGGCTCTTTAGATTTTACTTACTTTATTTTTTCAATATGTACAAAAAAAAGACATAAACAAGCAAAATCCAAGATGAAAATGGGGGATTTAAAAGAAAAGAAAAGCAAAAAAAAGGTATAAAAATGAGAAAAAATAATGTTCAAATGCATTTTATTATTTAAAGTTTAGTTACAAAAAAGGAAGCAATATGAACGAAAGAAGTTTTTATTATTATTTACATTTACAATTTAGTATCAGATCAAGGTGGTAAGGGCTTAGATAAGGTGGGCTTTGAAGAGCCAGGAGAATTTTTTTTACATTCAGATACAACTTGTAACAGAAACTGTCGTTATTCTTCATCTTTCGTCAAACAGAAATTGAAGTCTTGAAATAATTTTAACCTCTTTTAGCTGTATCAATGACAACCTTAAAACTGTTTACTATTTTGTTAGCTTTTAAATAGTGCGAATTGTCACACCATTCATCACGATCAATATTTAAAAAATTTGTATCAATTTCAAATCTCTTGAAAAAATTTAGAGTTTGATGAGAAACAAAATAATCACTTTTTTTGCGTCTCTGTCATCGTAACTTTTTTCTTCAATGGAAATTAATTTTAGACATTTTGCAGCCATGCTTGTTTTGACATTTTTTTCTAAAGTTTCATAAAAAAATGAAAATGCGATTAGCTCCGAATGACGATTTATTATTTTAGACAGTGCCTTGTCTGCAAGTTCTTTATCAATTTGTCTGTATTTCACAAAAGATTTTAACAATTGTAGGTCTTGGTTGGGGGCGTTAAACCACGCTTTTACATAAATATTGAGAATAAATAAACAAATGTTTGTGACTTGAAAGCTTCCATTTTTTATTTTGCGCTGTGCTTTTAAATCTTTTAGCGTTTTTTTTGCAGTTTTCTACACTCTTTGTACAGTTTTTTCTAATTTTGCAACACAATCTTTCAGGTGTCTGGTTGGTACGTTAGCTTTCTCCCAAAAAATTAAAACTTCCTGTATTTTAAGTTTTGCATCTTCTCTGGTGTTTAGTTTCACTTGCCGTATATTATAAAATAAACTACGTAAAATCTGACAATTAGATGGTCATTTACTGCCACTCATTTGATGAGACAGGTGGCCGATTAAATACACCATTTCTTTCTGCTTTGAACTTGAAAACGAACAAGCATGGCTCGTTGATGCTGTAAAAGACAAAAGTCACTAAACGGATGCTATTGAAATGTTCACTGCTTGAAAGGTAAACGTAAACTAAAATTCTCTGACTTTTCCCCGGCATCCTAGACAAGGAACAAGGTGTAGTTTATAACCCTCAAGGTAGAAACTCTCTGATAAAAGGGTCCTTAGTAATAGCTTTTTCGCAATAAAAACAAACCGTTTAAAGAATAGAACTAAATATCAGGTAGGTACCTACTACCCTGCAATTAGTAAAATTATTTATAAAGTTAAAAAAAATGACAATTTTATGTCTTTTTTATATTGTATAATAATGTATTTGTATAATTAAGTTGGAATGTGGAATCCTTGGCACAATGACATTACTCAGTATATATTACCACTACACCAAACACTTTATTTTTGCACTCGACGCGCGTTTCGTTAACCATTTTAGCTTCATCAGTCAATCATCGCTCCTGATGAAGCTAACATGGTTAGCGAAACGCGTGTCGAATGCAAAAATAAAGTGTATGGTGTAGTGGTGATATATACTGAGTAGTATTTGTATAATTGTTTATAATACAAAGGAAACAAAAAATGGTCAACCGTATTTGAGTTAGGTATCTTTGTTGCCACTTTTCACTTTCGTTTTCTAAACAGGTCGAAGGTCTTGGATGATGAATATCTTCAAAAATAAAAGTTTTAACAAAAAAGTGGCCCGAATAAAATTTTAAGACAATAACATTTCCTATGAAATGAAATAAGAGTCAGGTTTCTAGGACGAATGGTTTTCATTTTATGAGGGAAAAACCACCACCAGAATTTTACAGCTTTAACCTCCATGAGGCGCGGGTTAACGTTATGTAATTGAGGCTAAAACTGTGCAAATCTTATTTTTTAGACAAATGGGAAATTTTAGAGAGTCCTGTCGGCATCACAATGAAAATATTTTTCCTCCCTATACCCTCGCCCACCCTAATATATATATATATATATATATATATATATATATATATATATATATATATATATATATATATATATATGTTGTAACATTCATTTTTTCCTAGATTTTAAGACCATGTAATGTTACTGATTTTTCACTTTAAATTGTACTTCTTTTCATTTTTGTATCGAGCGGTATATTAATCAGAAATTCCAAGCCGTTCGGTATATTAGTGTGCTGTGCGGGTTTGCGACCGAATCTCTCGATACGCCGGGATTGGTTAAATATTTGTATCCGCAGTTTTGGTTCCGGTGTAGCCATATTGCCGAGAGAGTGCCCACGGCTTATTTTAAGCGTCCGGAGGACTCGGATCTAGGTTCATTTTCCACCGAACCGCCAAGTAGGTTCATTTTCCACCGAACCGCCAAGTAGGTTCATTTTCAACCGAACCGCCAAGTAGGTTTCATTTCCACCGAGCCGCCAAGGAGGTTGTTTCGACCAAGCCGCTAAGTAGGCTAATTTTTCACCGAGCCGCAGTAGAGGCTCATAGTAACAATTATGAGAGCTAAGTAAAGCACAAGTTTTCTTCTAACGTAAAGCTGTAGTGGGCTCTAAGTGTTTACTACAAAGTGTGAAATCGGTTGTGTTCTATCGAAGGCCTAGAAGCCGAAATAAAAACCGTAAGTTACCAGAACATTCCTCAATAGACTTATTCCCGAAGCAGTGCCTTAAGAGCAATTTGAACTGACAAAAAGTGAAAACCACGATTCTTCGCTTTCGGGGGTAGTCAGGTCTTAGAATTTAAATGTCTGATTTAGGGACTCTAATAATAATAACTACCTGTTAGGCTAGAATTCTTTGTAATCCTTAAAGACACAGAGGTTAGAACTTTTATTTTAAAATGATGAATAAATTTTCTTTTTGTTGATTAAAGCTAGTGTCTCACTGAATACCTATCTTACTTTTCAGGATAATGACGGCTGTACCAAACTGTTTTTTTTATTTAACAACGGTACACCCTTTCAGTATTTTTTTCATTTTTTTTAGCTGAAGTTAGATCCTTTCTATTTTAAAATGAATGGTGCCCAAAAGTCGTACAGCTGAGGTTTTTTTTAAAAATAGAAAAAATAATTCCAAAAAGACGTACAAAAATTATCTCTTACCCATATCTCTCTACCAAGGGAAACTGAGCTAGTGTGTGTTTTAATTTCTTTAGTTCTTTTAAAATCAGGATCCACTCAATTCATTATCAGAAATTAAAAAGAGGTCGCAAGAAAATTGCGCCCAAGTGTGGGAAAAACAACTTTTCACAGGGTGCAAAAGTGCGAGCAAGTTCAAAGGTTACAATATATATATATATATATATATATATATATATATATATATATATATATATATATATATATATATATATATATATATCTGTATATATATATATATATATATATATATATATATATATATATATATCTGTATATATATATATATATATATATATATATATATATATATATATATATATATATATATATATACCACATCATGCCGCTACACAACATTGACAGGGACTTCGAAGCTGTCGAAAAAGGTGCATCCATTCTAAAGGCATGTTGTTGGTAGAGAGCTAAGACAGCAAAACCAATTTCAAACAGATTTATTAATCTTTAATTCAATCACAATTCAAAAATCACCTCATATCACAAACAAAATATAATTATGTCATCTATGGTAGCAGGTTGTCCTCGTCAACGTTTGTGATAAGCAGGAATCTGATGATGTAACATTGCCTAGATGTAAAAATGATTTAAGGAATGAACTGAATATAATTTCTTTCAAAAGTACTATTTCTCTGGAGCCAAGTTAAATAAAGTTTTAGGATGCTTTTATTACAACATATGTTTGAAAACTTCTGTACAGAGCGTGATTTATTTTAGCTAATACTATAACTTATTCACAAAAAATGTCTAAACCTAAAGAGGACAATGTTTAAATTAAAGAAGGGTTAAAGTGCAGGAGTAATTTGTTGGGAAAGTTTCAGTAACAATTAAAAAATACTGAGTACTATTAAGTAGCACTAAAGTAATTTAACAATTCGATGTATAAAATCGGCCTCTGGTTACAAACTGTTATAATTGGTTTTATGTAAATTGAAAGATGTATTTTTTTAAATTTTTTAGAATCAGGCACTGGCAGCTATTGTGGTAATGTCAAATGTAACTCGTATGAAAAGTGTGAGCACTAAGAGACAAAAATGTGTTCGTGCATAAGAAAAAACTTCTCTTCTACGATTAACAACTATTACATTACATCTTTATGTATTATTAAATCAATCCTCATTTTGTTATTACTATTTTAATATATATATTACTTATATTTTTTTTTTAATTCAAACTTCGGTTGTTATATCTATAACTTTAAAAATAACATGGCTAATATTAAAATTATATTTCTAGAACAAGTAACCGGTCAAGTGCAAGTTGAACTTGCACAATTAGTGTTCCGTACGTTGATTGCTTTTAAAATAAAAAAATGTTGTTACGGTGGTATAAAATGATTAGCGACTTCACAAAACACACCCCAAATGAGTTTTCAACTAAGTTTGTTTCCAATCTTTACTGAAAATTGATGACCTTGAAATTTTTGTTTTTTTTTTATATACCAGATAAATTATTAAACGTAATACACTCGTGATAATTTTCGTTCAATCTATTCCAGAATTTTTTCAAAATTTTTTTGATCAGTACTCTTCGAGGTAAAGTGGGTGGACAGCGATTTTTCGCGATTTTTTAAAAAATAATACAAAGAAGAGTGCGCGCGAGTATTACATTATATATATATTTTTTACTCGTGTTTTCACAAGCTTTCATTTGACACCATACTCGATTACCTAGTAAAAAATTTTTTTTTCACTTCCGATTTCACTCCCCAAAACTAACCCCTTAAATCAAAATTTAACTTTCAAAACTACATGGCTCTGATGAGGCCATCAATTCCTATATTATTACCAAATTTCAACTTTCTATGACAAATAGTTTCGGAGAAAATCGGGTGTGACAGACGGACAGACACCGAAGTGATCTTATAAGTGTTCCGTACGGAACATTAAAAAGTGTAAAGATAAATTAAGCATAAGTTCACAACTACAATACAAAAATGAAGATGTAGCAACTGATGACAAAAACTGCCTTCTATATAAAGCTACTTTTCCCAAAAATTGACAGATTTCTGGCTCCCACCAACTAAACTTTCTATAGTACATCTATTTAAAGAATGTGAACTTTTAGAGCTAAAAACATATTAAATAATTTATAACATTTGACAGGACAGTCTTATTACTTAGAAACCTTTATTCTAAGAGCTCTAATGTACTTAACATCGACAAAGGAATATATAAATTATAATGAAAGTAAAAATAATATTATTTTTATCTTTCAAAGAGTATGTTACCTAGGGCTAATTGTAACACTTACTACTATATTTATTTTTACTCAAATAAAACAAAAAACTGAGCTGAAGGCAGAAAAATATATATATATATATATATATGTGTGTGTGTGTGTTAGAAAACACAACATAGGCACAGCATACAAACCACAAAACACTCTGGCAGACATTCTGGGTAACCCCAAGGAGAAGAGAAAACTGGAAAACCATTGAGTTTACAGCATCCCATGCGAAGACTGCCACAAATTGTAGATAGGGCAAACAAACAGAATTGCCGCCCGGATCCAAGAACATAAAATAAGTATCAAAAATGAGCAAACAACTTTAGCTCTTTTTCAGACCAGAATAGTCGTCACAGCATTAATTTTGAGGAATCTAAACAAATAGTCTCGATTTCACATTATAAAACACGCATAGTCAGAGAAGCCTGGGATATCGACAAGAATGGACAACTAAATAAGCGGGATGATGCACTGAATATCTCCACAACACGGAAGAGCTAAATCAAAATATCGAGAAGGCAACAGTCAGCATAGCGCAGGAACCCGTAATTACCGCTGATACGGGCATCCATCTGGCCAACACCGATACCCGGACGAACACTCCCGACCCCCCCACCTACAATCTGCGTAGACGCCGACCTATAAAAGACGGCGACCGCACTTCAGTATATCAGTTAGCCTCGAGCGGCAGGAGCAGCAAGATAGCAATATCGAGAAGCAGCGGCAGCAAGGGAGAGAGAGATTTTGGTGAAACGTCGTGCAAATTTATTGTTAGACGAACGGATTGAAACCCAGAATTTTAATGTATTACATTCCACCGTGAAAAACTCTATTGTAACATATGTATATATATATATATATATATATATATATATATATATATATATAATATATATATATATATATATATATATAGGTACGGGGGTTAAATTTTGATTCTGAGATTCTGTACTTGGGGGTTTTTGGGGTCACTGATAATGAATCTGAGGTCTCTTTCTGCTTCCATCCTTCGGGGTGGAATTTTGATTTTCAGTCTGACTACGATGAAATTAATAATAATAATGAATCTGAGGTCTTTATCTACTTCCACCATTCTAGGGGTGGAAAAGAGGTTACGGGGTTGAATTTTGATTTTCAGTCTGACTAGGATGAGATTCTGTACCTAATGCTTTTTGGGGTCGCTAATAATGAATCTGAGGTCTCTTTCCATTTTAATTGGGTTACGTAAGTGACCACCATATTTTGAGTTGGCTAGATATTGTGGAATTGGTTCCTACACGATTAGTTAATAAAGTCTACAAATCACAGTACAGTGTTTAGGGTGTCCGGTCGCCATACTGTATCCGCCATTTTTAATTTATATATATATATATATATATATATATATATATATATATGTATATATATATATGTATATATATATATATATATATATATATATATATATATATATATATATATATAAATAAAATGCAACGTATCTCTGTCTGTCGATTTACGTACTTTTTTGTTTTAAACATACATATGTTTTCTGGTAAGGTTATACGAAGAATAAGCAGTGACGATAACAGTGAATCAAGTCGGAAAAAAGGTTACCGTTAACGCGTTCTCTTGCAATACACTGCCTAAACCATTAAATATGGAACAATATTTTGTTGCAAAGAATATAATATATATAAAATGCAACGTTTCTTTGTCTGTCTATCTGTCTGTGCGTTAGTGCGCTTGTCACTTGAGAACCCCTTATCCGATTTACGTGTTTTTATAAATTTATACATATGTTCTATATAATTCGATATAAACCAGATAGTGAGAGGTGAGATAATGGGAGATAAGTATAAATAATAGGAGATAAGAAGAAATAATGGGAGATAAGCAGAGATAAGTCTAGATAATGGGAGTTATGGTGAGATAATGGGAGATAAGGAGAAATAATGGGAGATAAGGAGAAATAATGGGAGATAAGGAGAATTATTGCGAGATAAGCCTAAATAATGGGAGATAAGGTGAGATAATGGGAGATAAGGGGAAATAATGGGAGATGAAGAGAAATAATTGGAGATAAGCAGAGATAAGCCTAGATAATGGAAATTATGCAGAGATAATGGGAGATAAGGAGAAATAATGGCAGATAAAGGGAAATAATGGCAGATATTTTATTACATAAGGAATAAGCAGTGACGATAGTAGTGAATCAAGTCCACGCGAGTGGAGCCGCGGGCACTGCTAGTACATATATATATATATATATAATATATATATATATATATATATATATATATATATATATATATATATATATATGTATGTATATATCATTATAAATCGATCAGGAAACTCGATTGTACCAACCATATCTACGCTACTGAAAAGCCAAACAATTATACGCGACCCAGATTTATTCTCTCTCTCTCTCTCCCTCCTTGAATGTTACGTTTGCAAATGCAAATATTACTTTATGTAAACTTGTCTTTAAGGAGCAAGTAATTAATTTAATATCCTGTTACACGGGTGGAGTGGAAAATAAATCGAGTCATTGTCATTTAAATATTTAATCTTTTAATAATAGGTAACGAGTTTTCATTGTTACAATAACAAAACAATTATTTACGCAGAAAAAATATGTTTAGTGGTTGTCAGACAAAGATTGTAAGTAAGTTTTGCCCTTGTGTTAAAAGTACGAGGGGTCTAAAACTCGTGGACAAGCCGGGTAAGCCGGCTTATTGGTACCAAGTAGCATCTGTAGGGATTCAAGGTCAAAATGAATCATTACTTCTGCGTTATCCTCTAGTATGATCTGTTCCCATAAATATAAACTATCCCATAAGATTCACTAGTTATTATTAACTGACTTCAACAAGGGAAGTTCTCAATTCAATATGCTGCAACGTTGTGCCAAACCGACATACCACATTTTGAGAATATATATGTCGCCCTAAGCGACCAAGGACACAACCGTCGACTGGGAAGGTTCTGACCTCTCTCTTTTAGGATGCGCATGGGATAATTCTCATCGTCTATGCTGACAAGGGAAAAACCATCAATAGTAAATATTATATAAATTATTGACGAGTTTAAAGGCAGAAATCGCAAAGAAACGGCCCCAAATGAACAAAAAAAAGCGTTCTTTTATCAAGATCATGCACCATGTCATAAGTCAATGGTTTCCATGTCAAAATTGCATGAATTGAAGTTCGAATTGCTTCCTCATCCATCGTATTCTGCAGATTTGGCTCCAATGAAGAAGTTATCGCAGATATTTTGAGAAGAAATAAAACGATTTGTACCATTTTTTTTTCTTTCATTGTTTTTGTAAAAACATAAAAGGTAAACTTAGTATAGACCTATAAAAGAAATGGGGTAGATATTACCCTACAGAAATATGGTTTTTAGGTGGTATTTGTAATGTTAAAACTTCGTATATCGTTACTGATAGCAACAATATAACCAAATGATCTAAATAACTCAATTTTTGAAAAGGAACCCCAAGGAAAACACATTAAAAAATCACACAGCCCAAAGGAATAGATAATATAACTTCAGAATTATTAAACGCCACGGGAGATCTAGAAGTTTAGGTTTTTCATAGAATCTGCACCTTAATATGGGAGTCTGGGAAATGGCCTAATGGCTGGACCAAATCGGTGTTCATCACACTTTTTAAAAAAAGATCGCCTTCAGAATATAATAATTACAGGAAATTTCCTTAATAGGTCACGTTAGTAAAGTAATGCTGCAGATAACACAGGGCAACAAAAAAATATTTTTGTTTTGGTGCCTGGGATTTTAGAGCTGATTTTAACTATATTTGGGACGCTAAATCTATACATGCAATCCGTTTTTCTCTATCAGCTCTACTTTTTTAGATACATCAACTTATCTACCAATGTGGTTTTTATTCAGTATATTCATTTATAAGAGTTCTAAAATTATTATATATTCATTAATGTAGGTACAATGGTTTTATTGTCAGTCTGTAATTGAGTAAATTCCAGGTAAATCTATAAATAGTGGAACCATTGCCTATCAGGTACCTGAACTGACCCTTTTAATCACCTAACTCGGGTAAGTCTCGTCAGTTTGTGCGTTCTTACTAATGAGAGTAGAGCGAATTCGGCGTGTTATTTTATGTTAAGAAAAGAGTGTTTTTGTGTTATTGAACAGAATTAAAATGAGTTCAGGTTCCAGTTCAAGAAGAAGTTGTGTAAATCAACCTGATGTGTTTTGCTATATATGCGGAGAATACATGTTTCAACAAAACAGACAAAAACTATTACTGACATTGTAAAGCGAGCGTATCTTGGATACTTTGGAGTTAAGCTTGGTGATCAGGACAAAACGTGGGCCCCGCATCTCGTATGTAAAACTTGTACAGAGCATTTACGGCAGTGGACTACCGGGAAAAGAAAATGTCTAAAATTCGGCGTACCAATGGTTTGGAGAGAACCAAAAAACCACTTCAATGATTGTTATTTCTGTTTAGTAAATACTAATGGAATCAATCGAAATAACCGCAGTAAGTGGACTTATCCCAATTTAGACTCGGCAATACGCCCTATCCCGCGCTCAGATGAAATACCGATTCCAACATTTCATCAGCTACCACATATCTCTGATGACGAATATTTTCCCTCTGATCGCTCTTCTGATGCTAATAAAAGTTCTGATGCTAATGAAACTAACAGTGACTATGAGGGGACGTCATCAGTTCCTCAACGCTTCAATCAAAATGAATTAAATGATCTCACCAGGGATCTCAATTTATCGAAAAAAGCTTCTGAAGTACTGGCTTCTAGGTTGAACGACAAAAATTTACTGGAACAAGGAACCAAAATTACCTTTTACCGTACAAGAGAAAAAGATCTGCTACCATTCTTTTCTCAAGAAGACAATCTTGTATTTTGTCACGAAATTAGGGGACTCATGAAAGAAATGGGACTTTCTGAATATATTCCAGATGATTGGCGCCTATTTATTGACAGTTCAAAGCGAAGTTTAAAATGTGTCCTTCTACATAATGGAAATAAATATGGTTCAATACCACTAGCTCACTCAACGAAACTGAAAGAAGAATATAATACCATAGCTTTGGTCTTGCAGAAGATAAAGTATTACGAACATCAGTGGATGATTTGTGTAGACTTAAAAATGGTAAACTTTCTTCTTGGGCAGCAAAGTGGTTACACGAAATATCCGTGTTTCTTGTGCCTCTGGGATAGTAGGGACAAAACACACCACTGGGTTAGAAAAGATTGGCCTCAGAGAGAAAACATGGACGTTGGGGAAAAGAATGTCATTAACGACGCTTTGGTTGAGAGAGAAAAAAAAATCATACTTCCTCCGTTACATATAAAGTTGGGCTTAATGAAGCAATTTGTAAAGGCTGTTGATAAGAATGGGTCTTGTTTTGCATATATAGGGATAAAAATGCATCAGTTGAGCACAGAAAAAACTCAAAGCAGGGATATTTGACGGCCCACAAATAAGACAATTAATTAAGGATCCTGCCTTCATAAATTCAATGAATCAAGTTGAACGAGAAGCTTGGACATCATTTGTTGCAGTTGTAGAAAATTTTCTAGGCAAACATAAAGCTCAAAACTATGTTGAAATGGTTAACAAGATGCTTAATAGTTTCAAATCCTTAGGGTGCAATATGAGTATTAAAATACACTATTTACACAGCCACTTAGACCGTTTTCCAGAAAATTTAGGAGACATAAGTGAGGAACAAGGTGAAAGATTTCACCAAGATATTAAAGTTATGGAGGACCGCTACCAAGGAAGATGGACATGCACATGATGGCAGATTACTGCTGGAGTTTAAAAAGGGACTGTTTAAAAAAACATTCAAGGATGTCGCGGAAAAGAAGCTTTCCAAGTGTTGAGTGACTATTTCATTTCTTCAATGTTTTTTTTTTGTTTGTAAGTACGACATAATATTGTATTTTGTATAACTAAAATAAAAATTTCGTATCTACTTTTGTTTACTACACTTACGGATTTGAGTTACAATAATGTAACTTATATTTCTCTAAAATTGTATATCTTAAAAATTTGAGCTCCTAGGTACAAATGAATACGTTATTTGAATTCAGGACATCAAATTGATATAGAATCAGCTCAAAAAACCTCCACACCAAAACAGCTGTTCCCCTGTGTAATCAATAACCGACTAAAATTATTTATAATACAGGTTTCATTTCATGGAAAGGCACAAGTGAAAACACTCTTAATGTACGACAAATGATAGAAAAGATGTATGAATTTCACATCAAGGCTTATTAATACTTCGTGGATTACACCAAAGTGTTTGACTGTGTAAAATAGAACAAGTTATAGTCAATACTAAAGAATATGGGAGTTCCCTTACAGCTTATTCAGCTTATAAGATCATCATCATCATCTTACTCCATCCATAGTTGGATGTAAGCCTCCCCAAGTTGTCTCCAATGAACTTTGCTGTTTGCTTTTTGCATCCAGTTGTGACCTGCTAATCTTTTTATGTGGTCCGTTCATCTTGTCTGTAGTCTACCTCTGCGTCTTTTGTGTTGTCTAGGCCTTCATTCAACTATACGGCCTGTCCATCTGTTATCATTCTTCCTTGCGATATACTCCGCCCAATTCCACCTTAATTTACATATTCGTTGTATTACATCTGTCACTTTTGATTTTCTTCGAATCGATGTTAGGAATACGTTCTTGGAGTCTAATATTTAGCATTCTCCTCTTCATGACTCTTTGGGTTACTTGGAGTTTATTTATTATACTTTTATTTACAGCCCACATTTCAGTACCATATGTTAATAACGGCAATATATATTGATCAAATATTCTGGCTTTTATTGTATTTGGGATGACCAATTTGAATGTAGATTGTAACCTTCCGAACGTAGACCAAGCTAACGAGACTCTTATCCAAGTCAGCCTTTAAATTACTTTTTGTTATTTGGACTGTTTGTCCTAAATATATGAATGTTTCTACCTTTCCTATTCTCACCTTCTATTAATAGTTCTTGGCTGTTATCCTCACTTTTGTTATTCAAATATTTGGTTTTCGTGAAGTTCATTTTTAGACCTATTTCTCGAGACTTCTTATTCAACTCCATCAACATTTCTTGGAATTCTTCTTTTGGGTTGGCGATAAGAGTGACATCATCTGCGAACCTTAAGTGATTTAATCGTTCTGCGTCCATTAGTATCCCTTTACTTTCCCACTTTATCGATTTGAACATGTTTTCTAGAGGTAACGTGAACAGATTTGGGGATATCGAGTCGCCTTGCCTAATTCCTCTTTTAATTTTGAATTTTTTTTTTTTTCACACATTATTTGTTAAGTGGCATTTTTGTATATGTATTCAAGAATAGTTGTGTACCTTTCATCGACTTTGCTGTTACTTAAGGCGTTAAGGACTGTCCATATTTCTACCGAGTCAAATACTTTTTCGTAGTCAACCATTACTATCCATAAGTTGACTTTGTATTCATTTGCTTTTTCCACTAGTAATCTAATTGTTTAAAGATGGTCAAAAGTGCTGTATCTCCGTCTAAACCCGTTTGTTCACGTAGATGATAACCGTCTAATTTGTTCGTTAATCTACATGTTATAATTCTAGTGAAATTTTGTATAATACCGATAACATAAATATGCTAAAATATAGCAATCAAGTGATGGCTTGCCGTTGAGAGCATTGAGGCGGAAACTTAAAGAATTTTCTACTTATTATCAGAATGTACGTGGTTTGAAAACTAAAACACATGACCTTCTTAATACTTCCTATCTTTGTTCCTATGATCTTATAGCACTTACTGAAACTTGGCTCGACTCTAGTGTCTTTGATGCTGAGTTGTTTAGTAGTCAGTACAATATCTTTAGGGCTGATCGTAATTTTGCTTTAACGAATACTACAAGGGATGGTGGCGTACTGCTTGCTTTGAGCAAGACCTTCAATGCAACTAAAACTGAATTTCATTCTTCGCTTCCCCTAATGTTGGTATGATCGCCATAAGATTGGAATTGTCCCATCGTGCAGTTGGCATTCTTCTGATTTATGTCCCACCTAACAGTAATACTGTTGCCTATGACACTCTATTTGAAGAAATGTTGGACTCTGGTTATTTTACTAATGAAGACGATTTGCTAGTCTTGGGGGATTTTAATCTTCCTACTTATGCAAATTATGTTATGGATGCCTCTTATAGAGACAACCAAATTTCTTCTTTACTTGAATTATGCGAGTTTTTATCTTTAAATCAATATAATCGTAATTATAATGAAAATAATCGTCTATTAGATTAGTATTTAGTAGAACTCCACTTAATGTATATAGTGCGGATCATCCTTTGATACCATTGGATCTTCATCACCCTGCCTTACAGATGTCAATTCTGGTTGAGCATATTCATGATAAATTTCTCCTTTTTCAGACTCAAAGGTACAACTTTCGAAGAGCGAATTACCCATCCCTTTACAACGACATTCTACAAACCGATTTTTCATTCTTGGGGTCCTTCAATAATATTGATAACACTTGCGACCAATTCTATGTCGTACTGAATTCAGTTATCTCCAACAATGTTCCTATTATTCGCCCTAAGACCCTCAAATATCCTAAATGGTACGATAATTCGATAATACGTAAAATCAAAAAAAAGAATCAAGTCTGGAAAAGGTATAGACGTACTAGAAATATTTGTGACCTAGTCGAATTTAAACGTTTTCGTAGAGAGATCAAGATCGAGGTTCGGATTGCTTATAGAAATTATGTTACTGAGGCGGAAAGGGACTTCTCTATCAACCCAAATATATTTTGGTCTTTTCTAAACGAGAAAAGGAGGACAACTAGTATTCCCATCAACATGTATTTTGAAAACGAATTGCTTACGGCTCCTCAGGAGATAGTGAATTTGTTTGCTAAGTTCTTCCAATCGGCATATGTTGATTCCTCTATGTTTCGGAACAACCCTCCTGATAACTGCTCACGTCCCTCTCTTTCATCTCTAATTGTTAACACCATAGAGGAAAGGGACGGGATCAGTGCCTTAAAGAAACTGAAACCTAAATCGACCGCTGGAACCGATGGTCTACCAGCTTTTTTTATTCGGGATTGCGCAGCTGTGTTGTCCAAGCCTCTCACGTTTCTTTTCAATCTGTGTTTAAACTCATCGTCCTTTCCCCAAATCTGGAAGAAGTCTAAAATATGTCCCGTATTCAAAAAGGGTGATAAGAGCCACATTGAAAATTACAGACCTGTGGTAATATTGAACAACTTTTCAAAGGTTTTCGAAATTGTGCTATATGACATTATATTTAATCATGTTAAACTTTTCGTAACTGAAAGCCAACATGGATTCTTTCCAGAGCGTTCAACCATTATCAATTTAGTTACAATTACTCAATTTATTTCGGAAAGTATGGACAATGGAGGACAAGTCGACGTAGTTTATACAGACTTCTCAAAGGCTTTTGACCGGCTTGACCATGGTATTTTGCTTGAAAAACTCTCAAACTGTGGAGTTAATGGCAATTTATTAAACCTGCTGAAATCTTATTTAATTGGTCGTCAACTGATAGTAAATTATCGTGGTTTTGAGTCGGTCATTATTAATGCTACCTCTGGTGTTCCTCAAGGGTCTGTCCTAGGACCGTTATTGTTTAACATATTTATAAATGACATCACCCGAGGCCTTACCTCGCCCTCTTTGCTTTATGCTGACGATCTGAAAATATACCGATGCATAGACTCTCTCCATGATTGTGTAACTCTTCAGGATGATCTAGATACTTTAAATCGTTGGTGTATTCGTAATAACTTATATTTGAACATAAAGAAATGTTTTTCTATGTCCTTCACTCGAAAGAAATTACCAGTAAATTTTTTATATAATTTAAACCATAATGATCTTGAAAAATGTTATCGTTTCAAAGATCTTGGTGTAATGTTTGATGCTAAATTCAGTTTTGTGGATCATATAAATGAGATCATTGCTTCTTCTTATAGGTGTATGGGTTTCATTATGAGGAATTCTAGAGACCTTTCAAACATTGAAACCCTCAACACTTTATTTAATGCTTTGGTTCGTTCTAAACTGGAATATGGTTCAGTTATCTGGTACCCAACATATGAGATCCACATTAATCATATTGAAAAAATCCAAAGACGATCTGTGAAGTTCCTCTGGTTTAAATTAGATGGTATTTATCCACCATTGGGTTTCCCTAATGATGTTCTATTAAGAAGATTCAATATTGTTAGCCTTTCTCGGTGTAGAGAATATGCTACAATCTTGTTTTTATATAAAATCTTGAACAACAGAATTGAATGCCCTTGCACCCTCTCAAGTATTAGGTTCCGTGTGCCATCTGAACACGCTCGCCTAAACCATTCCTTTTTCTACATGCCTGTTCCAAGAACAAACTTGTTGATGTACTCGCCGATATACGTTATGTGCATGAATTATGAAAGGGTCAAACATACAGTTGATATTTTCTGTTGCAGTATAACATCTCTACGTAGGTCATGTTTAACTGTGGATTAGGTCTGTCTCTTTTCATTTTTGTTTTTCTTTAGCTTGTAGTGTAGTTATTAGAATTATTAAAATACTAATTTGATAAATACTTATCTATTTGTACTTGTTATATTTGAATGTTCCTATCCTATAATTGGATTGTTCTGTAGGATAGTTGTATTAAATAAATAAAAAATAAATAAATAAAAAAACAGGCCGATGGGTCTGTAATTCTCTAATTTAAATTTGTTCCCCTTTTTAAAAACAAGCGCAATCGAGCCATTTACCCAAGGTGTTAGTATTTTACTTTCTGTAAGGCACCTGTTAAACAGAGCTTGAAGAGATTGTATTATCGATACCATACCTTATCATTTCTACAATTATTTCATAGACCCTTGGCTCTTTGTTGTGCAAATGTTGCAGGGTGTTCCTTATTTCATCCGTTTTTACATCGGAAATTTCTCCAGATCCCAGATTTCTTACTATCACTTTATTTCTTTCTTCTTTCCCGGTCGGTGGCGATATTGTCGTGTCATATAGTGTTTGATAATATTTCTTTGCAGCTTCCTTTATCTCTTTGATTTGTGCGATCTCTTGGTTATCCTTATTTACATGTTTTATTATTTGATGTCTCCCTTCATTCATTTGTTTGTATGTTTCAAACTTTTTCCCTCTTTCATAGTTTCTTCTATTTTCGAGTTCCTGTATTGTCTGACGTCTTCCCTGATCTTTTTCTTTATTTTTTTGTCTATTTCTGCCAATTCTGATCTGTAATTTGTGTTTTGTCTTTCTTCGATGTTGCTCTTTGTTTTGTAGTCATGAATAGGCTGCTGGTTATTTGTGCGTTTAGTTCTGTTTGGCTGTTTATGTTTTTTATATGATGCTCCAGTGCTTGTCTATATTCGTCTGTGTTTTGCTTTATTAACTCTGTTGATGTCCTTATTTTTGTATGCGTTATCTATCTACTTATAAGACCCTTATATGACAATAGTAATGTCAGAGCAAAAGTCGATCAAACTCTCTCAAAACTCATTTAAAGTTGAAGCTGGTGTTAGACAGGGATGCATCTTATTTCCGTTGCTTTTTAGCGCACACTCCGAATACATTGTGAGACGAGTTCTGGAGGACTAGAATGAGGGTATTTCTGTGAATAACCTGAGATATGCAAATGATACACTCATTATAGCATCTAACGACATCGAATTGGAATATGTAAGAAATAGATTAAGTAGAGTAAGCGAATAACATGGGCTACTACTTAACAAGAATAAAATTAAAATTATGATCATAGATCGACCCCCAGTGAACAACAAGAAAATAGCGGGTCGTGAAGTAATTAATGAATTTGTATTCTTCGGATCATTACTTCCAAATAGAGGGGGTTGCAACAAAGAAATAAAACGAAGACTAGACCTAGCTCGAAATGCAGTAACCAGACTGATCAAGATTTGTAAGGACTCGGCAATATCTCAAATTAACAAATTACAACTTATTATTGGAATATATTTCCCATAGCTACCTGCGGACGATAAATGTTGTGGCACGAGGAAAAAATGACGTCTTTAAAACATGGGCATATAGAAGAATATTGAGGATACCCTGGACACAGTACCAAACTAATGTCTCCGTTCTAAACCAACCGAGTATAAAGAATAGTCTATCCCCCAAAATAAACCCATCCTACTTGCGACACTTTGGGCATATCTCTCAAAAAAACGATCTTATGGAGGGCAAAATAAATGAAAAACACTTAAGAGGAAGAACTTTTAATCGAAGGGCCGATTAGATGAAGCCATTCTTGCACGATCCTTGCAATCGAAACAACACCACTAAACTCTTGCTAGAGTAATAGGACTGAGGAGCAGGAGACAAAAGAAATGGGCTAGGCTATACCCTACAGAAATGTGGTTTTTAGTTGTAATGTTAAAACTCTGTATATGGTTACTATGTCGACTAGTGGCAAAAATATAATTACTGCGATCAATTATACAAATTATAGCTACGATACCAATATCAAAGTTTTGCAAGAAGTAAAACACTACTTGAATTTCCACTAAATCTCTTCACACGAAAGATACTACTGGCCTTATAGGGTGTGTCAGCCCCATCTTATTACCTATCTAAACGTCTAGTTCAAATACTCATAGAAAACACTAAATTTAAAGCTCAATTTGCAATAAAAAATTCACAACTAGTTGAAAACATCAAACATTTAAAGTTACCTGACAATTCAAAATTAATCTCTTTCGATGTTCAAAATCTTTTTCCAAGCAAGTAGGGAAACTATATTACTAATTGAAAAATTTCTTTCTGAAATCAATGTTAACCCAATAATAAAACAAGATATCTTAAAGTGCTTAAAGGTTTGCGTAGAACAAAATTATTTTGAATTTAATAACGACCTATACAGCAGCCTAGACGGTCTCATAATGGGCAATCAACTTAGTCCTCTTTTGGCCGAAATATTTATGAATAACATACAAAATAAAATAAGCAAACACCCACTGTTTAAAAAATTTATATCCTGGCATAGATATGTTGATGATATCTTATGTCGTTTTACAGGAAGTGATAGACAATTTGCCACATTTCAAAAATTTTTTGAATAATATACATAAAAATATAAAATTCACCAGTGAAATTGAAATCAATAATAGCTTAAACTTCCTTGACCTAACAATAAAAAGACATAATAACAAACACATACTGACATAATTATCCATAATACCTCATGTCATCCACCAAGTCACAAACTTGCAGTTTTCCATAATATGATTCACAGACTAATAAATATTCCTCCGAACCAAGACGATTTTCAAAAAGAACTTAATATTATAAAACAATTAGCAGTAAATAATGACTATTCACCATCCATAATAGATAATATTCTCAAGAAAAAACTTTATAAAAAAGCCATTAGTACAGTTTTTCCGAGTAATAAAAAACCTTATAAAAACGTAAAGTCAATAACGTACTATGGTAGATGCAGCACTAAATTAAATATTAACACAGCATTTAAAACATCCAACACACTTGGCAAATTTATAAAAAATAACAAAACTAAAACAAATAGAGACAATAGATCCGGAGTATACAAATTAAATTGTGGATATTGCTAAAAAACATATATAGGTCAAACAGAAAGAAGTTTTTCAGAAAGAATAAAAGATCATGCTTCATCATACATCAATAAAAAAAATAACTCAAATTACGCAAATCATTTAATTAAAAAAAACCACCAATTCAACCCAAACTTTAAAATATTACATACTTGCACCAAGAGCCTGAAACTTAATTACCTAGAATCTTTAGAAATAAACAAATAGAAAAATTCAGATTCCTTAATAAATGAACAATTAGACTTAAATAATTCACCATTACTAAATCGGTTTTAATTAAATTGTTTTATTACCTGCCATAAATTGTGAACGAACCATTTATTATAATAATTTTACCCTCATTTTGTAACAAACCATCTGAAGAAGCTGTCGTACAGCGAAACATATCATGGTGTTAAAAATAAAAAATGTAGTGGAAATTTAAGTAGTGTTTTACTTCTTGCAAAATTTCTGGTTATGGATCTCCACCAAGTATCGGCTGAATTAATCCAAGTACCAATATCAAAGATAAACTTTCCTAAAAAAAAAATAAACTGAAATCGAGAGGTTTCGTACCTTATTTTAACTGTTCTCTTTTTCCTTAAAATTTTGAAACAATTTAATACAAATAACCTCCATCTCCGACCCTGCCAAAACAAAACAATCAGTACGAGAATCGAGTTCTCTCTCCGTCTTCGCGCGTTCGTCTCGCTGACAAATGCAAATATTACTTTGTGTACAGTGCTAATTAAGGGACTACTAATTAATCCAATATTCTATTACTCCGGCGGAATTCAGATTAGCTTATTCTGATCCTTAATAGTTCTATAAGGAGTTTGGGATTATGTTAGCTTATTTACCTTTAATTATACAAAAATTGACTATAACACAATTTGAGATAGCACAGAAGGCAATCGAGAATTTGAAATAACTGTAGTCAGTGACAACATAAATCTGTTTTTAGCATTGTTATTTTATGAGCATAGTAGACGTGCTGTAGGAAAATGCCTAAAATGCTACAGAAGCGACGGGTGTGTTGAAAAAGCGATACACGTTGATCTTGAATCGCTAGAAGTTGTTTAAATATTGACAAATGTCTTTGTTACTGTTTCATTCTGAGTTATGATAAATGCAATAAATAAACATTAAAGACAGTGTCCAATCAATAAAAAAAAAACGAAACGAAAGTATATTAAATCAATAATGGCGAGGAAAAAAACAATACATTCAGAGTTTTGTTATTTTTCCATCTCCAAATACTGTATTATAGTTTTAACGTACGTACAGCGTAAATAGGACAGCAAAAGAAAACCTCAAAAAATGGCCAGTTATAAAGGTATAATATTGCAGCATCCGGAATATGCCTTTATGTGCTTTATGCCGTCCAAGGAAAAAAAAACAGAAAAGCCCATCTGTTTCCGCTGTGATCGGACCGGCTGGAGGTTTGGTTTTTCGCGTGACAAGCTACGAGCCTACTATAACACAGGAAAATCGTTGTTTTAAGGTATTATTGTTACGAATCATTTTACTCCATTTTCAATTAATCATACTGTTTCAATTCACCCTCAGACACAAATACATAGACACGGTATGTCATTCATAACATCGTTTTGAGCCAAATTAGATACTACAATCAGTGCTGTGAGGAAAAGAAGAAAACACTAGAGAGAATTCGAATGCTGTCTTATTTTTTTTACTTCGGATTTTACCCCCCTAAAACTAGCCCCTTAAGCCAAAATTTAACTTTTAAAACTACACGGCTCTGATGAGGCCATCAATTCCTATATTAGTGCCAAATTTTAATATTCTATGTCAAATAGCTTCAGTTGGAAAGATACTGAAGTGGACTTATAAGTGTTCCATAAGAAATACCAAAAATTATCGTGCCCCGAATCCCTGCAACGCTGGTAAAGTCCAGTAAAACTTATTTGAAAGGAGAAACTTATATGTGTTTTACATCCTTAGTAAAGTACAAAGATAGAAAATATTCGTCCGATTCTTATAAATATAATGTTATTTAGTTTCGTCTCTATTAGCCAAGTCTATGCAGGATAACTTTACTTTAATAGATCATTGAAAGTATTTGAAATTTTAGAAGTCTGACAACATTTACATTCAACCAAATCGTTACTTTTCGTTTCTAGTCGCTCTTTCTTTAGTGTACTGTTAATGCTAGGTCACGTTTATCTGTTTATTTATTTATTTATACAAATTTTACGGGAAACCCCATTGTAGTACAAAATTAAAACAAGTACAAATGCAGATACAAAAATATTAAAATTATAAAAAGAGAGAAAAGAAAAAACAAACACGTGACAAAGACTATATCTAAATAAAAATATTCAACAAACACATAAATATCCTCAATAACAAAATATATAAAATAGATACAGGTCATGAAAAAAAACTAACCTCAGAAATATAAAAACAATAATAGTATTGACAACAATAAACATTAATCAAGTAAAACCTCTACAGAGCCCTCAGAAGCTGGGACCCCCGAGACAGAGCAGCTAAACATATCGAGTTTCCCATCCAATGAATTCCAAGTCCTCAAAGCTCTATGAATGGGAGAGTGCATCCCATAATTCGTGCGATGGTAAGGGATGCAAAAGAGATCGTGATGGCGAAGATTGCCTTTGAGTATATTAAAGTTTATTTTAGCGAGTAGCTGAGGACAGTAAGTGATTCCATTAATAACTTTGAAGATAAAACATGCATCATAAAGAGATTTTCTCATTTCCAAAGTATGTAACCCTAAAGTCCTCCGCATGACAGCCTTATGATAATTTACAAGTGTTCCGTAACACTTGAGTGCAGAAAATCTTAAAATTTTATTTTGCACTCTTTCGATTGTTCCCTTATGCAACTCATAAAATGGAGATCAAATTACCGTCGCATATTCCAAGTTTACTCTCACAAGGGCACAATATAACACTCTGAAAACAGTCATAGAGAACTGCCCGTAATTTCTCAAAACAAAACCCAGCATGCTTAGCCCTTTCTGGCTAATGGCAGATATATGCCTTGTAAAAGTAAGTCTTTCATCGACAACAACCCCAAGGTCCTTTGCTGAACTCCTATAAGGAAGTTGAACACCTTCAATCGAGTATGAGGATGGAACTCTATGTTTCCCTCTATAGAAGCTAATGATAAAACATTTGCTTACATTTAAAAATAGATGATTGAACTGGGTCCACGGTCAAACCAGATCAAGGTCATCTCTGAGCGCCACAACGGCCTCAGCACCACCAACCTGCCGATAGATTTCAAGTCATCTGCAAACACAAGCCCCGTTGGGCGATGCAGTGCCGGTAACAGATCATTTACAAACAAACTAAAGAGCAGAGGAGCGCAGTGCGAACCCTGGGGGACGCCCAAAGTAACATGAATAATACTGGATGACAAACCATTAATTCTTACAGTCTGGGTAAGGCCCAAGAGAAAACTCTTTAACCAAGCTATGATCTGCTCAGAGGATCCCAGGGAAAGAAGCTTGCTCAATAAAATCTTAAAGTTAACTCTGTCAAAGGCCTTGGAGAAGTCAGTGTAGATAACAACGACCTGATCACCCCTCTCCAACGCCTCCAGCAGAGCAATTTCATATAGTGCCAAATTTTCTGTGGTTGATTTCCCAGGATAGAAGCCAAACTGGTAGGGATTGATCATTCCCCTACAGGATCAGTTTAACGGGTGGCACACTAAACTATCGAATAATTTGGGCATGGCAGACTATATAGACACTCCTCTGTAGTTACTGATATCTTCCCTATCAACTGATTTGAAGATGGAGATATGAAACTGTACTTCCACCCAGATGGAAAAGCATAAGAGTCCAGAGTTATTGAACCTAATTTGCAGAGGTAAAGTGATGGAATAAATGCACTGCTTTATAAACAGATTGGGGATATTATCTGGACCACATTTAGTTTCATCTGGCAGCCTCCCAATTTTGGAAAATAGATAGACTGAGATTCCTTAACAATATGTCATTAAAACAGTGCTGATCGAAGTCAGGCTTCGCAATAAGTGTCAACACTGGAATGCGTCATAATTCCATCCAGGTGCGTGCTATTCGGGAGATAAACCGCATTTCTTTTACTATTGACAAACCCAAAAGGATTTAGGGCTGTCAGTAAGAGAATTTTTCACTTGAATACGGTGTGCCTCATGATACTTTCTAGATTCAGCCACGTTCATCATACACTCTGGTTGACATGTATTTTTGGCGGGCAGTCTTCTTTTTACAAATTAGATCCTTTAATAGTGGGGTGAACTATGTAGGAAAGTTTGAGTTCTTTACCCGCCCGACCGGAACAAAGCAGTCAACGCAGTAATACAGATTCGCATAGAATCTATCTACTGCATCATCCAAGTCCAAGTTTAGATGTAAACTATTCCTTTTGCAATCTCCTCTTTTTAGTATTCACCTCCACGCCTGAATAGGGATTTTATCCCTTTTCATATCCTGAGGATATCGGCGGGGATGTCCAAGGGTCGAAACATACATTTTTGTATTTCACGGCACCTTTTAGAGAACGCGGTGGTGCTACTACGGACGTTATTGCATATCTGCAAACAACTACTACCTATGTACGTGATCAGGCATTAAATACTTAAATAAAAGACCTGCAAGCAAATACTACGCCACGGAGCCACGGGCCATCACATATAATCTCACTATAATCTAGTCACTTCAAGAGAGGTGAATCTTACATTTTAAAATAAATTCTACTCCTTTGAATCTTCCATATTTCATTTAAATTTTTTGTTTTCATAATAAAAGTGAAAATAGATTTTTTAAGACAGTGTTACTCAAAACGAGGACCTTCGCGTCATAGGGAGCCGAAACCTCGCCGCAGGAGTGTCGTGAAATATTTACAAAATTTTCATAATTTGATGTCTATTTACTTCATGGGATGACTTTTGAAGAAAAACCATTTTCTTCTTCAAGGGCGATTGCAGCGATTTTCCAACATTTGGATACCTTTCATACAGTAGGATTTGTCGAGCTCTCTAAAATAAGTTTCAGTTTCCCATTCGACATCTTCATTGGAGCCGCTTTTTCAAATTTGGAAAAAGGTAATACTCGCTGGGGGCCAGATCTGGTGAATACGGCATGTGAGGAAGCAATTCATAACCCAATTGGTCCAATTTCACCATCGATTTTATGGAATTGTGAACTGGTGCATTATCTTGGGAAAACAACACTTCTTCAAACGCTCCAATAAATCAACTTCTCAAGATAGTGGATCAGTATTATTCCATGCGCATCCCAAAAAATAATTGGAAAAAACTTTCCAAAAAACCATTGCCATCACTAAAACTGTTTTGCTTGTTTCGGGGCATCCGCAGTTTCAATGATAGTCATTACTACTGAAGATTTTTTGTTCTTCATAAATGCGGCTCGGGCCTTCTCTATTCGAATTTTGACATCCACAGTCGGGTCCCAGTGGTCATTGGTATTGCTACCGAGATACATCAATTTATCAACTCTCTGTATCTTTGTGCCACTGACTGTAGTACTACAATCTTCAATATTAGATTCATTGCTTATAATGATATATTTTGTTTTATTTGCATTAAATCTTAAACCAAACTATGTATAAGTGTCAGTTATTTTACCCATAAGTTTATGTAAATTTTTTCCGTTGTAATTGTATCATCGACGTATCTGATGTTATTTACCAGGTGTTCAAGTATGTAATGCGGATTTGAGATAACAGATGGTGCAACAATGTAGTTTGTGCTATACAGATTTGACACTGCGCCATTTCGTTGTGTCATCAACAAGTGTCAGACGCGCACGAGTGATAAATTGGAAAAGTGTGTGCATAGTGTTGCGTTGTTGTGTTCAATATGTCGAAATTTATACCGAACAAAGAGCATTTGCGGACAGCATTAATTTTTTTGTTTTCATTTGAAGAAAACTGCTGTTGAATCATACCGATTACTTCGAGAAGGTTATGGTGAACAGGCTCCATTGCAAGATACGTGTGAACGATGGTTTCGGCGTGGTGACTTCGATGTTGCAGACAAGGAACGTGGAAAACCGCCAAAAAAATACGACGATGTGAAATTGCAAGCATTGTTGGACGAAGATGATTCGCAAACACAAAAACAACTCGCCGAGCAATTGGGCGTTAGTCAACAAGCTGTTTCCAATCGGCTACGAGAGATAAGAAAGATTCAGAAGACCGGTAGATGGGTACCACATGAGTGTACAAAAGGAAGTCGTTTTTGCATCGCATGGTTACAGGGGATGAAAAGTGGATTTATTTTGAGAATCCCAAGCGCAAAAAATCATGGGTAGACCCAGGCGCACCATCCACATCGACCTCAAGATCGAATCACTTTGGCAGAAAGACGATACTCTGTGTTTGGTGGGACCAGAGGGATGTGGACTATTATGAGCTGTTAAAACCTGGGGAAACAGTTAATACTAAACGTTACCAGCAACAATTGACCGATTTGAACCGTCCGCTGCTTGAAAAAAGGCCAGAATACCGAAAGTGCCAACACAAAGTCATTTTTCTTCATGACAATGCTCCAGCACATACGACAAAACCAGTTCGCGACACGTTGAAAGCACTCAACTGGGAAGTTCTACCCCATACGGCTTACTCACCAGACTTGGCTCCTTCCGATTACCACTTATTTGCATCGATGGGTCACGCACTTGCTGAGCAGCGCTTTGGTTCGTACGGAGATGTGAAAAAACGGCTCGATGAATGGTTCGCAGCAAAAGGGGAAGATTTTTACTGGCGTGGTATTCACAAATTACCCGAAATATGGGAAAAATGTATAACAAGCGATGGAGCATACTTTGAATAAAGCACTTTTTAACATTCTTCCGAATTTAACATATTTTTTTAGAAAAAAAATCCGTATTTCATACTTGTACACCTGGTATGTTAAGGCCGTTGATGTTGATTCCTTCAGTAGTACCAGTGAGTGCTTTACTGAATTCATTTATCCAGTACTAATTCGTCGGGAGTGCTAGTAGAGAGTCTCCATGAAATTCCTTCAGGTCAGTTTCTTTCTGGACCGCGTCCCCCATTTTAAATAAAAAGTTGAACATTTCTCGAAACGTGTAACACCGATTACTTACGATAGCTGTGAAGAAAAACTGCGCGTGGCATCTGTTTAAAACTTTGAACACAACCGTTACAAGAATTAGGCTAACAAGCAGTCATGCCGTTTAACAAAATTTTCCGCCCTTGACATGTGACACAGACATTCCAGTCGACAGTCATGTTGAAACATCCAGGGTTTATTTTAATAATAAACGAGGTAAAATTAGTGTATTACAGGTAGATGACTTCTTATGTTTGTTCGGCCAAAACTTTTCCCTCGAAAAATTCCACGACCTGTTCAAAAAAAAAAAAAAAAATGCGCATAATGATTTTGTTTACTTTCCGGCCTGACAAAACCATAATAGGATATCTTTTAGGAACACGGTTTTTCACAAGTATTCCGATCAACCGAAATGAGGTAGATTGCGTTTTCTAGACTCGATTTCCTGATAGAGGACATGCTGCCCTTTGAAAACATATTAGATAGTTTTAGCACATATCTTTATATTTCAAACGAGTTTTATTGTAATAAATATGAGCCAAAGAAACTACTGTTTGGGTGTTTGTAGCGTTAAATTTTATATTATTACGTCACCCCCAAAAAAGCACATTTTCCAGGTGTTTGAACTCCCAGCTGTGTCCGGATACGTACATCATGTGTTTGTGTGTTCAATAGTCCACGCTAAATGAAGATAGTAGCTTGCCGTCATCGGGAAACTATAGATTGAATTTTTGACTTTTCTTCCAGAAGGTCGTAAATGTAATGTAGAAAGAAACCAGGAAATAATGTGACGGGGGTATACTGACATTTGCAAGAAAGATATCTGAGGAAACTCGGCAGCTATAAACAAAACCTTTCCGCTATACCCTATGTTCAACAATTAAGGAGACTGATCAAATGAATCACAAGCTATTAGTTTATTTATCCAAATCTATCTCATTTCCTGGAAAGTAACCCCTTTCCACTGCAATATCCTAATGCCGACGATTTTTAAATTTTCAAAATACTTGTATGAGCGCAGCTAAACCAATAATTTATTATGCCAAACATGATCGAACGCGTTTGACATGTCAGATGTAACTGCTTCAGACCAAGATGGGTGAGTTAGGAGATCTCCTGTTCACCTTCCTTTATGAAAGTAGCTAATAATATTGAGTCTTTTTAGAGATTTTGAAATTGATAGCTTTTTCTATGATCTATCATACAATAATACTCTTGTTTAAGAAGGATGATCCTGTATATTCAGCTGAAAGCAGTGCGACTAGTAGTTTGTTATTTGGCGAGATCTTTTTGCTTTTTTTGAATATCATCTGAGATCCAGGGCACTTCCAACAGGAAGGAATATATGTGTTTCACCGACATGACTCAAGCTTTCGACAGATTCAAATATTACAAAAATATTACAAGAAAAGCAAACAAACTAGAAACTAATAAAAATTATATATAACATTAACACGGAATGCAAAACAGATATAAAAGTGGGATATCCACTGAGCAAGGAAGTAAAAAATAACCGCCGCACATACAGGTATTTGAACGATCTACGCCGCCAAAAGTCAAAAAATCAAAACACAAAATATTGCCAGGTAACCGACTACCAGAGACAGAGGACCCTTCCGAGAACAAAAGATAACCGCTTCCAACCCTACCCGTACAGTCTTACCTGTTTTATGTCAGTCGGAATTCGATCCTGTTACCTTGTGTACGTTATCAGTTCTCGGCGCTCTTAAAAATCATAATTGTGAAAGTGGAATTTTATGTCTATAAGTTCTAAAGTAGTGGAAAAAGTGATGGATTCTCAAAGTACAGGTATGTAACTATGTTATTTCATAAAACTTTTATCATTTACTTGTTTGTGAGTCAACGTAAGGGATGGTAAAGAAAGGTCTTTTTCACGAGTATTATTTTGTAAAAAAAATGTTTTACTGTCGTTTTCATACTTCCCTGATAGATTCGGCTATAATTTTGATAATATTCTAAAGTTGGTAGTTTCAGTAAATAATAAATCAAAAAACTGGCCCCGGATAAGTCCGGATAAGATACAATTATGGTCAAAATTGTGAGAAAAAATAGATTTTGATTTTATCAATTTTAACTTAACGATTCTTTGTTGTAGGTTCACTTGGTACATCGGGAATGAAGGTTGTGACCTGGAAATACTTGTTTGACCGCATGATGAAGGAAAATTTACCTTATTTGGAAGACAAACTAAATTGCTTGAAAAAACAACTTTTGTCAACTGAAGGATATACACAAGAGCAAATACAAACCTTAAAAAGAAATTTTTCTCATTTTAAATCTGTAGTTAAACGTAGATGGATCAAAGCCCATAATAAGGAAGACATATTTGTTCAATACAATAGTTCATGGCTAGAAGGAACCTTTGAAATTCCAGTGGTTGACAGTCTGCAAAATCGATCTGGTCGACCAAGCAAACCTTTTGAACAACTGAGCGAGAGAAGTAAAAGAAGAAAGACGGAGGAGCTTCGCTCTACTTTTGAAGAGGAGGTGATAGTGCATGCCGCGCAAGTTGAGTTGAGAAAAATGGGAAAGCGAGATGCTTCAAATGTACTCAAAGAAATCATCACTACACCAACTTGGGCAACGAAATATAAAAAGGTATATTATCGCACAAAATCATCAAAAATAAAAGTAGCCCTTTGACTGTCAAGGAAGCAATCCAAATGTACATAGACGCAGATCTAACAAGAGAGCAGTATGAAATCATAAGAAGGACGAACAAACATATTTTTCCGTGTTATAGCCTCCTACAAAAGGAAAAAAAAAAAGTGTTACCCGCCACCAGAAGCGTGCAAGATAACTAGCACTAGTGCGGAAGCTCAATTACAGCCCTTGGTGGATCTTACTGTTACACGATTGTCTGACTACCTGGAAGAAGTTTCGCAAACATTAAATGAACAAAAACGGAATACCCTAACGATGATTCATAAATGGGGTTGCGACGGATCACAACAATCCCAATACAAACAAAAGTTTGACAGTGATGTGGATTCGGATAGCAATATATTTAAAAGATGCTTCGTGCCTCTAAAATTAGTGTGTGGGAAAAATAATGAAAAACCCGTGTGGGAGAATCCGACTCTGTCTTCTCCGCGTTTTTGTCGGCCAATAAGATTTCGTTTTATCAAAGAGAGTACTGATGCCACAGAACAAGAAATTAACTAAGTGAATTAATCAGTTGATTCTCTCATTCCTACTGAGGTTGATTTGGATGAGAAAAAGTTTATAGTCAAACACAAATTTATCATGACAATGGTGGGTGGAAAAGTGTGTAATGCCGCTACTGGAACCACCCCAACAAGCCGGTGCTATATTTGTGGTGCAACCTCAAAGGATTTTAACCGATTGGATATAACAAAAGAAGTTAATCCCGAGGCAGTACAATTCGGTCTCTCAGTATTACATCTCAGGATAAGATTATTTGAGAGTGTCCTACATCTGCTTATAAACTGCCAGTAAAAAAATATAGAGAATGAAAAACAGAGGCCGAAAAGGAACTCGAGGAAGAAAGGAAACTTGAAATCCAGACCCGGTTTCGTAATGAAACTGGGTTATTGGTCGATATGTCAAAGTCAAATTTTGGAAACACCAATGATGGGAACACCAGTCGAAGATTTTTCGAAGACCCGAAATTGGCAGCAGAAATAACTGGTCTTAGCTATGACCTGTTATATAGGTTAAAAGTCATTTTGGAGACAATCTCAAGCGGACATAAAGGCAACCCAGAAAAATATGACAAGTATGCATCAGAAACTGCTCGTCTATATGTGGACCTCTACCCGTGGCATCCCATGACACCCACGATGCACACGATACTTGTTCATGGCGCAGAGATAATAAAAAATGCTTTGTTACCAATTGGGCAGCTGTCTGAAGAAGCCGCAGGGGCAAGGAACAAGCACTTTCGGTCTTACTGACAAGATTTTGCCCGAAAGTTTTCACGAGAAAGCTGCAACAGAGACATTTTTAATCGTTTACTTTTAAGTTCCGATCCTTTGTTGAGCAGTATGAGGCGAATAAAGAGGATAAAGTCACATTCATTCCTACCAGAGACGCTAGAAATGCTCCTGCCCGCAGAGCCGAACCCACTGTGTTCTTCTGGAAGTGAAGATGAAAATACATTTGTGGACGACAAAATATGATTGTTTATAGTGTATTTTTAACCCTCGTCGACGCAAAAGAGGGGTGTTATATGTTTAAATTTTTCATTTATTTTGTAAATAAATGTTTTCATTTAAAATATTTTTTTTTGTAAAATTAAGTTTCGTTTTTTTTATTTTTTATTACAAATTAAGTAATTTTATGCAAAGTAACTGATTAATTTAACTTGGTAATATAATTTAACATACAATAGAACCGAAAAATAATTTTGGCCGCGTAGATCGTTCAAATACCCCTATGTGCGCCGGAACAAGACAAGGCGATTCACTTAGTCCCCTTCTCTTCAACCTCGTCATGGACAGAAGAGTAGAGACTCTTCCAAAGACTAGAGGATACAAAATTGGTAACACACACTTCCACATAATCTACGTCAAGACGCGGTCTTCATCGAATCTGAGAACAACTTTCAGAAGATCTTTCACGTCTTCAATTTGGAAGCAAGAAAAATAAACATGATTATTAATACAACCAAGACAAAATGTATGGTAGTTTCAAAAGAATTACCAAAATGCAAGCTGGAGATCCAAGGAAGTATTACTGAACAGGTTAATAATCTTAAATACCTGGAAACAATGATCACAAGCTACGGAGACTCAAATAGGGAAGTAAGACAACAATCTATAAAGGCATCACTACTTGCAGGTTGTTTGACGGATATAGTCTGGAAAAATAAATACTTCACAATGAAAAGCAAAACAAGGATATATAAGATAACAGTGAGACTGATCTTCACCTATGTTATAGAAACAAAGGTTGACATACGTAAAGCAGCACAAATGATGAGGACAACAAAAATTAAGGATCAGGGACAAACATGGGAAAACTATCCTCGACAAAATGCGCGGTAAAATTCTACAAAAACTAAGGAATATCCAAATGGACCAGAAAACAATGGCATAAACACGTAGATCGGATGAACGACAACAGTCTAGCAAAAAGGATCCAACTCATTAAACCCTGCTGAAGAAAAGGGGCAGTCCTCCAAAAAGGTGGAAAGAATGCTGGACGTCCACATAACAAGAGAGCTAATGAGGATAAAACAGGCAGTATGCCTACTTATGTGACACACCATATAAGAAAGAAGAAGAAGAAGAATCTGGGGTCTAGGGCACGTCCAACATGAAGGAAATATTCCTTTTCTGTAGGATACTACAAAAACTGCATTTTTTAGTATTACGACAGGTATTCCATCAGCGCCAGAAGCTTTTCTAGTGTCTTGCTTCATTAAAATACGTTTTACGACACGCTCAAGACAATATCAGTTATTCTTGTCCGTACATTGGGAATGGTGAGTAATGTTCTTCCCTGGAAATCAACAGTGGATTTAGCGAAATTGTGACTAATGGTGTTAGAGATCGACTAAAATAACTGGGAATTTTTGGGATAGGTAAGAAGTTTTTAATTTCCTGATCGTGCGTTTTCTTGGTTTCGTCGATTATTTCTTTGCACCTATTCCGGAACTAACGAAAATGTTGCGATTTAAAACGTCAGGGTTTTTACACTATTATAGGTAGGCAAGATGTTTAAAAGCAACAGTTTGTATTTTTGATCAAACTAATATTTGCCGTTGGAAAAGTATTTCTGCGAAAAAGGGATGTAATCTTCTTAGCATAGTGAGACGGGTTGTCGGATCTGAAACAAGCGTTTAGCCGAGGGAAAGTTAAAAAAATATTCCATACGTTTTCCCACTTTAAAAATGTTTAGATATTGGCTTTTAGGCCTCTAGAGTGAGTTTCTGGCTGCTCATACCATACTAATTAAAACTTAACTTGGATTTAGGATTAAATTGTACAAAAACACAACCTTATCTTACCCTTTATTGTATTCTTGTCCGTTTTATTGACTCGGGTCCTGCTGGATTATTCTGTGATTTTAGCAAGGCATTCGACTGCGTCAATTATGACATGTTATTGAAAAAAAAAATGTTAGAAGCATTATAGGAAATTCAATAGAATTGATAAGACCCTTTTTAACTGCTAAAAAGCAGTTGGTTGTTCTCAATTATTATTGTTTTGAAGGCAGACACAAATCAAGTTCTTATGGGTGTCTAGGGCTACAATTATGATATGAAATTGGCATTATGCAAGTTATTCTTTAATTAATTTTCGATAGTATCAGTTTACCATGGAACACATTTTCCATTTCTTTTTTAACGGTGGCAGTTACAAATTGAAGAAAACCTCAAAATCTCATTTTAATTAGTCCCGGGCACTTATTTCTCTCCCAAGACAATAACAAACCGTTTCCTCATATTTATTACTCGCTTTTTCTTTTTAAAATACAATTTACTCACTTCATTACGGAACAAATCCAGTAAAATTGGCAACCGGGGACCGTCATTACACAGATGGGTCTGCCTACAATACCGTCTTGCCGGATCAGGTGTTTTACCGTAGTGTCCCGTCACAATGTATTATACGCATCTTACGTATAAGGAAATTTATGGCGTCGGTAGGCGTCGCACGGCGTCGCCCGACGTCTGTTACTTTAATTAGTTTTGTATTTGCGGCCGTTTATATGGTCGAAGTAGGTACAGAGCCGGAATTGCGATTTTCATATCGGACGAATTAAAAATAAGTAAGTTATAAAAAATTTGTACTTCTGGCTGATGTAAACTATATATATATATATATATATATATATATATATATATATATATATATATATATATATATATATATATATATATATATATATATATATATATATATATATGTACATATGTATATATATATATATATATATATATATATATATATATATATATATATATATATATTTCTTCTCACTCATTATATTTCATGGCTGAAGAGTCGTGATCAAAATCGGTGAAGGTAACGCCCTATGGTATCCTTCCACCGATCCCTAATCTGTGCCAGGCGTGACGCTACATGTGATGGAACTCCGGTTAGATTCTTCACTTGATCTAGCCATCTGCTTGGTGAGCGTCCTCTTGAGCGTTTACCAGCAATATAATCCCCCCACCACAAGTCTCTCCGGTCCGTCATCTTTTCTGGAAATGTGACCGAAATATTCTAGAATTTTGGCATTAACCTCAATTGTTAGTCTCCGTATTGTATTCCGTTTTCTCAGGATAGAGACGTTTGTGCGATGCGCAGTTCAGGGATACGACGCCAGCACCACATTTCAAAGGCGTCAATTTTTCGCACGGGCACTTGCATTTATTGTCCAAGTCTCTGCAGCATACAAAAAGATAGAAAACACAAGGGAATGAACTAGTTTCTTTTTAGTTCCTATGGTGATGATTTTATCTTTCCATTCCCTAGTCATTCGCAAAATAGCTATTTTTGCTACCGATGCATTTCATTATTTCTTTTGTAGAGCCATCTCTATTTGTTATTAGAGCCCTCAGATTATATATATATATATATATATATATATACATATATATATATATATATATATATATATATATATATATATGTATATATCACTCACTATATATATATATATATATATATATATATATATATATATATATATATATATATATATATATATATATCACTCACTCACAATCATTAATTCCGTTTTGCTACAATTATGTCGCAATCCTTTCCACTACAAGTTTCCACTCTGTTAATCAACTACATAACGTAAATTACTGATCTTATACCACCTTTATCCCATTCAAGCAGCTCTTATGATGTGCTCTGCTTATATGTTAAATTCTTCTTCTTCTTCTGACCCTTCAAGACGCTCAGAGTTGAGTATGGGTCTCCGTTAGTTATTTCCATTTTGTTCGCTTTTGAGCAGTTCTTATCCAGCTTAATCCCGCTGCTGTCTTAATATCATCATATCAACGTGTTATCGGTCTTCCTCTTGAACGTTTGTCAGTCCATGGTCTCCATTTTAGCATCTTTCTGTTCCATCTCTTGTCGTCCATCCCGCATAGTCCCATTTAAAGGGTGATACTCTATCTACTATGTCTATTACTTTGGTTTTATTCCTTATATAGTCGTTTCTTTTTCTATCCCGTAATGACAGACCAGCATCTTTCTTTCCATTGCTCTTTGGGATACTCTAAGTTTATTTACGATTTGTTTGGTAAAAGTCCAAGTCTGCGCGCCATAAGTAACCACGGGCAAAATACATTGATTATACAGCCTTGTTCGCAGGTGTAAGGGTATCTTGTTTTCTTTGTTTAGAGTGACTCTTTGACCTAGAAATATATAGTCTCGTACATTTTCTAATTTCTGGTGATGTATTTCTATGTTTGGGTCTTCTAGGCACATAGTTAAATAGTATCTATATACATTATATATATATATATATATATATATATATATATATATATATATATATATATATATATATATAAAAGAAAGAGGAAGGACAGTAACAGGGCACTGGCAACAAACAATCCTAAGTTTAACTACTGGGAAACGCCCTTATAAGGAGAAGAGATGAGCAATCAAAGATCTAAAGGCTCTAGTATCTGCTTTTTATTTTTATTATCGAGCTTTCGCTGCCTAATGGTAGCTTGTTCTGGATTCTAAAAATGCAAACCAGGTACAGAAAATAAACCAAAACGTTCGTTTTTTTTAAAATGTGATTAAATGAATTGTACGACTGTATGTGAAATTACTTACAAAAATGTCAGCAGTTAGTTCATCTCTGGTGAAGACAATGAAATTTGCATTTTTATTGGCCAGGTAGTATGAATTATTACACAAACATGATTAAAAGACATTTAGAGAGTTACACAAATATTAAAAATAAAACTTTGTCAATAAACATTAGTTAAAAATACTTTTTGAAGACCGAAACATAACTGCAAGAAACACCATGATGTTGAAATGGTACTCCATTTTAAAATTTTTGACGTCGAGTTTAGTAACTGAGAATTGTATTTACAATTCTTTCAATCATAAATTAGTATTTACTGTTGAGGAGGAGACTGACTGTGCTGTTCCGTTTCTGGATACTAGGGTTGTACGCTCAGAAAATAATACAGTCAAACTCGACTGGTATAGGAAAAAATCAAGTTCTGGTAGATATATCCCATTCCATTCTTATCACCCTATGAAACAGAAACTGAACATCCTCAGAGGACTAAAGAACAGAATAGATAAGATTTGCCACCCCTCATTTAAAGAAAAAAATGTAAAACTGTTAGAAAATATTTTGTTGGACAATTACTATCCTAAAGCTCTAATTAAAAAGAATTTTCAAAGACCCCCCCTTCAAATTAATCCAACTGTCACCACTAATGTCGATATTAAAGTAGGAAAGTTACAATATATTGAAGGCCTTTCCCAGTCCTTGTCTTCTCTTTTTAAAAATACAAACATTAAAATTGCTAATTACAACATAAAAAGAATGAATTGTTTTTATACCAATTTAAAAGATAAAACCGATACTTTACAAAGATCTAATATAATCTATGGCATTCCCGGTCAATGTGGTTTGGTCTACGTTGGACAAACTTCACAATAGCTCTCTAAAAGATTAGCGTTACACAAAAGTGATAGTAAACACAAACCTAACGCAACTAGCTTGAGCTTACACGTAAATAATACAGATCACAGAGTACAATATAACAACAGCTTCATTCTGGATGTTGAGACTAATTATTTCAGAAGAAGTTTCTTGGAAATGTGTTACATAAAAACCTGTAAAAATAATCTCAATCACAAAAAAGACATAGAAGGATTGAGCTCCATGTATACTTATTTACTAACACAAAACTATACCAAACCAATAAAAAAGAACGATCTTTATAAAAAAATTAGTTTCTAGTAAAGTTGACGTTTCTTCTCTCTTTCTATCATTTTTGCTATTTATTACCAGTTACTTTTCTATGTCTTCTTGTTAAAATTAAATAATTAAAAAATTAAATATGACAAATAGTAAATAATGTCCAGTATTAATTTTCTCTTTCAAATTTTTAAATTAGTCTATGAATCTCTTGATTATAAAATTAAAGAATTAATATAATTAATAATAAATAACTCGTCGAAGAGTAACATTCATCAAATTTAAGCATCCACCTAAAAAATTTACCACATCCCTAACTTCAATGCTTTTTATGGTTTTTTGTCGACCTGATGACGACATAGACTACCAACAATATCCGGTTCGGACTTAAATATCACTACTCTCTAAATGTCTTTTAATCATGTTTGTGTAATCATTCATACTACCTGGCCAACAAAAATGCAAATTTCATTGTCTTCACCAGAGATGAACTAACTGCTGACATTTTTGTAAGTAATTTCACATACAGTCGTACAATTCATTTAATCACATTTTAAAAAAACGAACGTTTTGGTTTATTTTCTGTACTTGGTTTGCATTTTTAGAATCCAGAAGAAGCTATCATTAGGCAGCGAAAGCTCGATAATAAAAATAAAAAGCAGATACTAGAGCCTTTAGATCTTTAATTGCTCATCTCTTCTCCTTATAAGGGCGTTTCCCAGTAGTTAAACTTAGGATTATATATATATATATATATATATATATATATATATATATATATATATATATATATATACATATATATATATATATATATATATATATATATATATATATATATATATATATATATATATATATACTATTTAACATATAAGCAGAGCACATCATGAGAGCTGCACTTGAATGGGATGAAGATGGCGATAAGATCAGTAATTTGCGTTATGCAGACGACATTGTTCTATTTCCCACTTCGGAAACAGAAATGATGAAGTTGATTAACAGAGTGGAAACTTGTAGTGGAAAGGATTGCTACTTAAACGAAAGTAATGATTATGAGTAGACCAACTAATAATAGTCCTGATGTGTATATATATATATATATATATATATATATATATATATATATATATATATATATATATATATATAAGCTCTGGAACCAGTGAAAGTTTTTTTTTTTATCAAAATAAAAACAAAATATTTTTCGATACTATATGATATGAAATATAGCAGGGGACTAAATAATAAGGTAAGTCAACTTTATTCTTTAAGTCATCAGACAACTCGAGAAAGATCTTAGGAAGTTTGCAAGATAAACTCCACGAACGTAAACAAAGTAGAATATAGAAGTTGTAATGTAAATTTTACTATAAATAAACTGGTTTTTAATTCGTTTTTTTTTCTTTTTTTATGGGCGTAGCACAAATGCTGCAGGAAAATCTGTAAAGCACTACACGAGTAACGCATGTGCGGAAAAAGCGATCGACGTTGGTCTTGAATCTAGAGATGTCAAGATTGTAACTACCGGATACAAAGTACCCGTTATTCGTCCAGATCCGAAGTACCGGGTAGTCGACAACAAATGTACCCGGTACCAGGTATCTACACATTGATGGTTGGTAACTGAGTCTGCGGCCAACCAAACGAAAACTACCAATGCCATACCGGTAGCGGTAAATACCTACTCGTCTCCAAGAAATATATCTCGTCTTCATCGGTGGCGTTCGGTTTCGATACATTCGGTATCAACAGTAATGATTAACAAGAATGGGGGCGTGTATATAATTAAAAATTATATATACATACATAAACCCGAAACTAAACTGGATGATAAATACAAACGGACAGCGCACAATTAGGAATGTAAGCAAGCATAGGTATATGAAATATAAGTACACATTTTGTCGCTTATGAATATTGAATTTAATATGAATATTTTTTTGATTAATAAATTAACTGGACACAATAATAAATACATAAAGAATAAATCAGGAATCTTGAAAATATTTATTCTCAGGCTTAATGTTTTAAATTGAAATAAGAAAATATTTTATTAATATAATACACAAATATAATACAGAAAATTATAAAAGAACCTATATATTTAAAAACAATAAAAATAAGTAAATGAATATTACAACAAAAATAAACTATAGAGCAGTGGAAACTTTTACGCTATTTTTCATTCTTTACCCTCAACAAAAACTGATTACAGTTGAGAAAAATCAGTTTATTTACATGATTTGATTTGAGTCTGTTACGCCGTTCAGTAATAATCTGGCCAGCCACCGACTAGTGTAGGTAGGTAATTGGCAACTACGTGACGAGATCGGTACTGTGTACCTGGTACAATGTAACGGGCACTTTTTTAAGAAATACCGGGTACCCCAAGCTCTTGAAAGTACCGATACTTCATATCACTACTTGAATCGCTGTAAGTTGTACTTGGTGAGAAACACTCTCCTGGGCAGATCATCACGTTTAATCAATCTCCCGATGAAGCTAACATGGTAAACGAAACTCGCGCCGGGTGCAAAAGTACAGTGTTTGGTGTAGTAGTTATCACTGCTGTCTAGCAACAGATTTCAAAATCCCAGGGTAATATATAGATATGCCCTTTATTTTGCATTTATTGGGTAGTTTTATTTTGTTTTTACGGGTTTTTAGGCAGCCCTAATATGGTTATTTTATCAGTTACAGGTTATCTAGTCCGTTTGGTAATAAAATTGTATTTCATGTCATCAATGGACTCTTCTTTTTACGTCAGTGTAACTATGTTAATTATTAAGGGCATATACCTAGTCATAAGGCAGAAAAAGAAGCGTTTTTTTTAGGATTTTTTTAGCAAAACTATTCATTACATAAATAAGGTTTTTATTTTATATAATAATATATCGTCGAACATAAGCCTCCCCTAAATACGCCCATCTTCTTCGATTTTAGGCTTTATTTATCCGGTTGTATCCCACTAGTTTTTTGATGTCGTCAGACCATCAGGTGTCCGGAGGTCCTCTACTTCTTTTCCTATTCCAAGGCTTCCAGTTGTTTACTTTGTGGGTCCATCGATTATCAGAGTGTCTTGCGATATGGCCCGTCCACCTCCACTTGAGCCTACTTATTCTCTCAGTTACATCAGTGATCTTGGACCTTCCTTGAATTTCCTTATAAGTCAACCTATTCCTCAACGAAACACCCAACATCCTCCTTTCCATTGCTCGTTGAGCTACTTGTAGGAAATTTATAATTTCTTGATTCAAAGCCACGTTTTTGTTCCGTATGATGATATTGGCAACACACATGGGCGACTTTCATATAATAATACATAGCATAAAATACAATTTGAAATTTTAATTTAAAAAAATGCTCTCGTGCTCCTGCGATTTTGAATCCAACCCTGCCGATACCACCGATGTAAATATGTACGGACTCTGATGCTGTCAAAAATTGATATTAATGGGGTGTATCTTAAGGGGAGGTATTTCCTTTAGTGCCGCCGGCGAGAGTTAATAGATGGTTGGTGAGTTTACGTGGAGTAAGTATACAGGCAATAAATTAAAGTTATGGTAATAATAATTTTTAAAATTAAAATTACGGTGGTATTACTGGAAAAGCTCGTCCCAGACCGAGTTTCATAAGGAGACGATCGTTTGTCGTTATTATTTCGTCCACTATGGGAAAATTTATGTTTTTCCAGTAATATCATATTATAACTCTTGAACGGTGAAGCATTGTTAAACATTAAGGGGCTATAGCAGTATAACTACTTAAAAATAAGGATATTTTTTAGATTTTTTGCATGCCAAATTGACATTTTTGGTCCAATCAAAAAATCCATGAGTCATGATACGACAAAACATGTCCTTAACATACAAAATTTAAGTCGATATAATAAATTTTTTTCGACTTACAGCGGCAGCAAATTTAAAAAATGCAGTTTTGAGAAAAACGCGTTTAAAGAATGACTAACGTGTAACACATAAATAATGATCTATTGCCACTACCTACCTTTGTGACTACTTTGAGTTCACTGAAGTATTAGATGTTTAACTTTCACTTGGGTGATGACGTCACGGCACTGGAATTTTAATACCTGCTCCGGCTCGTGTTACGCTTCCAAAGACGAGTTTATGAGCCCCGAGCAGCTGTGCCTGACGATAGCTGTATTTTCAAATATAAACACAGGCCGACTTTGATACTTCGATCTCTTATTCTATACATATAGAAACATCGAAATATGTAAAAAAAACCGATTTTTTGAAATTATCACACTGGTATGGCCCGTTAAGAAGATAAAATTTGAACGATTTTTGCTTTTTAATGTTTCAGTATTCAGAGTAACTGGACATAAGTCTCGCCTTGTTGGTTTTTTTCAAGAGTAAATACTATCTAGTAATAAAAAGGTCAAACAAATACTTACTAACTAAATATTTGTGTAATCATATACACATAAAATAAAATAATTTTCTCTCGGTACCCATCCGTGTGAGTATTTTTTTTATGGGTCTAGCACACGTGCTGCAGGGAAGTCCCTAAAGCGCTCCAGGAGCGGCACGTGTGCGGAAAAAGCACGTTGCTTTGATTTTCCCTCCTTGGTGGGTGTCGGCTTACTCGCCGGCACAACACTTTTGGCAGGTCCACTGGAAAGTATATTAATATAACTCCTACTATATTGTCATGAAACATATTTTTCATAGCTTTTTTTATACTAGATAAATTATTAAGGGGGAGGCCTGTGTAAACGACCGTTTCTTTGTGAATCATTTATTGAGAAACTATCATAATTATAAAAAAAAAATAAAAAATACATAAAAAAGAACAACTTTTTGGCTTCAAAAATATAGCCTCAACTTTTCAAAAAAATTCAAAATGGCGGAGCAGCAACTGCTTAAAGTTAACCCAAAAAATTCATTAGAATATGATTGCATTAATTTAAATTTACCAAAAATCAAAAATTGCCAATTTGGGACCATTTAAAAAAAATTAATCTTTTTTTAATAAACAATTGTCAAATATAAATAACTTTTTATAATTTTTGTACATTCATTCAATGGTCAATAGGTTAATGAATATCTGTATAAAATTTCAAGTGACTCCGTGAATAACTTTTTGGAGCTACATTGCATGGCGTGCGAAATTTTATGTTTTGAGAAAAAAAAGCGGTATACTGAAGCACGTGGTCTCTCAGCTATTCACCTGTTGGCGCTACCTTGGAGACGCTATCTAAACGAAAAAATATTGCTATTCTTCTCTTTAGTAATACTATCTATTACCAAAACACTGAAACAGGTAGTTTATTTAGTCATAAAACCTACAGGTAAAGCATTCACGCGCGTGCTTATACAGGGTGCCCCATATGTATAGAATAATAATTTCGCAGCATTTATTAATCAGTGTATCAAAAAAATGTTTAAATAAAAGTCATAGGGTGTTATACGGCGCACATGTTGACGTTGACAATAAAATGTTTTGAACTGTTAGTTCAAAGAAATTACGCCATCTTAAATTTTTTAAACAGAAAGCCCTGTATATTAATTTATTTTTGAGTCCTACTAAAAATTCTAAATATTATTTGTCTAACACGCCATATGTCTAAATTAAACTGTTTTGGAATTATTGATATTTGAAATTAAGGAGATCGAATTTAAAAAAAAATTAAGCTGGCTTGTTGCAAACATTTACTGTCAGGTAACGACTTAACGCGTCAAAAAATGATTTATTGACGAAAACGCTTATTGCTGCATTTTGTGAAACTACAATTTGAGCGTAATTTCATAATGGTACACTTAACAGAAACTGAAAGAATCACTTTGTTAATGATGGTTGGTTACGGCGACCGTAGGAGAACACTACAGGAGGTGTGTGATATTTTTAACGCAGAATATCCGAAACGAGAATCTATAATCCAATCCGTAGTTAGCAAAACATTAAAACGATTTAGACAATCAGGTCATGTTAAGGATCATTCTAAACCTAGACCTCCAAAAGTTAAAACAAGAGATGATAAAAAGTTAGATGGTTTATTGGAAATTACAGAAAATCCCCTTACAGCCACTCGTCAGCTTTGCCTAGACCACAACATAAGTAAAGATACCCTAAGTCGTATATTGAATGAAGAAAAATTGCATCCATACAAACCCATTCTATTGCAAGAATTATCTAAAGATGACTACAATAGACGCGTTGAATTTTGCGAGGTCATGATGGAACGAATCAATAACACAGGGCAACAAAAAAATATTTTTGTTTTGGTGCCTGGGATTTTAGAGCTGATTTTAACTATATTTGGGAAGCTAAATCTATACATGCAATCCGTTTTTTCTCTATCAGCTCTACTTTTTTAGATACATCAACTTATCTACCAATGTGGTTTTTATTCAGTATATTCATTTATGAGAGTTCTAAAATTATTATATATTCATTAATGTAGGTACAATGGTTTTATTGTCAGTCTGTAATTAAGTAAATTCCAGGTAAATCTATAAATAGTGGAACCATTGCCTATCAGGTACCTGAACTGACCCTTTTAATCACCTAACTCGGGTAAGTCTCGTCAGTTTGTGCGTTCTTACTAATGAGAGTAGATCGAATTCGGCGTGTAATTTTATGTTAAGAAAAGAGTGTTTTTGTGTTATTGAACAGAATTAAAATGAGTTCAGGTTCCAGTTCAAGAAGAAGTTGTGTAAATCAACCTGATGTGTTTTGCTATATATGCGGAGAATACATGTTTCAACAAAACAGACAAACTATTACTGACTTTGTAAAGCGAGCGTATCGTGGATACTTTGGAGTTAAGCTTGGTGATCAGGACAAAACGTGGGCCCCGCATCTCGTATGTAAAACTTGTACAGAGCATTTACGGCAGTGGACTACCGGAAAAGAAAATGTCTAAAATTCGGCGTACCAATGGTTTGGAGAGAACCAAAAAACCACTTCAATGATTGTTATTTCTGTTTAGTAAATACTAATGGAATCAATCGAAATAACCGCAGTAAGTGGACTTATCCCAATTTAGACTCGGCAATACGCCCTATCCCGCACTCAGATGAAATACCGATTCCAACATTTCATCAGCTACCACATATCTCTGATGACGAATATTTTCCCTCTGATCGCTCTTCTGATGCTAATAAAAGTTCTGATGCTAATGAAACTAACAGTGACTATGAGGGGACGTCATCAGTTCCTCAACGCTTCAATCAAAATGAATTAAATGATCTCACCAGGGATCTCAATTTATCGAAAAAAGCTTCTGAAGTACTGGCTTCTAGGTTGAATGACAAAAATTTACTGGAACAAGGAACCAAAATTACCTTTTACCGTACAAGAGAAAAAGATCTGCTACCATTCTTTTCTCAAGAAGACAATCTTGTATTTTGTCACGAAATTAGGGGACTCATGAAAGAAATGGGACTTTCTGAATATATTCCAGATGATTGGCGCCTATTTATTGACAGTTCAAAGCGAAGTTTAAAATGTGTCCTTCTACATAATGGGAATAAAATATGGTTCAATACCACTAGCTCACTCAACGAAACTGAAAGAAGAATATAATACCATAGCTTTGGTCTTGCAGAAGATAAGTATTACGAACATCAATGGATGATTTGTGTAGACTTAAAAATGGTAAACTTTCTTCTTGGGCAGCAAAGTGGTTACACGAAATATCCGTGTTTCTTGTGCCTCTGGGATAGTAGGGACAAAACACATCACTGGGTTAGAAAAGATTGGCCTCAGAGAGAAAAACATGGACGTTGGGGAAAAGAATGTCATTAACGAGGCTTTGGTTGAAAGAGAAAAAATCATACTTCCTCCGTTACATATAAAGTTGGGCTTAATGAAGCAATTTGTAAAGGCTCTTGATAAGAATGGGTCTTGTTTTGCATATATAGGGGTAAAAATGCATCAGTTGAGCACAGAAAAGCTCAAAGCAGGGATATTTGACGGCCCACAAATAAGACAATTAATTAAGGATCCTTCCTGCCTTCATAAATTCAATGAATCAAGTTGAACGAGAAGCTTGGACATCATTTGTTGCAGTTGTAGAAAATTTTCTAGGCAAACATAAAGCTCAAAACTATGTTGAAATGGTTAACAAGATGCTTAATAGTTTCAAATCCTTAGGGTGCAATATGAGTATTAAAATACACTATTTACACAGCCACTTAGACCGTTTTCCAGAAAATTTAGGAGACATGAGTGAGGAACAAGGTGAAAGATTTCACCAAGATATTAAAGTTATGGAGGACCGCTACCAAGGAAGATGGGACATGCACATGATGGCAGATTACTGCTGGAGTTTAAAAAGGGACATTCAAGAATGTCGCGGAAAAGAAGCTTTCCAAGTGTTGAGTGACTATTTCATTTCTTCAATGTTTTTTTTTTGTTTGTAAGTACGACATAATATTGTATTTTGTATAACTAAAATAAAAATTTCGTATCTACTTTTGTTTACTACACTTACGGATTTGAGTTACAATAATGTAACTTATATTTCTCTAAAATTGTATATCTTAAAAATTTGAGCTCCTAGGTACAAATGAATACGTTATTTGAATTCAGGACATCAAATTGATATAGAATCAGCTCAAAAAACCTCGACACCAAAACAGCTGTTCCCCTGTGTAATGATTCTAATCTAATTCATATTATTGTTTTTTCTTACGAGGCCACATTTTGTCTTAAAGAAAGAGTTAACAGGCATAACTGCCGGTACTGGTCTACTAAGAATCCCCACTGGATAATCGACAGTCATTCTCAAAGGCCACAAAAGATAAACGTGTGGACAGGTAATTGCAGACGTCATATCACAGGTCCCTTTTTTATCGATGGAAATCTTACAGGACACTGGTATTTACAGTTACTCCAAGAGCAAGTTATTCCAACTTGTGCAGGCCTTTTTCCCCGATGAAAATAATTTGGATACCCCTAACAGGAATCTGTGGTATCAATAGGACGGAGCACTTCCTCACTATGAAATCAGTGTTCGTAGATATTTGGATGCGGTTTTTCCTAATCGATGGATAGGCAGAAGAGGTGCTGTAGAATAGCCTACAAAGCGTCCCGACCTTACGCCACTCAGTTTTTTTATGGGGTGATAGGTACATTTAGAGTCCGAATTTCGATTTAAAACTTGGTGAGCACATTCTTCAGATGTTAAACTAACTTTTTATGAAAAAAAAAATCTTAAAAAATGTTTTTTACCCCGGCCTTCCCCCTTAAACGTAATGCACTTGTGATAATTTTCGCTTAATCTACACTCTATGAAGAAATTTTTTGATCAATACTTTTCGAGATAAGGGGGTGAACAGAGATTTTTGGCCACCATGCAAAGAAAAGTGTAAGTATTATATCATATATATTTGCCACTACATTCGCCATTCACCAGATAAAAAAAATTTTTCTTTTCACTTCCGATTTCACTCCCCAAAACTAATCTCTTAAGTCAAAGTTTACCTTTCAAAAGTACAGGACGGGTCTGATTGAGAAAATCTGGTGTGACAGAGAGGCGGACACCGAAGTGATCCCATAAGTTTTCCGTACGGAACACTAAAAAGTAGCAATATTCCTGATTGAACAACGTCAACAATAAAGATTGGCCTTGTGGCAGCATATTTTAGGCTTTCCTATTTTTGCAAACGGCAGATCTTAATATCAGAAAGAAATGGGTGCCAGTTATATAGAACACTGTTTGGTGTATTTTCTAAAAATTTTGGCACCACCTATTTTACGTCTACTTATGGATTTTGACTAGTGTAAAAAAATAAGAAAAAGCTGTAACTACAGTCTGTCAAGTAAGAATGTGTCCACGATAATTCATTTTTGGTAGATGCGAATCTAGTGATTTAACAAAAAACCGGTAGAGGGAATCTTAGTCTTTCTTTGTTCCCATCCAAAGGGGCCTAAAATGACACATTTCGCGGCCCCTAAATATATTAAAAAGTCGGTATCGTTTGTGAAGAAAAGGGTAAATTATTTTAACGAGACGAAAAATGTTGACGACTTGGTACACTCTGCCCGAAATTGGCGATGCGTCAAGGAGCGGAAAAATTAAGAAAATCAGCTTTGAGTGTGTCCCATGAGGCCATTCGATAATATCTTCGTGCTCATGATGTCGAATTTCGAAGCAAGTTGAAGAACCCTTTGCTAGGCGAAAATCACGTCGTGAAGCAGCTCGCTTGGGCCCACAATAAGATACTAGAGTGGCCCTCACAATCGCCGGACACCAAGCCTATTGAAAATTTGGTCCCTTGTAAAGCTTAAAGGAAAGAGTCTGACGACTGACAACTCAGTTGTCGCACCGAGATTCGAAAAATTTTCAGGGTACCCAGAAAATCTCGTCGACAGCATGCCTCGAAGATATCAGGCGATTATCGATACAAGAGGCGATTGGACAACTTACTGAGGTAATTGCGCCATTGTTAGCACACCAACGAATAAATTAATGGTAAAAAATGTTCTCGAGACACATTTTTTCAAGAATACGAGCGGTCACATTCTAATTTGATAAACTGTAAAATAAACAGACAGACAGGCGGACACCAAAGTGATCCTATAAATGTTCCATACAAAATACAAACGGTATAATATTCATATAGTAATAAATAGTTTTTACGAATTTAAAGTCATACTTATAGGTTACTAAATCCGTTTCAAAGATAAAATCTACTTTATGAATTCAATCCAACACGGTAAGTCGCTAAGTGTGAAGCTGAGTCATTCTCAATCAGTTATGGCTTAACTCAGCTTATTGACGAACCAACACGGATCCCTGATCGAGACGGGGAGTTCGCCAGTCTTCTTGATCTGTTTTTAACCACCAATCCGGAGATTTACACGGTCACCGTAAATCCGCCGTTAGGTTCTTCCGACCATAAACTGCTTTCGACATCGAGTATCCTGCCAATCAGTGACGGAGAGGCGCCTAGGCCGCGCAAGATTTGGCACTACAAATCTGCTAAATGGGAAGATCTCATGGAATACTTTCGAACTTTCCCTTGGATGGACGTTTGTTTTCGATCCGATAACCCATCTGACTGCGCCAGGGAGGTCTCCGATGTTATTTTGGCTGGTATGGAAGCTTACATCCCTTTTTCGAAGAAATGCTCCTCCAACGGCAAGCCTTGGTTCGACCGAAAATGCAAAGAAGCTGTTGCTTCTAAACATATTGCCTACCGACAATGGCGTGAAAATCCTAACACCTTAAATCGAAACATCTTTGTTCATGCCCGGAACAGATGCAAGGGAATTATCGACGAAACCAAGGAGGCACACAATCAACGAATTAGAAACAAACTTCTGGCTTGCCCCAACAATTCCAGGTCCTTTTGGGCAGTCGCTAAGGCAGTTAGTCAAAACTTTACCAAATCCACGATACCACCACTCACACGGCCAGATAATTCCATTGCAACCACACCTGTTGAGAGAGCGAACTTGTTGGCTGAACTCTTTGCTTCACATTCTACTGTCGATTTCCAAGGAAAAACACCACCTACTATTCCCATATTGCAGTCAAGGATGCCCGATGTTGTCTTCAGACAGCGCATCATAAAGCGTATTTTAATGAAGCTAGACACCAAGAAGGCTTCTGGCGCTGACGGAATACCTGCCATAGTTCTCAAAAACTGTGCAAGGGAACTAACACCAGTTTTCTGTAGACTTTTTAACCTATCCTACAGAAAGGGAATATTTCCGTCCTGCTGGAAATGTGCCACGGTTCAGCCGATACCTAAAAAAGGTAGGAAGACCTTGCCAAATAACTACCGACCAGTTGCACTGCTTTCAATAATATCGAAAGTCATGGAAAAGGTTATCAATGAGCATCTTCTAAAATATCTTGAACGATTCAATATTATTAGCGATCACCAATATGGTTTTCGTAAACATAGATCAACAGGAGATCTTCTGACTTATGTAACACATGTTTGGAACAACGCAATTGAACACTTTGGAGAATCTCGAGCGGTTGCTCTTGACATATCCAAGGCATTCGACCGTGTTTGGCACGATGGACTGTTGGCTAAGTTGCGCTCTTATGGTATGTCTGAAAGGTTCTGTTTGTGGCTCTCATGTTTCCTCAGAGAGCGTTCTTTACGAGTGGCGGTCGACGGATTTCTTTCTAACACCCTCACTATCAACGCCGGTGTGCCCCAGGGCTCCATATTGTCTCCTACTCTCTTTCTCATTTACATTAACGATCTGCTGGAAAAGACCGGGAATCCAATCTATAGCTTTGCAGATGACAGTACGCTTGTCTCTTCATTCACCTTGAACGCTCGGACATCGGCTGCTCAGGCGAATATCCGCAGACAGCAGGAGGTCGTTCAACTTAACAAAGACCTGGAAGAAATTCTATCTTGGGGTGACAGTAACCAAGTGGAATTTAACGCTACAAAAACCCAAGCGGCAGTTTTTTCTAAAAAAGTTAACGTTGCTGAACCCGACATAGTTATGTCGGGGCACTCCATTCCCCTAGCATCGTCGCTCAATTTGTTGGGCGTTAGTTTGGGAGCAAATATGTCTTGGCATGAACATGTTGCAGGCATAGCAAGGAGAGCTTCTCAAAAATTGGGAATATTATTTAGAAACCAGAAAGCTTTACACCCCACAGCAACTGTTAATTCTTTACAAAGCCCAAATTCGACCAACTATGGAATACTGCTCCCACGTTTGGGGCTCCGCTCCCAAACATACACTGCATTTGTTGGATTCTGTTCAGAGAAGAGCGGTCCGTCTGATTGGGGACCCGGAATTGACCGGCGGCCTTGATTCGCTGGAACATCGAAGAACGGTTGGCGACTTGAGTCTGTTCTACAAGTATTTTCATGGAAAGTGTTCGCAGGATGTAGCCCGCTTAATTCCTCCCAAAGCGGTGCATGTTAGAAATACACGTCGCGCTGGTGCTTCGCATCCATATGAGGTTCAGCTTGTTACTCCGCGTACGACGCTTTTCAAGCAATCTTTTATATGGAGAACGTCATCCCTTTGGAATAATTTGCCCAGCGCTGTGTTTCCCACCGAGTACAATTTACAGCGATTCAAGAACAACGTGAATCGCTTTTTCCGCACTCGTGCCGCTCCTGGAGCGCTTTAGGGAATTCCCTGCAGCACGTGTGCTAGACCAATAAAAAAAAAAAAAAAAAGTCGCACAGCTAAACCAGGAAGAAATCCGTAAATAAGTCGCAAAGTTGACGGTAAATTCCGATATGTTCTTTTTTCGAGCCCGCTTAAATGACGGTAAAACCTCTTTGGGAGCTTTCATAAATGTTCGAAGCATTTAAACCTATTTATTCGGGTTAGTAAAACAAGAAGTTGAGGTTTTTCTAGTTTATCTTATTCTTGACTCAAGCTTGTTTGCCTATGAGGGGGCTATACATAATTTAGGGCCGTTATTGACCAAGTAAACACAATTTCTCAAGAGAGCAATTAGTATATTTATTAAAATTAGTTTTAACATCGCTTTCTAATACTACTCAGTATATATCACCACTACACCAAAACACTTTATTTTTGCACTCGACGCGCGTTTCGCTAACCATGTTAGCTTCATCAGGAGCGATGATTGACTAAAGGTAAACTACATATCTAACCTATTTATACTTAGCCTAACCCTAGAATTACTCAAGCGGAACTAATGACATAGGCAAGGCCATCAGTTCTGGTCTAGTAACCAGTAGAGGGGACTATAAGGAATAGGCCCTCTGTCTTTATTTAAACTACTTTTACATTTTATGATTTCCATACTTTCGTATGCGTTCAACAATCTCCTATCAGATACATTTTTTATTAATCTTAGATTATCTAATGTTACAGTATGATCAGCTTCAAGGGCATGTTCGGCAATGCTAGACTTTTCTGTTCTATTGTATCTTAAGTGTGCTAAATGTTCTTTAAATCGTGTTTTAATTGACCTTTTAGTTTGCCCAACATACTTTTTGTCACAATCATTACAACTAATTTCATAAATTCCACTTTTCTCACAATTGGGAATCTTATCTTTGGGATTTCCTAAGATATTCCTCAGATTGTCTGATGACTTATAGACTAAGGTGAGGCCTACCTTATTAAATACCTTATTGAGTCCCTTGCTATATTTCGGATTATATGGTATGGAGACATACTTGGTGTTATTTTCTTCGCGTGTAAAAAAGGTGGAATTCTGAATATTAGACCTAAATTTATGTCTATTTATTAGCTTATTTACTAAGTTATCGTCATAACCATTAACTCTAGTTATATTTCTAATACGATTCCTTTCTTTATTAAAGTTTACTCTATTCAGAGGGAAAGTGACCAAACGATGAACTAAAAAATGTATTGAGGCTAATTTATGTTGTTTGCAATGAAATGAATCATTAGGAATATATCTATCTGTTACTGTGTCCTTCCTATAGATATCAAATTCTAATCTATTATTATTTTTAATAATTAAAATATCTAGAAAAGGCAATTGTCCTTTGTTCTCAATTTCGTACGTGAATTTAATTGAATCATACCGGCTATTTAATTTAGAAACAAAATCATCAATATTTGCTTTCTTTGTATCAAAAATCGCGAAAATATCATCCACATACCTATACCATACCCTTGGGAAATATTCGAATTCTTGACTGGCTTCGATTTCAAACTTACTCATGAATAAATTGGCTATGAAAGGTGACAAGCAATTACCCATAGCTGTTCCTTCTTTCTGAACATAAAATTGATTGTTATATTGGAAATAATTTTGGTCCATGCAAAGTTTAGATAATGTTAAGTATTCACGAATAATTTCGTCTTCAAAGTCATTCATTCTAAGTAATTCTTCGAGATATTGTAAAGTTTGTGGAATTGGCACACTTGGGAATAAAGAACTAACATCAAAAGAAATTAAGACTTCACCTTCATTAAGAACTAGATTTTTTGTTTTATTAATGAATTCTAACGAATTCCTCACTGCGAAATTATTTAATGGTAACTTCTCAAGTTCTTTTGGTAACCATTTGGATATTAAATATGTGGGTGATCCGACCGATGAAACAATGGGTCGCATTGCTTTTCCAGGTTTGTGAATTTTGGGTAAGCAATACAATTTTGGTATGGTCGGATTACTCGCATTTAATTTAAATTTTAGCGAATCGGAGACAAGGTTCTTACATTTTTTAAAAGAATTTTTAACCTCTGATATCATTTTCGGTAATGGATTTCTTATTACCTTTTCATAAGGGCCAGATTCGATAAGATTATCTACGCGTTCAAAATAATCTTTCTTATCCAATATAACAACCTTATTTCCTTTATCCGCTTTTAAGTAGAAGACATCTTTCTTTTTCAATCCTTTAACTACTTTTATATTTTTTCGTGAATTAGAATTTGTGTTGTTAACTATGTTTTTCGAAATTTGATTGCGACATGCTTCCCTAACAAAGGTTTTACTATTTTCTGGAAGTGTGCTAATGGAACAAAAATGGCTTGACTTAGAAATCAAGAATTTGTACACAAAACGTAGTATGTTAGAAGTAGAATCATACAGCATATTCAAAAAACTTACTTCAGGATTAAACAATATTGAATATGAAGTATGGAGCGAGTTCCAGAGGAAAATGTTTTTTAGTTATTGATATTCAATATAAAAAGAAATTCTCTATTCTAAGTAAAAAATTAAAAAAGCTCTTGCCGAAGAAGAATAGTCCTCAGGAACTCGTAAATATTGTAGAGAATCATTCGTCTCAATCCTTTACACGAAATGAAATTCGCATCTTAAACAAAGGTCTTAACTTTGCAGTACCCCCCCTCCTAGAGATAATTTATCAGAAATGGTTGCTCACATTGAAAGTTCCATTAGCACACTTCCAGAAAATAGTAAAACCTTTGTTAGGGAAGCATGTCGCAATCAAATTTCGAAAAACATAGTTAACAACACAAATTCTAATTCACGAAAAAATATAAAAGTAGTTAAAGGATTGAAAAAGAAAGATGTCTTCTACTTAAAAGCGGATAAAGGAAATAAGGTTGTTATATTGGATAAGAAAGATTATTTTGAACGCGTAGATAATCTTATCGAATCTGGCCCTTATGAAAAGGTAATAAGAAATCCATTACCGAAAATGATATCAGAGGTTAAAAATTCTTTTAAAAAATGTAAGAACCTTGTCTCCGATTCGCTAAAATTTTTAAATTAAATGCGAGTAATCCGACCATACCAAAATTGTATTGCTTACCCAAAATTCACAAACCTGGAAAAGCAATGCGACCCATTGTTTCATCGGTCGGATCACCCACATATTTAATATCCAAATGGTTATCAAAAGAACTTGAGAAGTTACCATTAAATAATTTCGCAGTGAGGAATTCGTTAGAATTCATTAATAAAACAAAAAATCTAGTTCTTAATGAAGGTGAAGTCTTAATTTCTTTTGATGTTAGTTCTTTATTCCCAAGTGTGCCAATTCCACAAACTTTACAATATCTCGAAGAATTACTTAGAATGAATGACTTTGAAGACGAAATTATTCGTGAATACTTAACATTATCTAAACTTTGCATGGACCAAAATTATTTCCAATATAACAATCAATTTTATGTTCAGAAAGAAGGAACAGCTATGGGTAATTGCTTGTCACCTTTCATAGCCAATTTATTCATGAGTAAGTTTGAAATCGAAGCCAGTCAAGAATTCGAATATTTCCCAAGGGTATGGTATAGGTATGTGGATGATATTTTCGCGATTTTTGATACAAAGAAAGCAAATATTGATGATTTTGTTTCTAAATTAAATAGCCGGTATGATTCAATTAAATTCACGTACGAAATTGAGAACAAAGGACAATTGCCTTTTCTAGATATTTTAATTATTAAAAATAATAATAGATTAGAATTTGATATCTATAGGAAGGACACAGTAACAGATAGATATATTCCTAATGATTCATTTCATTGCAAACAACATAAATTAGCCTCAATACATTTTTTAGTTCATCGTTTGGTCACTTTCCCTCTGAATAGAGTAAACTTTAATAAAGAAAGGAATCGTATTAGAAATATAACTAGAGTTAATGGTTATGACGATAACTTAGTAAATAAGCTAATAAATAGACATAAATTTAGGTCTAATATTCAGAATTCCACCTTTTTTACACGCGAAGAAAATAACACCAAGTATGTCTCCATACCATATAATCCGAAATATAGCAAGGGACTCAATAAGGTATTTAATAAGGTAGGCCTCACCTTAGTCTATAAGTCATCAGACAATCTGAGGAATATCTTAGGAAATCCCAAAGATAAGATTCCCAATTGTGAGAAAAGTGGAATTTATGAAATTAGTTGTAATGATTGTGACAAAAAGTATGTTGGGCAAACTAAAAGGTCAATTAAAACACGATTTAAAGAACATTTAGCACACTTAAGATACAATAGAACAGAAAAGTCTAGCATTGCCGAACATGCCCTTGAAGCTGATCATACTGTAACATTAGATAATCTAAGATTAATAAAAAATGTATCTGATAGGAGATTGTTGAACGCATACGAAAGTATGGAAATCATAAAATGTAAAAGTAGTTTAAATAAAGACAGAGGGCCTATTCCTTATAGTCCCCTCTACTGGTTACTAGACCAGAACTGATGGCCTTGCCTATGTCATTAGTTCCGCTTGAGTAATTCTAGGGTTAGGCTAAGTATAAATAGGTTAGATATGTAGTTTACCTTTAGTCAATCATCGCTCCTGATGAAGCTAACATGGTTAGCGAAACGCGCGTCGAGTGCAAAAATAAAGTGTTTGGTGTAGTGGTGATATATACTGAGTAGTATCATTGTGCCAAAGATTCCACATTCCCAACTTAGTATCGCTTTCTAATGAACAAAAAACTATTTTTTTGGATTTATGTATTTGTATACAATATATAATAATAAATATAAATAATTTGAAGGCTGACTTGGTTAGAAGGTTACAATCTACATTTGAATTAGACATCTCAAATCCATTAATTGGCGCCAAATGACCTTTGATGTCGACGCGCCTTATCTTAACATAATCATCATCATCAAATCCCTTAAAAGCAAGAGTATTCCATCAATATGTACTGCCGGTATTAACATATGGCACTGAAACGTGGGCTTTAAATAAAAGTATAATACTCCATGTAACCCAAAGAGCAATATTTATTTATTTATTTATTATCAATAAACGGGAAACCCCATTATAAAAGTTATAATATTCAATATATTAATTAATAACAACAGTATAGTAATGAGTATTTAGATAGAACCAAAAAAAATATGATATAACATCACAGTTCAAAACAGCCAATCTAATAAACAGGAAACATATCAGTAGTCACACACTACTTTAATGACTTGCCTTTTAAAGCCAGACAGCGAGCTTCCGAATGGATTGATGGAAGGATTATTATTTAGCAAGAGCAAGGATCTCCTCAATGGAGAGTGGACTCCATAGTTAGTACCGTGATGACCGATGACAAATATCTCATTTCTTCTTAAGCAACGTTCTGGAACCTTCAACTGTATCTGTCCTAAGAGGGGTGGACAATCGGTAACACTATTCAGCAATTTAAATATCGTGGAAAGATCTGACACCCTTATCCTGTCCTCTAATGTCCGCAGACCAAGCATACTAGCCAGGGCTCCTCTGTCACCAACCAACCCCAATCTATGAGAGCAATATCCAATAAATTTATTCTGGAGACGTTCAATCCCTGCGCTGTGAACATTGTAGTAAGGTGAGCAAAATTCCTTTGTAGTTTGCTATCAACTTTCCAGAAAACGATGAACTTTTTGTCATCTTTGGAGTTGGAAAATCGTTATGAGCCTCACTCTTTGCGAAACTAAGGTCTGTCCATCGACCCGCACAGCCAACCCTCTCTGTTCTGGATGCGAATATTCCCGGTTTAAGAGGAATATTAGTATCTGTCTTCTTGTCAGAATTGATCTCCTTTGCCAACGAGAGGAGGTTCTGGAGTTACAAAACTTTGATGTTATGTGGTTAAAAATAAAGATTCAACAAACCACGAGGTTTATATGCTGCCTCTATCGATCACAAAGTGTTACTAACTTTAGAACACTGTACGTTTCTCTTGCAGATACCATCGATCATTTACAGATTAGCTACCCAAGTGTCCAAATTGCCATCCTGGGCGACTTTAATGTCGACAACATCAACTGGCTTAGGTATTCAAATACGACTGACGAACAAGGTCATAAAGTTGAATCATTCTCAATCTGATGGGGCTTTATTCAGCTTGTCAATAAACCAACACGGATTCCTGATCGAGGCAGAGTTAGCCAGTTTGTTTGACCTGTTTTTAACCACCAGAGATGTACACTGTCAATGTTGATCCGTCGTTAGGTTCTTCCGACTATAAACTGTTTTCAACATCGAGTGGCCTATCGAGTAGTGGCAGAAATGCGCCCAAGCTGCGTAGAATTTGGCCCCAGAAATCTGCGAAATGGGAAGAACTCATAGAATGTTTTTGAATGTTCCTTTAGTTAGACATGTTTTAGAACCTACCATCCTATTGACTGCGCTAAGGAGATTTCCAATTCATTTTGAATTTTACGCGATTTCGACGAAAGTCTGAAATCGACTGATACTTTTACTAAAATACGTCGTAGATGAAGGTTCCCTCTACCGATTTTTTGTTAAATCGCTAGAATAGTATCTACCAAAAATGAATTATCGCGGACAGGTTCTTACTTGACAGACTGTACTTCAAACTTCTTCTTCTTTTCTTCTTCTTTATATTAGGCATTCCTGCCTGTTTTCTTACAATGTATCGTCGCTACAGGTCGTCGTTCCATCTTTTTCGTGGGCGTCCTATACTCCTTCGGCCCATCGGTGATTTATCTCGAGCTATTTTCACCAATCGTCGTTCGGGCATTCTATTTATGTGTTGCATTCCAAATGTTGAGACTTGCGAGAGTCATGTCGACCATTGTTTCCGAAGTTAGGGATTCTTACCCTTTGTACCCTATTTATCCTGGAAACTGTTATCATGATCTTTAAAAAACATCGTCTTGAGGCAATGCCAGTCAGCCGGCACACCACTAGGCGAGCGTTCGTCCTGCCATTGCCGGCCCCGAAATCGGAGCTGATCAAATCTGCAATTGTTTATAATGGCAAAAAAATATATAATCATCTGCCTCTCAAATTGAGCGGACTGAATTGCGAGAGGGTCTTTACAGGAAAGACTAGGGCCCTACTTATAAAAAAGGCGTACTATGCACTTAAGGAATTCTACAATGATAGACTGGAATAAGCATATAACAGTAGTTGAGTGGTTGGCATTTGGGTTGACTTATGTGTAGTTTTTATTTCTTTTATTTTGTATTTACTGCACTGACTACTAATCTTGTTCTGTTTCTTTATTTTTTTTCTTTCTTTGAATTTGTGTTTATTAATATAATGATAATTTAGTTAAGCTTGCTTTGTCAACAAATACGTTGTATTTTAGGATAATAAAGCATATTTCTATTCTATTCTATTCTATCCCAAAGCAATTTTTCTTAATATTTTCATTTCACTTGTCTGTAAGTATCTCTGAGTTTTGCGTATTTGTGGTCTGGTCTCTGCTGTGTAGGTCAAAACTGATCGAACTACAAATTTTATATATACGAGATTTTACTTCTGTTCCCAAGTATTTATTTTTCCAAATAGTGTTATTCAAGCATCCTGCTATTCTATTGGCTTTTTACTCTTTTATTTCTTCTTCTATGTTGTTATATGATAATTTAATTCCCAAATATTTAATTGTCATCACCTCTTCTATAATCTGATTATCGATTTCCAGCTAGCACCTAATTGGTTTTTCGGATATAACTACTGATTTGGTTTTTTCAGCCGATATTTTCATATTAAATTTCTTTGCTGTTATATTAAACTGTTGTAATAATCTCTGCAAGTCATCTTCATTCTCAGCGACTAGGATAGTATCGTCGGCATAACACAATATTTGGATCTCTTCATTGCCCATTTTATAGAATTTTTTTATTATTACCTGTTTAATTGTTTCATCTAATTTAATGTTAAACAGTATGGGACTCAGTGAGTCTCCTTGTCTAATGCCAGTTGTTACCTCTATGGGTTCAGTTAACTCCGAATTTACTCTAGCTTCTATTGTATTTCTTTTGTAAATGTTCTGAATTAGTTTTATTATATCCAACGGAATATTTTTACCATAAAGAGTGTGCGTCTTGCAGCTGTACTCTATCAAATGCTTTTACCAAATCTATAAAGCATAAGAACGCTGGTTTGTTATACTCAATTGATTTTTCAGTAATTTGTCTGATTACAAATACTGCGTCGTTACAGGATCTTCCGCTCCTGAACACTTGTTGTTCTTTGGAAAGCTGTATAAGTGGAGTTGCTTTATTGGTAACAATTTTTGTCGTCAGTTTTAAAGTTGTGCACAAGAGATTAATTCCTCGATAATTATTCGGAACGGTTTTTCCTTCTTTTTTAAAAAGTGATATCATTATGCTTGTTCTCCATTCTTCTGGTATTCGCGATCCCTGTGTTATTTTGTTTATGAGCTTTGTCAATTCTTTAGTCAGTTTCCCTCCTCTGTACTTTAATAGTTCATTCTGTATTTAGTCCTTACCAGCTGATTTTTGGTTCTTTAATTTATCATTTATTTCTGATGTTTCGTTGATTACTATTTCTGGTGTTTCGGGTGCCAAATTTTCTGTTATATTATACAATTGCTTTATATAATTTATCCATCCATCTTTTTCGATGTATTTTACTTCTATGAATTCTTTCATTTCCTCTCGCTGTCCACGTATCATTCTCCAAATCTCCTTTTTCAGGCCATAAAAGTCATGTCCATTTCTTTAGAGCATTTTTCCCACTGTTTAATCTTCTTTTTTCTCATTAGTACGTTTGTTTCATTCCGGACTTCATATGTTTCTCTGGTTTTTCTTGATCTATATTTAAGATAGGCTTTTGTTTTCTGTTGGCATTTTAATTGCACTTCCTCGCAGAAACCAAGGTGTATTATTCGGTCTTCTTGATGTTCTGTTTATTTTACGTTCCCCGAGTGCTTCTTTTGCTGCGTTTATAATATTATCCTTCATCTTTCTCCAACTGTCTTCTATGTCTTCTTCCTCTACAACTGGGTTGTTATTTATTTTGTTCTCCAATCTCGTCTGGTAGAGATTTTTTATTGATTCGTTTGTAGGCTTTCTACCTTTGTCTTTGTTTCGTAAACTGTTAGGCTTGTTTGTTGAGGGCTCTTTATTGTCATTGTGGGTACTTAAAACGACGATAGCAATTTCATCAAGCATTTTTTTATATAATGTCATTTTCATGGACTACTTATACAGAACTACAGATACCGTTGCACTCTTAACGAGCAGAAAGGTTCTCCTACCTGCACCTGCAGCCCATAGTGGAGATTGTACACTCTGAAACTGAACTCCCACACGTATAAATTAACAAATATCCGAATGTCTAAGCAAATTTAAATGACAATATCGATTTAACCAAAACATTGCTGTGCACGACAAGATACACTGACATAACTAAATAAGCAGATTGATCAAAGTAACCCATATAATTTCGAAATAGCAAATACAGATATTTAATCTTGCTGACGAGCATTTATCCAAGTCAGTATTACAGTCAGTATTACTCAGATATCATATCGGTATATAAATAGACCTATTAGGTTTGAGGATATTGTCTGATGCATGTAGCGGAATGGTGCAGTTTGTTTATTTATGACAGGGCTTAGGTGTGGTTTTTGGACATAAATGCAACTGAATATGATTAGTTGTAAAAACTAGACCAGTTATTCGTGAAAGAATGTCCTAAGTGTATGGCAATGATGGCTCAACTTATTTTCAAATAAAATTTTGGTGTAAACACTCCCGATATAGACGATAACCAATTGAGGATGACCTAAGATTAGAAAGATCGGTTGAGGTAAGAACTGATCGACAAGTGTTGATACCGGTGCATTGCTAAGGAAGCCAGTGAGGAGGAGGAGGAAATGACGTGCAACAAATTGCAGAGTCCACAAGGCACCCCCATTTCAAGCCGATACCGAAATCTGTAGATTCACATTGTTACAGCATCCACTCTATAGTTGTAGTTTTGCAGGCTGGTACTCTGTTTCGATCAGACATTGGAAAAAGACCTTAGGGCTCGAAAATTTCCTTCAGATGATGAGTTCAAAGCTGCTGTAGTGTCATTTTTACGAGGGACGCCTTTTAAATTTTTACAAACGACCACTAGATGGTGCTATTGAGATGTGACATTACAATTGTTTTAAAATTTGACATTTGTTATTGTTAAAACAGTGGCAACTCAGAAATTAGCAGAGTAGATTGTTTGCAGTAAGCGTTTAAAAAAAAATTTCGTCATGGTCATGCTTCCGTAAGCGATGAATCTCGTGAAGGTCGAACAAAATCGGTTGTTGTTCCAAAAAACATCGATGCTGTGCGCAACATGATTGAAGAGGATCGGCATGTGACTTACCGTAAGATAGAGGCATCCTTAGGCATATCGAAGACTGTTTACCTGAATATTTAGCTATGAAAAAGATCTGTTTCCGGTGGATTTCGAATAATTTCACCGAAACTCAATGTCTCATTGTCCGTATTTACCTGATTTATCGCCTAACGACTTCTTTTTGTTTCCGAATGCCAAAAAAATAGTTTTGAGAAATTATAACACGATTTCCACCAAAAAACTTTGTTCTTTCATTACTTTTGTAAAAACTTAAAAAGTAGCCCTCGTAGAAGCTCCTACAAAAGGATTTTTTTTGGGATTTAGTCAAACACTTCGAGAAACGTAGGACTACGTGTATTAGTGTAAACGTTGGAACCAGCACGACCATTTTTTGGCACGCAGGTCGGCTGCAGCGCGGGATCGGTTTTCGATACAGAGCGTCGCGACAACAGCTATTTTACCTTGTACTTGTTTAAGACGCTGCATCCCAAAATAGCAATTTTTTTGGTCATTTTAGGTTAGGACACTCTCCTATGGGTAAGGTCCTGTTTCCTTTTTTTGACTATTTCGTCCTTTTTGGACCTACTCTGGAATTACTAGTAAAAAAGACCGTTTTTTTTTTACAGGAAAATCTCTAAAATGCTACAGGAGAGACACGTGTGCAGAAAAAGCAATTCACGTTTGTCTTGAATCACTGTAAGTTGTAGTTGCCACAGTCCTGGGCAAATCATTTCAAAGGGATGAGGTTCTCAATATAAAAGACTGCTTGAAAAGGGTTGTACGAGGAGTAACAAGCTGAACTTCATACGGATGTGAAGGATTAGCGCGATTTGTATTTCTAGCATGCAGCGTTATGGGAGAATTAAACGGGATACATCCACTGAACACTTGGCATGAAAATACTTGCAGAATAGACTCAAATCACCAACCGTTCTACGACGTTCCAAGGAACCAAAGTTGCTGGTGAGTACTTCAGAGTTTTTGTTTTTGCCTAGTTCCTTGAACAGACAAGTATTGAGAGCACTAGATTTTATATAATTGATAATTGTCACCAAAGGGTCGAACACTTCTTGCAAAGGCTTTGGAAGAGTCTTGGTAGCAAGGAATTGTCCCCTACGGCTCTGCTCGTTGCTTATATATCAGTTGGAAGTACTTTTTCGATTATTCTCAACTCGTTGGAACGTCAAACTGTCCGACTTAAAACTTCTTCTCTTTTACATGTTTCTTCCAGAGGTAACGGAGTGTCGCGATCGCTGCGGACTATCCGGCTAATAATAATAATTGAAGGGGGGTCCCACCACCCATTCCACCGCCGGTCCTTTATGAGTGCCACGAAAGTGCCCCATTTATACATCAATCAAAAGAAAATTTCGTCCCTCAATTATTCTCCTGTTTCCATATTTATTGGAGATTTTGTGAGGGATGTCCACTCTATTTTTGGGTCTATACCCGGGGATACCTTTAACTCCCCTGGACTACCCGGCTAGCTTGCTCCAGTCGGATTTTACTAGGCATAAGAACAGGTGCATGCGCCAACCGTCCATTGATTACGGCGCATATTTGTTGCCAAGCATAAATAAATTATTACCATTTTAACACCTACCTTTAAATTTTAAAATTTAATTTTGGTTTTTAAAATTAATAACCAGCCATCCCCCAAAAAAGTCAAGGCGACCCCCTTGTGGATTGCGACCAATCGGTTGGGAACCAAGGGAGTAGACCAGGGGTGCGCAAACTTGAACTGCTGGCGATCTACCTCAATATTGTTAGACTACGATCGATCGACTCTGAGAGGCTGCAAGTAAGTGTGATGCAGGATTGTCGTCTAGGTAGGGTGTATCGTGGCATAGATATTAGTTTTCCGCACAATATGCATTTTTTTAGTCAAGGTAAGTGTAGGTCTGCTCTAAAATGTCAATGAAAAAACTCATAATTATTCAAAATTGCGACTTTATTGATTCTTACAAAACAAACGAGTTCTAGTGTCTAAACTTAACTAAAGAGTGACTTTGGATGTTGAAGCGTGGCACTGCATGTCCTCAGCATACTTTTTATAAGATGGTACGTAATTACCGAGTGCTAATCGCAAGCATGATGACATATGTTCATCAGTTAGTCGATTGCGATATTTTGACTTAATTATCTTCATTTCAGAAAATGCAGACTCGCACAAGTAAGTTGACCCAAACATTGCCGTCAGTTGAAGGGCGATTTGCCTTAGATTCGGATATTTATCTTCAGATATAAAACACCAGAATTTTGTATCAGATGCTGTGGCTTTGAGATGTATATCTGATATAATCTGCACTAACTCATTTTCAACAGAACATGAGCCCATGTTAAACTGACTTGCTATTTCAGTAGCTAATTCCTCAATGTTTTTACACGAAAAAGGATAACTCATAAATGATGCGATATTTGCCAATTTACTGAAATCATAAAAACGTATTTCGAATTGGCCCAAAATATTTGATAATTCTGCCTCATAAATATCATAATTCAACTAAGGAGTCTTTGCTTTCAAAGACGGAAAATTTTTCAGATCCTTTCTTTTCAGTTGATCTACCATAAGTTGAAATTTACTTTTGAATGCGTTTATTGCGCTAATCATCTCAATAATAGTTTTTCCTTTACCTTGAAGCTCCAAATTAATGGTGTTTAAATGCATTGTGATGTCTGTCAAAAATGCCAAATCAGTCAGCCATTTTCCGTTTTTCAGCATCTGAGTGTCATCATCTCTTTCTTCCAGAAAAGCTGTTATTTCGGGCAATAATTCTTGAAACCTTTCAGGAATTTTCCGCGACTCAACCACCTGACGTCCGTGTGAAGAACTAAATCAGTGTGTTCAGCTGACTCACTATCGTTGCAAGCTACGTGCACGGATAGAATTCACAATTTTTATTGCAATGGCCATAATCTCCTCCATGTTTAGAACTTTTGAACACAAAACTTGTTGATGTATAATGCAACGGAAGGAGAAAAATGAAGGGAAATCATCATTAGCTCGACACAATGCCACAAAACCGTTTTTGTTTCCAGTCATTGCTGGTGCTCCATCGGTTGTAATGCACACTAGTTTATATATTGGTAGCTTGTAGTTTGTTACAAAATTGAAGAAAACGTCATATATATATCTTCGCCACGGGTCTTTTCTTTCAGAGGAATCATTGTCAAAAACTCTTCCTTAGCCGACATGTCACTGAATACCATTCGAATAAAAATACACAGCTGGGCAGTGTCTGTCATATCGGTGGATTCGTCGAACTGTAAAGAAAAGTATGTACATTCCATGATATCATGTTTTAGTTTATCTGCCATGTCCTGACTCATGACTTCAACACGCCTTGTGACAGTCGGACGAGATAACTAAAGTTCTCTAATAGCAGACATAATCTCTGTTTTATTTTTAAAATCTCCAAATAAAGTCTCACTTGCTTCAATAAATGCTTCCTTCACAACCAATCAATCATCAAATGGTTTCTTGTGTTTCGCCACTATATGAGATATTTTAAATGACGCGATAGTTGCAGCTTTTGATTGTTTGGCTGGTCTTGTGAACATGGTTTGTTCTTTTTTCAAACAGGTTATCAAATCACGTACTTTTCGTTTTCTTAATTCACTCTGTGACGGAAAATCCTTTTCATAGTTTTTATGAACCGTTTTATGATGCCTCTCTAAGTTCCCACGCTTAGGTATTGCAACTGACGCACGGCAAATGAGACAAATGCACTTATCCTTTACCATACAAAAGAAAAATTCTTCCTCCCAATCGTTATTAAAATGATAAGTTTTACTTTTCTTCGCCGCACTCATTTTGGACTATATATTAATAAACTTTGTATCGATGTATCGCCTTCAAGTTACAACTCAGACTGACTCCTATTTCTGCAGGTGCAACATTTATATCGGCGCGAACGAAGTCTCGAATGTTCCCGTCAAACACGCCACCCGAAGTTTCTAGAATAATCGGCGGGAATCAAAAACGCGGCTTTTCTTTGACACGTACCGGGCGTTCCTTTGATAAAGCCGCCTTTTGTCGCTAGCAGGGGGTCATTACGATAAAAGAAAGTGATGAGGGGGTTATTCTAGCCTAACTGTGGATCGAATAAATTTTAGTAGTAGTTTATTCATTACATTTTGTTTTAGTTACCTAAAACAAAATCTGTGAATAGTTCTATATCGGAATTTTTTTTCTCGAGATCGACTCAAAAAGCACTCGCGATCGACTTGTCGATCGCGATCGACCGTTTGAGCACCCCTGGAGTAGACTATAATAGTGCAGAATTTTTTTTAACTTTGCAAGTATAAATAGTTCGAAATTAAACTTTTACGGAACATCTGGTATTTTATTAATAAAGTACTTAAGGTAAGTTATGTCGCTATTCAAGAGGAACATCGACATTTCAAGTGATAAGCTTTATGCCATGTCTTTCTCTATTCACCTCAGAACAAATAATAATAATTCCACCTGGGTGGAATAATGACAAATGAAATACAGTTAATCAAATAGATCCAAGTAACCTCTGTTATCTAGAGCTGGCAAATAGAGACGTTTAATCCTGTAAGATACACATGTTGGCACACATTTATCTGGAGCAATGTAATCCATGCGTCAAATCTTGGATATTAATAGGTCTATTGAGTTTGAGGACATTGTTTGATGTATGTAAAGGAACTGTCAGGTTTGTTATTTGGAAAACTTAATACAAGTTAATAATTCATACGTACAATAAAATTGTAACAGATGCTGTGACTATTCATTGGTTATATTCAATGTGCATAGAGGGCATAACAATCGTTTATCGCATTTTTGTCTGTTTGACGATTCTGGAATCAGACTAAATCTAAATGGAATTTTATATATTAAGTGTGGTACAAAATAAATAATTACACAGGCCAACAAAAAAAAATTTGTAAAAACTTTTTAAACCAATACATCTAAGTGTTATGTATTTTTGGGTGCTGAAACCGTATCTGGTATCAGTTTTTTTTGTATCACCCACAGTTCTCTTACAATATGACATTGATTAAATTTCAAAATAGGGAAAATTTAATACATAAAAAATAAAAACTTAATTGGTACTTTTATTTGATTAGGCTACAATTTTTACTTACGATAATATATTTCACTTCAATGGGAATATTCTAGGTGCTTATTTTTTTGTATTCCCTTTCCCTTTTCTCTGTGAAGTTTCTTGTATAGCTTTTCCTACGATGTGATGCATTTTGTTGTTCTCTATGAAGTTACCAACAGTAATCATGTTGATATTTCACCGTCCTTGGTACCGTTTCTCCATCTCTTTTATGTCCGAGATAGAACCGTTCCTCCTGCTCTTCACTCACTCCAAAATTCTTACTAACAAACGCATGGGTGCTGTGAGTCACGTGGTCTTGCGAGAGCCAATTGCATCGCAGCGTTCTTCGACTAAGACAGCTGCCGATATACGCTGTCTCTCGCACTTCAGCTTACCCATAGCGCTGTTCACTCGCACTCATATTTAACATTCTCGATCATCTGGCAGGTAGAATGTCCCACCGACAAGATCTGTCTTTTTAAAAATATCTTTTTTTAGTTACCAATATTATGCAGTTTAAATTTCAAAGTGCTTCAAATATATTTTTTCGATTTTTTTGAAATATAATTTTACAAACATCTTGCTAAGTTTTAGACCCGACTAAATAATCTGGCCCCACTACCCTTCAGCCAAGTCTGCGTCTTTGTTTTTAGTATCACTAAAGAAGTATTTGACAAATTTTCATGGTGCCTCAAATACCTACCCAAAAATGTCTACCAGCTCTCCTACTACAACGTTGACGGGTATTAGGACTTCCTCGCCGATATCCTTAGGATATGAAAAAAGGTAAAATTCCTACTCAGGCGGGGAGATAACGATAAAAAAAAAGTTAATTTACAGAATTTGCCTACACTTGATAACAACTCATTTCAATTAATAGAAATATTTTAAAGTTTTGTGTTAAAATTTCCAGTTTATATTAATTACTATGACGATTGTTTCGACAGAACTGTATCTTCTTCAGATGACTTAAAACTACTGAAGATTTGAATATAAAATTAAATATTATACATTATTGGAAATATAGTATATTAATGTTTTAATATCTTCTTCTTACGACGCCGTCTCCTCACGAAGGTTAGCGATCCATATAGCTAAACGAACTTCAGAAACTGCTGTTCGAAAAACATCACTCGAAGCACATCCAAACCACCTTCTCATGTCCTTCAACCAAGAATTCTGTCGTCTTCCGATCGATCGTTTGCCCTTTATTTTATCTTCAATAATTAGACACAGCAATTCGTACTTTGGGCCCCTCATTATAAGTCAGAAATATTGAGTTTTTCTTATTTTTATGGTTGTTCGTAATTTCTTCATTCTGTTTATTCTTTCCAGTAGTTCTGTGTTTTTTATTTTCTGTACCCAGGAGATGTGAAAAAGCGGTCTATAAAAATACATTTCAAAAGATTCCAGTTGTTTCTCTGAACCAGGGTCAAACGTCCAGCACTCACATCCATACAATAGCACGGAGAATAGATACGATCTCACCATTCTCATTCGGAGTTCGAGACTGAGACTTGTGCGATGGAAAAATTTATTCATATTCATATATATTTTACTCGTGCTTGTTCAAAGTGTTAATATTGGAAGCTATAAAAGGGTTAATAAAGAAAGCTATAAACTAACAATGAAAGTCCATAAACAACAAGGGAAGAAATAAAATACGCACTCCATGCTGCGAAGAACCACAAGACACCTAGAGAAGATGGCATAACCACAGTAAATATAAACACAGTAGCGACGCTCAAAAAAATGTTTAGGTCCTGTTTTCTACCATGCATTCGTCCCATATCATACCAACAACATGGCTGCCGGCGCGGTCGCGGGTTGTGTTTACATCTGGATTTCAAGGAAATTCTTTTAATAACGCGCTCCGAAATTAATAATTTTCTGATAAGTAAATGGCTCGTTTGACGTTACAATTAAAAATAATTATAAAAAAGATGTCAAGAAGATGTTTTTGTTGTGGTTGGTGCCTGTAAAAATATATGTGGTATAACCAAAGGAGGATCCTAAAAGGTAATTTATTCTTTATTTCTATTATGCAATATATTATACAAGGATTATGATAATTGTGTTTTCACATTAGAGATACATTTTATTTGTAAAATTGTTGATGTTTTATTATCTGGGTATGCAAAACTAGTAATTCTCCAGCACGAACGAGTTTGAATAAATGAATCCATGGATTTTTATACAATAAGTATATAGGCACGAAAATTTTGCAGTACCGCATTTGTCAAAATACCTGCCACTCGCTGCACAGTCAATAAGGTAAAATCACTTGAAAATCCTAATATCTTTTTACAAGTTTACAGGTACTGTTACTGCTGCTTTTGTCTTCCGTAATTATTGTCACCAGTTCTCCTTCTGGCTACAGTTTTTTCTATCAAGACGTTTTCAATATTTTTTTGCTACCAGCTTCTTGGTATTTCGGATGTATTTCTCTGCCAGCTCCTTTTGGAGACCTATTACCAAGACTTCAGCCCATCGATCGGCCCAAGCAGAGGAGCTTTTTCATCAAGGGTGAAGAAAAACTTTTAATTGTATCGCAGTCTTATAATAATTAATTAATATTTTTCAGTACTATCCTGGGTTATAAGTCTAATATGTAAGTACGTAGAAATGATTCTATGTTTTATTTTGTCTTAATTTCTTTTTTATGGTCTAGTATAGTGACACCTCAATTCTGTTTATTTTAATAACGTTTGTAGGACCTAGCATTTCTTGTTTCTATGCCAGGCAAACACAGTTGCTGAATAAAAATAGGTAGGGTCCAAAATAAATAAGAAAAGGGATATTTAGTTGTGTCTTTACAACTAGAACCTATTCCCTATAACAAAAGAACAACCGTTTGGCATAGTTAAGTTTCTGTAACTGTACATACATACATACATATATATATATATATATATATATATATATATATATATATATATATATATATATATATATATATATAGATAGATAGATAGATAGATAGATAGATAGGAGGACAGTAACGGGGCTACTGGTAACAACAACATTTTTAACATAATAATAGTCTTAAGTTCTGATCTGTATAACAAGGGAAAAATGAACAGGCAAACGTTCTAATAAGTAAAGAGTGAAGTATACATTTTCCAATCTTCTCTATTCCTCTAAGGAACCACTTTAAAAATATTTTCTGATAGTTAAATAAACTGAAATATTCCAGTCATAATGGTTACTTATCCCAATGTTTGTTTTTCAAAATTCTTTGAAGAAGCTAACAATGTGTGTGTAGCGAAGGCTCCAAATTAAGAATATAACATAAATATAGTTAAAAGAGTACCCTACATCTTTCATTATTCTTCCTCGAATAAATTGGGGTGATTCTACCGGTTTTTTGCTAATTTATAATTAATTTGCTATATACATATATATATATATATATATATATATATATATATATATATATATACATATATATATATATATATATATATATATATATATATATATATATATATATATATATATATACATATATATATATATATATATATATATATATATATATATATATATATATATATATATATATATATATATACAGCAGATGCTCAATTATGTGAACCAATAAATACCAGGGGTTTTCAATCAAATTGTTCATATAATCAAAAAGATATTTTTATTTAAAGAACAGTTACATTTTAGGAAAATATTATGAGATTTGTTTTTGAATTTTTTTTGCTGCCAAACATTTCTGCAAAGCCTTTTTCCTGCATTTTCGCAATACCAATAAATCATTAGTATTAAAAATATTTTTTTCACTCCAAATAATTGCCTTATTAAATGCGTCTAAAGCTTCCGACGAATAAACTTCCAACTTTTCATTATTTTCATTTTCATAGTCAGAGTCGTCATTGATTAAATTATCTTTGTCTTCATCATTTTGCTCATCTAAATCATCTTCATTCCACTTCACAATATCCTCTCTTGAATATTCAACCTGAAAAATATTTTTTTTATTAAATACGTAAATGTTAAACAGATTTAAGCAATTAACAAAATTACTTCGCTGTTTACTTCTGTCAACAAATTCTGAACTTCTTTGAGCGATTCCTCCATTTTATTTTTGTATTTTTCCTTCAAAATGTTGAGTGGAATGTTTTCTTCCGGATCAGAGTCATCATTACTCTTTTCAGTGAAATCTAAAATATTTTTCCAACATTTCTTTATCGTGTCAACTTAGCTTATTCCATGCTAATGATAGGTTTATTACGGCATCTTTTATTGTTAAAAACGTTTTAAAAGTTTTGAGAGATCTTCCGATTCTGAAGATAAAATTGATGACAACAAACTTGACCTGTAGTAAAGTTTTGTGATTCGAAGAACATTTTGATCCATTGGCTGAATCAAGGGTGTTTACATTTGGTGGCATGTAAATAACAAAGATTTATCCTTCATTGGTTTGTAAATCTTTTGCAGGCGGACGGATTGGGGCATTATCCAATAACGGGTAAACCTTTTTGTTTTAAAAATGTTTTCACCTGAACATGTATATACGCAAATTTAGTTAATTCGAACATTTTCATGTTGCATATTCGCTGACTTACCTGAGGAACAAAGCATCTATAAAACCAATCCTTAAAAATGTCCACAGTCATCCAAACATGTTTTGAATAATAGTAATCCAGAGGGAGAGTAAAGTTCTTAAAGCACCTACGCTTTTTTGCTTTGCCTAATATGAGAGATCTAACTTTATGTTCTCCAGACGCATTTGTGCAAGCGAGAAAAGTAAGTCATGCTTTTTTAGCTTTCCTTCCTGGAGCGGTTTTTTTCATCATCATTCATTACTAATGTTTTCTCAGGTAGCAGTCTCCAAAACAAGCCAGTTTCATCTGCGTTATAAATTTGATCATATATTAAATTCAATTTACATATGACTGAACAAAGATCTTATTTAAATGGATCTACTAGCTCAGGGTTTGTAGATAATTTTTCACGAGATATCTTCAAAAATCTAATGCCAAATATGCGTTTAAAATTTTACAACCAACATCGCTTGCAGAAAATGTTGGTGTTTCCTTTGGAATTTCATTTAAGGATTTTGTTTTAAGTTTTATAAGTTCACTAGTCACTGGAAGATTCCTTAACCTTTGTTTACAAAACCATTCATACAATTTTTTCTCCATCCTAGGGCTTTCTCCCGACTTTAACGCTTTTCTTTTAATAATACCAACGCATTTTGTTGTTACGCTTAGAATATTCGCTTTATTTTTTTTAATTGCACAAACAGTAGATCATACTTTTTTGCAAGGTGTGTAACACTCACTCCATTTTTCAAATTCCTTATGATGTCACTTTTTTCTGATAGTGTTAACACTTTTCGTTTCATATTTTCCAATTGGAAGCACTAAAGTCACTAAATATTTAATATCAAATGAACAGATCGGACACCAAAGGTAGCACGATAATTGCCCGGCAATACTAATCTAACCTAAATACATTGAAATAACAAGAATATTTTCTAAGAGAAATCACCTATTAGCACTTGAGAAAGCACCGAAAATTGTTCATTTAATCGAGATTGCTTCAGTTCACTCGATAGAACCTCTAATATTAAATTTCCACTGTTCATTATAGTGGATAGTTCATACAAAAGGGTGTTCACATAACCGAGCGTCTACTGTATGTATATATATATATATATATATATATATATATATATATATATATATATATATATATATATATATATATATATATATATATATATATATATATATATATATATACGTAGTAGTGGTTTTTCGGGTATCCCGTGTTAGCTTAAAGTCCCTTACTGGACGGTTTCGCTGACGTTTCGATGGAATCTCATCCATCTTTTTCAAAGCGATGATCACTGGTCGGTGTCTTGGCGTTGAATGTCGAGACTGGCTCCGAGGACACCGGTTTTATGTGTTCAGGGCGTGGCCCTATTGGTCGGACGGATCTGGCCAATAGAGGCTCGGCTTTGCCTGCGCGTTATCGGTCCTGTGGTCCTTTGTAATGTTTGTATTGGTGAAGTAACATATGGTCGAATTATTGTTTTTCTTGGTTGGACTTGGTACTGGGATAGAATATGTTTCCAAGAGTTCGGTAAACGTTGGCTACCATCCCGATTATTTAAGTTGTTGGGCCTCTTTTCTATTTCTATGGCTTCTTTGATTACCCTAATGGATAGGTTATTACTTTTTTGTAAGGTTCTGGTTTTGTCAATATCGATTTTGTAGCCGGTATTGTGTGCATGTTGTGCTAGAAAAGAGGTGGTGGATTTTTGTTTTACGGCGTTTTTGTGCTCGTCTCTTCTGGCGCTAATTTTCCTGTTTGTTTGGCCTATGTATGAAAGACCGCAGTCCTGACACGGAATTTCATATACACCTTGGTCTTCTAAGGCTATAATGTCTTTTGGTGTAGGTAGAATATCTTAATTTTTTGATTCGTTGTGTAAATGGTGTCAATTTGGTGCTTTCCTAGAAGTCTTCCTATTTTGTCTGTGATGCCTTTTATATATGGGAGAAATGCTTTTGTAGTATATGTCTTTCTTTCCGGGTTGTGTTGTTTATTTAGGGCTCGCCGGATCGTGTTTTGGCTGTATCCATTTGAAAGTAAAACGTTTCGAAGGAGCTTGGTTTCTTGTTGCAAATGTTCCTTGTCTGTTAGGGTTTCTAATCGGTGAGATAAGGATTTGGCAACGGAGACGAGTTGGGCTAGGTGATGATGTGAGCTGGCATTTAAGTATCTGTTTGTATGTGTCGGTTTTCTATATACTGAGTGAGATAAGGAACCATCTAATTTTCTTTGAAGCAAGACATCTAGGAATGGTAGTTGTTCTGCTACTTCTCTTTCCATTGTAAATTTAATGTTTGGATGTATATTGTTAAGGTGTTCCAGGAACTTGTTTAAGTTGTCTTCACCGTGTTGCCATACCACAAATGTGTCATTTACGTATCGTAGCCATGTTTTCGGTTTATGTGGAGCAGTTCCTAGAGCTAGTGTTTCGAAATGCTCCAGGTATAGATTAGCAAGTGCTGGTGACAATGGAGAGCCCATCGGGGCACCTTCTATTTGTTTGTATCTTTGGCCTGGATAGACGAAGTATGTATTAGCGAGGCAGTGTTTTGATAGACTAATGACGTACTCGGGCAGGTTGTATTTTGTCTCTATAATAGACAGTGCTTCGGTAACTGGTACTTGCGTGAAAAGGGATACGACATCAAAACTGACAAGTAAATCATTTTTCTCTAGTTGCATGTTTTTTATGATTTGAATAAAATGTGAATTTTTCACGTAAGATGCGGCTTTTTCCACATGAGGTTGCAGAGTCGTGGCTAGGTGCTTGGCTAAAGCTTGTGTCGGGGAACCAAACGAGCTGACTATTGGTCTTAAGGGTGCTTCTTGTTTGTGGACTTTCGGTAATCCATACATTTTTGGGCATCTTGATGAACATTCGTCAAAACATATATATATATATATATATATATATTGTGAACGCTCTATCCTATTATAAAAATGTCTGCAAAATTATGAAAAAAAGTCGGAAAATGTTTTTTTTTTAAATAAAAACAAATAAAAATAAAATGGGCTGCCGGAACAAAATCATGTACCGGTATTATACTTGGGTTTATGTTATGACAGCTACACGGTTCGAGGCAGGAAAAGAAAAATATTAATAACACTGGTCTAGGCTGGGAAATAAATGGTTTTCCCTGTCAGAATCTGCGTTTTCCATTACCAGTGTATATGAAAATGTAAGACCATCCAGATTTTTCGATGTAGAACGTTAGAAAACTGCAATTATTTTCATGGGTGGATGTAATTTAAAAATGATTTTAATATTTTTAATATCAGCTACACATTGCTACAATATGACGTACATATAGAAGTTTTGCAAGAAGTAAAACACTACTTAAATTTCCACTAAATTTTTATTTTTAACACCAAGACATGTTTCGCTGTACGACAGCTTCTTCAGATTCAAAAAAAACCGTCTGAAGAAACATGTCATGGTGTTAAAAATAAAAATTTAGTGGAAATTTAAGTAGTGTTTTATATCTTGCAAAACTTCTAGTTATGGATTTTCACCAAGTATAGACTGAATCAATTCAAGTGACGTATATATGATATAGATTTTAATATTTTCCACCATTTTAAGTATAATGACAGCAATGTTAATAAATTCACACAAACTTCATTTTGATACATGCCTGCTGTGATTGAACAACGTCAAACACCTTGAAGCACTCTATGACAAAAAGGTGGTCTAAAAAGACTAAGCCAAGGCTGCCTGCAAAAAAGCTAACAGAACTGTAGGTCAACTATGCCCGCTACTAAATAGGAACAGATTGTCAACGAAAAACAAACTTACAGACAGAAGCCTTACGCAAGTATGGCGAAATAGTACAATAGATTCTCGTTCTTCTCTCTGTCGAACCTAGCTCGGCTGACAATTCATGATCCGATAAAATGAGTGTCTGAGATAGTTGTATAGATTGAAGAAAAATAAAATAATAATTGTTAAAATATCGACTGCTGTCCAGTTTTGGTATTTATTAATTATTTTTAATTACTAATATTCCTGCCATTTTGTTCTTACTTGCAATTACCATACTTAAACTACACAATAATATCTAATACGACCATTTTTAAAATCAGTAACATTACCATATTGTGTACAGGGTGAGTCAACGATAGAGTAAAGTTCATTATCTCATTTGCTTCGGGAATGACTAAAAAATGTTAAATACAATAGTTTTAGGGAATGTTAAGGTGCACAGTTTAAATTTTTGAGTATACAAATTTTCAATTTTGTAAAAAATTGCCAGTAGCGCCATCGTTTCTGAAGGTGGAATATTCATAATTGAGCGAGATATATGTAAAGAAATTTGAGTTAGATGCTACAGGGTGTTCAAAATAAATTTATGCATTTCGACTATCTTAAATTGAAAAATCTCAAATTTTTTAAATGGCACATCCTGTATATTATTATTCTTCTGATAGATTTTACAAAACCCCCCAACTTTTATTAAGTATGTCATATACCTATTTCTAATAGTTTTCGATTTACTTTGGATTTTTCAATTTTTACCCTTGTTTTAATACATCATAGTTGAAAAAAAAAAGATATATAATAATAATAAATTTAGCCATTTCGACTATTTTAAATTGAAAAACTGTATATTATTATTTTTTCTAATAGATTTTATAAAACCCTCCAACTTTTATTAAGTATGTCATATACCTATTTCTAATAGTTTTCGATTTATTTTGAACTTTTCAATTTTTACCCTTGTTTTCAATACACTTACGCTATAACATCATAGTTGCTAAGATAAAAGAAAAATGTAGGCATAGTCAAAATTTGACATGTCTATTAAGCAAGTAAAAATAGTTTAATTTGTTGTAGTAAGTGACATATAAAGATAATAATTATGGATTTTCCTAAAAATGAATTAATTGATATGGTTTAGATACTGGGCAAGGCGGGAAAAAATTGTCTTTTGGCAGTAAGGCTTAACCAAGCGAAGTACCCTAACAGACGTATACCATCTAGAAAATCTTTTCAGTGCTTAATGGAACAGTTTGATGGTAGTGGTAGCGTTTGAGTATACGAAATGGAAAGTAGTAAACCAGAACGCTACCAATGAGGAAAAAGAAATGGAGATTTTACTTCATGTTGAAGATAATCCCTAGGTCAGCAGCCGTCAACTAGCTGACTTATCTGACACATCCCAATCTAGGGCTAATCGCACCACGAGAAAATACAAGTATCATCTCTTTTATATGGAACTATACCAGGAACTTCAAGACCGTGATTTTGAACGACGAGTAAACTTTTGTACCACCATGAATGGAGCAATAGAGGCCGATCCAAATTTTTATCCAAAATAATGTTTTCTAATGAAGCTACTTTTCGCAGTAATGGAGCAGTTAACAACCATAACATGCATTATTATTCAACAGTTAATCCATTTTGGGTCCGGGAAGTTCAAAACCAAAACCGTTGGTTGCTTAATGTATGGTGTGGCATATTAACTTCTCGAATTATTGGTTAATATTTTTTTCGCGAACCGCTTAACGAACCTAGATATCTAAATTTTTTGCGAAACGAATTACCCCAGCTTCTTGAAGAAGTTGATAACTTTGAAAGAGAACAAATGTGGATTCAACAAGATGCAGTTCCTGCTCATTGCCACCGGGAAGTTTGGGAATTTTTAAATGAACGTTACCCACAAAAATGGAGCAGTAGGGATGGATTCATTCAGTGGCCCTCTCCATCATGTGACTTAACACCTTTAGACTTCTTTTTGTGGGACTACATTAAAGATCGTGTTTATGTGAATCCCCCTACAACACGAGTAGATATGGAACATAGTATACGAAATGCGTGCAGGACAGTAAAGCTCTTTATGATAAGGAAAGTGAAGGAAAATATAGTAAAAGGACTAAACATGTATATTCAAGTAGACGGACATATTTTTGAACATTTATTACGTCATAATAATTAATCATTAGATAAGTTAAACTATATTCAAATTATTATTAACTATTTGTTTATGTTTTCACAATAGGGTAAGTGTATTAAAAACAAGGGTAAAAATTGGAAAATTCAAAATAAATCGAAAACTATTAGAAATAGGTATATGACATACTTAACAAAAGTTGGAGGATTTTGTAAAATCGATCAGAAAAAATAATAATATACAGGGCATGTCATTTAAAAAATTTGAGATTTTTCTATTTAAAATAGTCGAAATGCATAAATTTATTTTGAACACCCTGTAGCATCTAACTCAAATTCTTTACATATACCTTTTTTTTCATCTCTATAGAACGCTCGTACCAATTATGAGCATTCCACCTTCAGAAACAATGGCGCTACTGGCAATTTTTTACAGAATTGAAAACTAGTATTTAAAAAAAAAAAATGAAATATTAGAAAAATTACTAGGTTTAGGTATATAACATTATTAATAAAAAAGTTATAAAAAATTTTACGTAGAATTTAAAAATAAATTAGAAAATAGGATTTTCCATTTAAAAAAACATAAGTTATATTGGCCACACTTTTTTGAAGTACCCTGTATACTCAAAAATAATTTTAAACGGTGCAACTTAACATTCCCTAAAACTATTGTATTTAACATTTTTTCATCATTCCCGAAACAAATGAGATAATGAACTTTACTCTATCGTTGACTCACCCTGTACACACAAATTCTGACAAGCAACAATCATTTATTTTCAACCTGAACTAACGTTTTGCGTCTTGATATGTTTTGCCTGGCTGTCATGTAGATAAGCCAGTATGAAGCTAAACTGTTATTCTGTTAAAACTGCATCGTATTTTATATTTTAATTTAAATTTAAAAATAAAATCTGTATGTCAGTGGCAGCCTCATGTCTTCCTTCCTTAGAAAGTTATCTGGAATTTTCGACAAAACGCTAGTAATAATAATGTATTTGTAAAAAAAAATATTTATTGATTAGAAAAACTTTCCGTTTCCGCGCCTAGTCTGCCAAAGGATGCGATTAAAGATATTTTTTTAAATTAAATAAATTAGTAGTTATAAGTTACAAATCTCTCCTACAATGTTACAAATGTAAACCAAATGGCGCATAGACCAGAGATTACAGAAAAAAATTGTCATTTATTTTTACCACTCTATATTTTACAGGTACAATTATAGGCCAAAAATGTACTTGAATCTGTCACTCTAACAACTGCGAGAAAAAAGGGACTAATTAATACTCCAAAATACAGTGTCTCTAAACCCAGAGACAAAACCCGTAAGAAAATATTTTATTTACAAATTTAATAAAATCGCCAGTAACATACCAAAATATCAAATTTTTAATTTGACCCTACAATATCAACTACTTTTTTTCTGGGACGCAGTTCTGTACGATTAAAAATCAATATTCATTTTTAAAAAATAGTTACTTTTTGGCATACTGTTCACCTTGTATATAAACGGAAAACCTCCACTCACTTCATGGAAAGTGGCACCCGATACATAAGAAAGGAAGGAAAGATGTATGTAGTAACTATAGATGCATAGCCGTCACAGATACTCTCAGCGGACTGTATTGAAAAGTCCTAAAATCTCAAATTGAACAAGAATATGAACTTGAAGAACAAGCCGGATTTAGAGCGGGTCGCTCATGCATCGATAAAATATTTCCAATATCTCAAATCATCGAGAAAAAGACGGCGATACACAACAGTCGGATTTATCTTTTGTTTGTGGACCTTACGGGGGCCTATGACACAGTACCAATTAAAAAAATGTGGGAAGTGCTTGAGAAAAGTCTAATAGATATAACTTTGATAAAAGCCGTACAACAACGGATGTTCCTCAAAAATTAAAGTTGGCCAAACACTCTCCGAACAATTTGACGTCTCAAAAGGCCTCAAATAAGGATGTAGCTCGTCTCCAACCCTTTTTAAAATATATCTAGCACATGTACTGAGAAACTGGCAAAGAAAGTGTTCAAAAATGGGAATGCCTATCAATGACAATCTTACACTATACACATTACACTTCGCAGACGATCAGATAGTAATAGCTCAGGACAAGGGAGACCTAGAATACATGACCCGAAAGTTAATCGAAGAATATGGAAAATGGGGACTTGAGATAAACAAAACCAAAACGAAATACATGTGCGTGGGAGGAGAGCCGGAAGAGTTGGAAGTTGGAAATAACATCAAAATTGAAGGCTGTGAGGAATATACGTACTTAGGGGTAAAAATAACAAGTGAAGGAAGATGTGAGAAAGAAATTGAAGACAGAATCAGCAAAGGAAGGAGAGTAATAGGAGCATTAAACTCTGTGCTTTGGTCTAAGGATACACTGGATAACAGGAAAAGGATAATATATAACACTATCCTTAAAAGCATAATCCTATACGGTTCAGAGGGTGTGGTAACTGAGTGAAAGGCAAAAAAAGAAACTCTTGTCAACAGAATTGGACTTCTGGCGAAGATCGGCCCGAATCTCTCGCTTAGACAAAATTAGAAACGAGAGAATAAGAGACAAGATGAAAGCAAATAAGACCATTATTCAGGAAATTCAAGAAAAACAACTACGTTGGTATGGCCACGTACAACGTATGGCCGACGAGAGAATACCGAAGCAAGTAATGCATTGGACACCTGGGGTCCGACAAAAACGAGGCCGACCTAAGTATACCTGGAACCAAGGAATAGAGAGGGCCATGTCTGAGAGAAACCTGCAGCCAGGAGACTGGAATGATAGACGTGAATGGCAACTGGGAACCGTAGGGCGTCGCAGAACGCTATGAGGCGGATTTATGGATGTAAGTTACTTTTAGCTTCGGCCATCTTTTTTTTTCAGAATACTGTTAAAAATTTAAGACATACCCTTTTAACCAATTAAGCGAAAGCCAAGCAAGGTTTTCAAAAAATGTGAAATTATTGACTACCCACAGAAACTAAGTTGGGATTTTGGAATTTTTGGCACAATAACATTCTTCCTCTCATGCCGTCTTCTATTGAAGGTTGGCGATCACATCTCTAAATGTATCTCGATCTTTCGTCACATGGAATAGTTCTTCAACGCTGAGATTCGTCCACTCCCTTATGTGTCGGAGCCAAGACTTCTTATTTCTGCTGCCAATACTTTTTCTTGCTTTTACTCTTCCCTACATTATGTTTTGTAGCAACAAGTACTCGCCGTTGCGCAGGATGTGTCCTATGTAAGATGTTTTTCGTATTTTGATGGTAGTTAGGAGTTTTTGCTCCCAATACGTCTCAGTACTTCGTCGTTGGTGACTCTATGAGTCCAAGGTATCTTTAGTATGTAACAACAGTTATCACTACAATACCAAACGCTTAATGTTTGACTTAGACGTGCTCTTCGCTAACCATGTCAGCATCGTCTGAAACAATGACTGACTAAATTAAGAGTAAAAATAGACTCGAAGCGACTAACTGCAAGCGGAGCATTAGTTCCGGGCCAGTAACCCATAAAGAGACCAGTGATGAATAAGTCCTCAGTCCTTATTTACACCATTTTTCCATTTTATAATTTTAACACTTTCGTATGAGTCTAATAATTTCCTATCACATACATTTTTTAATAAATTTAAATTATCTAATATTACTGTTTGATTATGTTCAAAATAATGTTCAGTAATAAGTGATTTTTCTGATCTATCATACCCTAAATGAGCTAAATGTTCTTTCCTGTTACAATCATTACAACTAATTTCATAAATTTCACTTCAATTCCGTTCGTGGGTTTAATCTTTCGGATTGTCCAAGATATTTTTGAAGTTGTCTGATGACTTACAGACTATCGTGAGGCCTAAATTATTAAACATCTTATTAAAGACTCTAATATATTTTGGATTATCTTACTGGTCTTAATAAAGTACAGGGTGATCCATATGTATAGAATAATGAGCCCACAGCATTTATTAATCAGTGTATCAAAAAAATATTTAAATAAAAGTTATAGGGTGTTATACGGCGCACATGCTGACGTTGAGAATAAAACGTTTTGAACTGTCAGTTCGAAGAAATTACGCCATCTTAAATTTTCTTAAATAGAAAGCTTTATATATTATTTTATTTTTGAGTCCTACTAAAAATTCTAGTTATTATTTGTCTAACATACCACATGTCTAAATTGAACTGTTTTGGAATTATTGATATTGATTAAGGAGATCAAATTAAAAAAAAAATTAAGCTGGCTTGTGTCAAACATTTACTGTCAGGTAACGACTTACTTACTTACTTATTTATTCTTTCTGCCTTTTCACCTCTTTTTTAGGAATGTAGGGCCCCAAGTGATGATAAAAAGTTAGATGTTTTATTGGAAATTACAGAAAATCCCCATACAGCCACTCGTCAGCTTTGCCTGGATTGTAATATAAGTAAAGGTACCTTAGGTCGTACTCCGAATGAAGAAAAATTGCATCCATACAAACCTTCTATTGTAAGAATTATCTGAAGATGACTACGATCGACGCGTTGAATTTTGCGAGATCATGATGGGACGAATCAATAATGATCCTACTCTAATTCATAATATTGTTTTTTTGCTGAAGAGGCCACATTTTGACTTAACGGAACTCCAAGATCAAGTTATTCCAACTGGTGCAGGTCTTTTTCCTGATGAAAATGATTTGGATACCCCTAACAGGAATCTGTGGTATCAAGAGAACGGAGTACCTCCTCACTATGAAATCAATGTTAGTAGATATTTGGATGAGATTTTTCTAATCGATGTATAGACAGAAGAGGTGCTGTAAAATGGCCTGCAAGGAGTCACGACCTTACGCCACTCGATTTTTTTATGGGGTCATTTGAAAGCCAAAGTTTACCGAAATCGACCTGAAACTGTAGAAGATTTACAACAAAGAATTTAATATAAAGTAGCATATATCACCCCGGATTCTTTGTAAAACTCTGTTCAGGTTGTTTATGACAGATTGGGTCATTGTCTCGGTGTTAACGGTAGGCATTTTGTGCAATTGTTACCTTGAAAATATTTATTAATAGTTTTTTGTCTTCTCTCTTATTTTAAATTTCAAATGACAATAATTCCAAAACAGTTCAATTTACACATATGGTATGTATGTATATCTAGAATTTTTAGTAGGACTCAGAAATAAAAAAAATACAGGACTAGGACTAGGACTCAGCATTAAAAAAAATCAAGATGGCGCAATTTCTTCGAACTGACAGTTCAAAACATTTTATTGTCAACGTCAGCATGTGCGCCGTATAACACCCTGTAACTTCTATTTAAACATTTTTTTGATACACTGATTAATAAATGCTGGGGAATCATTATTCCCTACATATGGGACACGCCGTATATAATAATGTAGATCTCACGTTATTCAATGTTATTAGACAACTTAAAAAAATATCTTCAGAAGTAAGAAGTATGAAACCTACAAATGTGATGGAAGTGAGATATATGAGAGTAGTTGTAATGATTGTAACTCCACAACACATCTAATCCTTATTCTGTACTGCTCAGAGATGACAATGCCATGCATTTCTTTGATAGACGAATTGCAACAATTTTCGCACGTCTACTATGTACTATCAAATGTCAGCTTTGAATCGACGCTAAGTATGGATACGACTTATATTACCTGAAATATGTGGCGCTAAAGTCAGGGGTCGGCAACCTTTTAACTAAGAGGTGCCAGTTTTCATCCATACAACATTTTGTGTGCCGAGATAGGTACTTACTACAACTAAAATTAACTTAAATTAACTTAAAATATTGCTTTTAGAAGGTTTAATTACAAAAAAATTTGAACATTTAACAAATAATTTTATTATACTAGTCCTAGGACCTAGTATGAACCCTGTGCTTGAAGTTCTTTACAGAGTTTTCTTATATCCGGTTCATGTCTGGTTATTTTCAGTGTCACACATGCTTCCGAGTTGTCTGTTGTCAGCCTGCTTTTTTTTAAAAATCACTCTCATATGGGAAAAAAGTTGTTCACAGATATAGGATGATCTGAAAGCTGTAAGCATGGCAAACGCTACTTTCTTAAGACAAATAAATTTCTCTGGTAAACTCATCCAACAACTGAGTATCTCGTTTGAATGGTTCTGGCAGTCACCTTCTAATACCCTTCTTAATTCTACAAATTTCGTGTTCCATAACTCGGAGCTTTTAAATTCAATGTATTCAAGATCAAAATCATTAATGTCCATCCATGAGAAAAGAGATATGTCAAAGCAACTGCTGGAAAAATCCATTAAATCTGGTTTGATTAAAAAGCGAACATAGAACCATGTTTATCAAAATCCTGACCCCTCTCGATAAACTCCTCTTTTAAATTAGTCATATATTTAAGAATTTCGTCTATTAGTGCACCATCGTCGACACTGGATATGTAAGTTTTTAAATTTGGAAAATATTTATATGTGTTTGTAGTAATATCGCTGATAAATAAATCTATTTTTAATTTGAATGATTTCCAGGATTCGTATAAATCCAGAACTGTTTTGCCTGAACCTTGTAACTTTAAGTTGAGTTCACTGAGACGGTTTGTAATATCAGTAAGAAACATTAACATACAGATCCAGTTCTTATCTTCTAGTTCAGAATAAGCATCCACTTGATTTTTGTCCAACAAAAACGATTTAATTTCGCCCAAACATTGCACAAATCTAGAGAGCACTTTATCACGGCTGAGCCAGCGCACATTATTGTGCAATGGTATATCTGAATATGCACTTTCTAATTCCTGCAGAAACGGCTTAAATTGTCTATGGATCAGTGAAGAAAACGACCCACAATGTAGTTAACTATTTTAACCACCCTATCCATCACGGATTTTAAACTTCCAGCGGAGATTTTTGCGCACAAACTCTCTTGGTGAATTATGCAATGAAAATTCAAAAAACTGATCGACCCATGCATTCAATAAGAAGGGAAACAAAACCTTTATGTCTCCCAATCATAGCAGGAGCGCCATCTGTCGTTACGCAAAATTTTTTATTTAAATCAATGTTCCGCTTTTCAAAATGTTTAACAAATTCTGAAAATATATCCTCTCCTCTTGTAGTTGTTTGCAATGGGAGCAGACAAATCAGCTCTTCATACACACTGCCATCATCGAAGTATCGCGAAACGATTGCCAGACAGGCAATGTCATTAATATCGACACTTTCGTCCAATGCTACACTAAATACAAAACTCCGCTTGATAGCGTCTCTCTGCTGTTTTTGGACATTTTGTGTCATTTCGGTAATTCGTCTCTCGATGGTCCGCGCTGATGCCGGTATATCCCTAATCCTGGCCAATATTGTATCCTTATTGGGCAAGTCGTCGAATAAAATCTCGCCAGTATTCAAAAACGTTTGCTTCATAAATTCTCCGTCAGTGAACAGTCTACCCTTTTGTGCCAACGATTGTGCAATTTTGAAACTGCATTCAGTTACCTGATTTTTTCCTTGGAAAACTTTGCTAAAGAATGTTGACTGTTTCTCGTATTGTCTACTTGCTCTTTGTATTGCCTCCCTTTTATCAGCGTTATCTTTAAATGACGATTCATGTTTTATCTGGAAATGTCGTTGAACACTAGATGTCCGGAAAACTACGCTTTCCCGACATAGGACACAAATGGCCCGATCGTTTCGCTGTACAAAACCGTAATCTGTTGTCCATGAAGTTTGAAATGATCGAACGTCTACCTTCTGTTTCTTCGCGGCCATAACGCAACGTAATTTTACTTTTCGACGACTATTGACTGGAACGGATGTTACTTCTATACTAAATGATCCAAACGTGTAGCCGCTTGCTATATATAGAAAAATAATGTTTCCAGAAAATTCCAATAATTACGTTTATTAAATTTCTTAGAACAAAAATTATTATCTACAACGCGTCCATTGCAATCAAAGGGCTGCCTAGAAGTTAAATCTAACAAAAACTAAAGTTCGGCAATATAAAAAGAGTTGCGGCGCGCGTCAGAACGATTGAAGTCAAGTCAAACAAAAACCGCCTTATAGCGGCTCTTTTGATCTGAATTGAGGACGTTTATTTGTGTTTTTGCCTAGGCTTATATTTTGAAGCTTGCCGTCTTTAATACTTGCCGAAATTAAAGCCAAACCAATGCATTCAGTAAAATTATAAATTACAAAATATATATTTTGTAGTTTTTGGTAATAATATCTAGTGACCTATATAATATATCGTTTTTGTTTGTATCGTTAAAGTAATACTGTCTTCGATTATTTACTTGATTTCGAAACATGTCACAGATTACAGAATTAATATGTAAACTTTGAATAGGTACGCGTGCCATTCAAAATCGCTTGACGTGCCAGAGATGGCACTCGTGCCATAGGTTGCCGACCCCAGCGCTAAAGCTATCTAAAGAAAAAAAAAAGACTCAATAATTTTTCGACAAACCAATATAAAAATAATTTTTATTGTAAAAATTTTATATCCTTTTGAATAATTATATTTTGAGATAGACTACGACGAAAAATTAAATAATTCATTATAATTTTAAAAAAGCTCGTTTTATTTCGTTTTCAAGCTGATCTCTCTTAACTAAAACAAATCTCTTAATTTCCCTTTTTACTTTATCTTCTCGACATTCCAAATACAGATATACTGCCCCTCGATGAAGTGGCAACTTTACGAAATGAAGGTAACTTAGAATAATTGACAATTTAGTTACCCTCTTACCTTTTAGTAGAGAGAGAAGGGCACGGGGCCCATTTGAAAATTGATTTTGTTCTTCTTCACACCTTTTTGGAATATTAAACACCTCGCCAATCAGTGAAAAGGGATTTCGAGATAAAATAGATGTTTTCAGTCTGAGTAGATCGTTGATGTATTTTAGAGATGGGAATATCAAGTTTAAAAGGATGAATTCGTCTTATATAGAGGGTGTTGGGCCTTTTCATATGTTTTATAGGTAGAACATAAGCGTTACAGGGATATTCCTAAATCATTTAAAGAGCGATATTGCGTGGAAGTACGACTTTACGTTGATCTTAAATATCTACCACAAGAATCTGGTTGGGAAACATACTCCCCTAAGTTGCTTTTTTCAGAAGAGGTGAAGTTTTCCATATAAGAAAGTTCTTAAAAAAGGCGCTTTGTACAAAATGTATCTAAAACTACAAAGAAAAAATAGTTATCAATTCCAACGTTTCACCTACGATTGCATGATAAATCTTCAGGAATTTTTACTCTTCGAGATTAGATTTTTTTTTTTTTTTTTTATTGGTCTAGCACACGTGCTGCAGGGAAGTCCCTAAAGCGCTCCAGGAGCGGCACGAGTGCGGAAAAAAAGCGATTCACGTTGTTCTTGAATCGCTGTAAATTGTGCTCGGTGGGAAACACAGCGCTGGGCAAATTATTCCAAAGGGATGACGTTCTCCATATAAAATATTGCTTGAAAAGCGTTGTACGCGGAGTAACAAGCTGAACCTCATACGGATGCGAAGCACCAGCGCGACGTGTATTTCTAACATGCACCGCTTTGGGAGGAATTAAGCGGGCTACATCCTTCGAACACTTTCCATGAAAATACTTGTAGAATAGACTCAAGTCGCCAACCGTTCTTCGATGTTCCAGCGAATCAAGGCCGCCGGTCAATTACGGGTCCCCAATGAGACGGACCGCTCTTCTCTGAACAGAATCCAACAAATGCAGTGTATGTTTGGGAGCGGAGCCCCAAACGTGGGAGCAGTATTCCATAGTTGGTCGAATTTGGGCTTTGTAAAGAATTAACAGTTGTTGTGGGGTGTAAAGCTTTCTGGTTCTAAATAATATTCCCAACTTTTGAGAAGCTCTCCTTGCTATGCCTGCAACATGTTCATGCCAAGACATATTTGCTCCCAAACTAATGCCTAACAAATTGAGCGACGATGCTAGGGGAATGGAGTGCCCCGACATAACTATGTCGGTTTCAGCAACGTTAACTTTTTTAGAAAAAACTGCCGCTTGGGTTTTTGTAGCTTTAAATTCCACTTGGTTACTGTCACCCCAAGATAGAATTTCTTCCAGGTCTTTGTTAAGCTGAACGACCTCCTGCTGTCTGCGGATATTCGCCTGAGCAGACGATGTCCGAGCGTTCAAGGTGAATGAAGAGACAAGCGTACTGTCATCTGCAAAGCTATAGATTGGATTCCCGGTCTTTTCCAGCAGATCGTTAATGTAAATGAGAAAGAGAGTAGGAGACAGTATGGAGCCCTGGGGCACACCAGCGTTAATAGTGAGGGTGTTAGAAAGAAATCCGTCGACCGCCACTCGTAAAGAACGCTCTCTGAGGAAACATGAGAGCCACAAACAGAACCTTTCAGACATACCATAAGAGCGCAACTTAGCCAACAGTCCATCGTGCCAAACACGGTCGAATGCCTTGGATATGTCAAGAGCAACCGCTCGAGATTCTCCAAAGTGTTCAATTGCGTTGTTCCAAACATGTGTTACATAAGTCAGAAGATCTCCTGTTGATCTATGTTTACGAAACGAATATTGAATGAGCTCAAAAAATGACTACTGAACCGTGAGCTAGTGAAATGATTATTTCCCTGGTGAGATACAGACTGTAATCCCAGCTTCTAGTAATGTTGTATGGGGGTTTGTAAATTTCGAATGAACATCAAAAAAAAAAAAAAAATGATATCACCTGTAGAGTGTTGGTGTTTAGCAACAATTTGCTTCTTTTTGATACACCTTTCGTACTTCTACTTTTTGATATTGATCTTCCAGTTTAGCCTACCATACCGTAATAACAAGGAATTTTATAAATCCTTTCAGTTTGTTGTCTCTTTGTGATTTCAATCGTTGTCCAATTTTCTTACAAGTGTTCAAGATTGTGGGCATGTTGAATCTTTTAAGGGGACTCTAACCATTTCCACTTTGCGCTCTGTCCGGAAACGCCCGACTTTTTTCTCAACTCGACTGTCTAAAAACTATTCCGTAGATTCTGGCAATTTTGGTTTGAATCCTTGTGTTCTAAAATATGATTTAATTCCGGTCCCATCAAGAAAATCTCAATTTGCAAGCTTGTAGAAGCCTAGGAAACACGACCGAAAAAGGGAAGTGAAAATCTGTTTTTCTTCACATAACATTTCTTTTCTATAATTTTACTGCTCCGATTTTTAGGTGGTTATTACTCAAGATAAGGAAGACCTTCAATATACGACTGAAGATTATAAAAACTGGGGTTTAACAGTTAACTGCAAGAGAACCAAATATTTGTGTATAGGGGGGAAAACAGGAAAACCTTACTCTGAATACCGGTGAGGTCACTGATACTGGGTATATATATTTCGGCAGTAACCTAAGTAAATACCGTAGAACGGAAAAAAGAAGTGGAGAGTAGAATAAGTAAAGGAAATGCGGTCCTAAGACACCTAAACTCTGTTTTGTAGTCGAAGAACATAACATCACAGCGAAAGCACCTCATTTATAATACAGTATTTAAGAGCATAGTGTTATACGTTGTGAAACTTGGCAATTGACGAAATAATTGGAACAGAAACTAATAGCACTCAAAATGGAAGAATAAGGGATGTAATGAAAGTAAAAATCACGAATGGAAGAATACTGAATACTCAAGTGGGTACCAAATGAAAGGAGGAAAAGAGGGAGATCAAGAGCGACATGATTTGGGGGGTTTTCAGAGGGAATGTCAGAGAGAAATCTAAGAGGATGGAAACTGGGAAGGCGAAGAACATTATAAAAAAACCGGAATGATGATGATCTATTAGACAACTTCCATCTGACCAGGTCATTCGGTATGAAACGACTAAAATTATAAAACACGCTCAACCAACAACACCAAAGCTCACTTTAAAGAAAACGCAACAGCAGTAGTAAACAAAGACAAATATAGTATGTGGAAAAACAACCACTAATAGGTAACACCTCTGGGATGTTTTAAACCGATTCCAGTGTGTGCGAGATGTATGCGACTTCGTGCAAGGAAAGTATTGAGTAAATCTCTTTACTATATTTTTAAATTCTCTTTAATGCATGCTATAGAATAAGAGTCAAATTTTAAAATAGTATGATAACATATATGCTCCTGCAACTCGATCATGTTCAACCATAAATACGAGCGGAACGCAACAGCTGGGACTAAACTTGCTTTCATTATGCACTCGTTATATTCCACCTATTCCCCTCCCCCGGAAACAGTTGCTCAGAACTAAGACATGTAAAATTAATCACTGGCTCACGTACTATTACTCCACATACACATCTATCCTACTTAAAAGCGGGAAATAATAAATTACCCAACTGAAATTTACAGCCATTATAAACTTAAATTGAAACATGGAAAACATTAAAAATCTATTTTCATGTCACCTTCGTTACCTACTTTTCTCTAGGAAAAAACCTAGTAAAATTTCTCCTATACATAAATCAAGAACCTTATTATGCATTCAGAAAAAGAAATTACTTTTATTTATTACCTATGGTTTCTTATTTCCAATCCTTTTATCGAATGCAAAAAACCTTTTTGTAGGATTGTATTACTTTACCAATATTCTACGGTATTTGTTCAAGAAAAAAACTTTCATTTATTAAAGAGATATTACTTTACCAATATTCTACGATATTTGCTATGTTATGAAAAAAAAATTATTGGCCCAGTACTTCCACGCAAACACATAGTCCGTAAATTGGGAATAGTCCGTAAATCAATACAGGAATTGCTTAGCTTAATTCGTGTATCACATACTGATATATTAAATAAGGACTATTCTGTAAAGTTTTGCGTTGTTTTAGACCTAAGTCAAAAAGAAATTTTGTCATTACTACAAAAACGTCAACATGTGGGACCAAAAGTCAGTGCAAAAAACGAAGCCGACTGGATCCTGTTGCACCAGTAAAATGTGTCTCATTAAGTTTCTCAAAACACATATTTTTTTAATTAAATTATTGTCACTGCGTATTCCTTCGCGTGATGTTACCTAACGTAATAAAATATATCCTATAACCTGGCCAGAGAACATATGTATTTTATAAAAAAATACGTAAATCGGATAAGTGGTTCTCGAGTGATAAGGGCACTAACGGACAGACAGACAGAGAGACGTTGCATTTTATATATATTATAGAAGATTACAGATAACCTGGCCAGAAAACATATGTACGTTTTTTTAAAAAAAAGCACGTACATCGGATAAGTGGTTCTCCAGTGATAAGCGCTCTAACGGACAGACAGACAGAGAGCCGTTGCATTTTATATATATTATAGATAACCTGGCCAGAGAACAAATCTATGAATTAAAAAAAAAAAACACGTAAATCAGTTAAGTGGTTGTCGAGCGATAAGCGCACTAACGGACAGACAGAGAGACGTTGCATTTTATATATATTATAGATATTCTCTGCTACATGATATTGTTCCATATTTAATGGTTTAGGCAGTGTATTGCAAGAGAACGCGCTAGCTTCCTATCCGACTTGATTCACTATTATCGTCACTTTTACCTAAAGTAATAAATTATAGCCAGAGAACATATGTATGGTTTTAAAAAAAAGCTCGTAAATCGAATAAGTGGTTCTCCAGTGATAAACGCACTAACGGACAGACAGACAGACAGAGAGACGTTGCATTTTATATATATTATAGATCATTAGAGATGTAACGGGTAGTCCTTCTTTAAGATCCGGCAAAACCGGTACACAGCTACGTAGGATCCGACAAAACCAAGTACCCAGCCAGGTAGGATCCGGCAAGATTTTATTAAGCATGTTTTAAGCATGTTTATTAAGCATTAATATTTTCTGCCAGCACTGCCAACTTTAAGTGATTTCTTATGATTTGGTAATATTAAGACGCGATAAATGAGCGCTTAGATAACTACGGGTCTGGTTGCTTTATGTGAAACCCCATATTTAGCGGTAATATGATGGATCTCAGAACGAAATAAAAATCTTATTCCGATAGTTACTACGGTAGAAGGTATTTTTTAACGACTGTTGGGATTTAAAAAAATGAGCAAAGTCTGGAATTATCTTTTACTTCATAAAGAAGAGGAAGAATTTAAATATCTCATAGTTTGATCAACGAAAATAAAGAGGAAGCAGAGCTATGAAGGAAAGTTGTTTTTGCAACTATGAATATTATATTATATTATATTATATTATATTATTTATATTATATTATATTATATTATATTATATTATATTATATTATATTATATTATATTTATATTATATTTATATTTATATTTATATTTATTTATTTATATTTATATTATATTATATTATATTATATTATATTATATTATATTATATTATATTATATTATATTATATTATATTATATTATATTATATTATATTATATTATATTATATTATATTATATTATATTATATTTATATTATATTATATTATATTATATTATATTATATTAATATTATATTATATTATATTATATTATATTATATTATATTATATTATATTATTATATTATATTATATTATATTATATTATATTATATTATATTATATTATATTATATTATATTATATTATATTATATTATATTATATTTATATTATATATTATTATATTATATTATATTATATTATATTATTTATATTATACTATATTATATTATATACGAATATGTATTGGACTAAAAGGTAAATTTTAGCTTCTTTAATTTATTCTTTAACCTACCTTTACTGAAATATAGCTGATGGGACATACCTGGAACAAAAATAATAAATTAGTTTTTGAAAACAACTGTGTGTTTTTTAAAATTACCATGTTGGTTTTTGTTATTTATGCTAGCCACTCCGTATTGGTTTGTATTTTCACGAATTACATAACATCGCGAATCAGCACTTACAAACCGTGTGGAGAGAATAGCCTAATTTTGGGATGTATGTGAAAGGAGTTGCAGATAGGATTGGAAGAGTCTCAAGAAAAACACAACATAGGCACATCATACAAATTACAAAATACTCTGGCAGACGTCCCGAGGAACCCCAAGGACAAGAGAAAACTGGAAAACCATGGAGTTTACAGCATCCCATGCGGAGACTGCCGCAAACTGTACATAGGGCAAACAAACAGAAGAATCTCCATCCGAATCTAAGAACATAAAAAAGTATCGAAAACAAACAAACAACTTCAGCTCTTTTTCAGCACTATCATATTTCTGGCTTGTTTGCCCAATACCTAGAAAATAGAATCAAAGGCCATAAATACGACAAAAAAAACAGTACATCATGAAATGAATAAAAGTTATACCTTTGATTTCAAGAAAGAGCAACACTGGAATCCATACACATACAGATGACACCCACTGCAATAAACGAAAAAACAGATGTAAATAACCTAAACCATATCTACATACCAGTCATATAAAGTTCTTCAGGTTAAGTGGTGGTTTGTAGAAAGTAAAAATGTGTTTTTGACAGTGATTTAAAATTAACACCCCAATACAGTGAACTACTTTCTAAGGTCAGGCCCTCACTAATTTACACAGTTAAGTGTCTTAAATTAAAAACTACGAAAAGCTACAAATATTTTAACATCGAAATACACGACAAACCCATTAATTACTTATCTATATTTAATTTTTCTAATGTCATCTAAATTTTGAAGAAGACCTCTTGCGAAGGTCGAAACATCAATAAATATATAACAAATCTAAGAACAGTTTTAATGATCTAATTCCAAGAACACGTAAATTATAAAATATATATATATATATATATATATATATATATATATATAATATATATATATAAATATGTATATATATATATATATATATATATATATATATATATATATATATATATATACCAAGATCAAAGAACCTTACACTCAACCAAAAAAAAATGATTGAGATTGGGCAAAGTTTAGAGTTATCGCAAAGGAGATAGCTATAGGGCATTTTGTATTACGCTGCAGGGTTTTTACCAGAATAGTACAGTAGTTTGATAATAATAATCGGATCTCTCGTGTAATGTTCCTATACAATAACGACTCGTTTTGATATCTCGAATATATTTTCTTTAGAACTTCTTTGTATCTTCTATATTACGTAATCAAGCGTAATATTTCCTTATTATAGTTAAATATAGGGCTGGTAGATCGATTTACATATCAATATTTAGAATTGAGTTTTCTATTTCGGCCTAACTTCCAATTGGACTATAGGACATACTCTCGTAAACATATTCGGCCAAGGGCGGTACGAGGGGTTTCGCTAGTTTGACCACGCCGCGAGTCAGTTTTCAAGAATCAGCACTCAGGGACAGTATTGCGTCCTTATTCTGTCAACCTGTGTTTTCGACGTGGTGATCCAATCCAAATTCTTTCTGTAGTTTAAGGTGGAAACACTCATCATTAGGTGAGTTACTGTTTTTTTTACAGTTTAGTTTCCTTTCGGCTTACTTCAGAGCGATTTTTATAATACACTTCCCACTCTCCTTCTCTCTCTCTCTCTCTCTCTCTCTCTCTATATATATATATATATATATATATATATATATATATTATATATATATATATATATATATATATATTTTTATATAACCTGACCAAAGAATATATGCATGAATTTAAAAAAGACAGGTAAATCGGATAAGTGGTTCCTGCGTGATAAACGCACTAATGGACAGACAGACAGACAGAGAGACATTGCATTTAATATATATTATAGATTATACATTACAGATGTTCTTTGCTACATAATATTCTTCCATATTTAATGGTTTAGGCTGTGTATTGCAAAGGCACGCACTAGCGGCCAAACTTATTTCCGACATCATTCACTATTTTACGTCACTGCTCATTCCTTATGCTACCTATCGTAATAAAAATATAGCCTATAACCTGGCCAGAGAACATATGTATGTTTTAAAAAAAAAAGTACGTAAATCGGATAAGTGGTTTTTCAGTGATAGGCGCACTAACGAACAGACAGACAGACAGACAGAGAGACGTTGCATTTTATATTATTATATATATATATATATATATATATATATATATATATATATATATATATATATATATATATATATATATATACATATATGTTACAATAGAGGTTTTCACGGATGGTGAACGTAATACATTAAAAGCCCGGTTTCAACCCGTTTGTCTAACAATCAATTTGCACGACGTTTCGCCAAAACCTCATTTGGCACTTTCAAGTGCTCCCGCTGCTGTTACTACTCGATACTGTGACCTTGCTGCTGCTGCCGCTTGAGAGCTAACTGAGAAAAATCCGATGTGCAGTCGCCGTCTTTTATAGGTCGGCGTCTACGCAGATTGTAGATAGGGGGGGGTCGGAAGTGTCCGTCTGAGCATCGATATATTATATATATATATATATATATATATATATATATATATATATATATATATATATATATTGTAACATTCATTTTTTCCTAGATTTTAAGACCATGTAATGTTACTGATTTTTCCATTTCAAATTGTACTTATTTTCATTTTTGTATCGAACGGTATATTAAACAGAGATTCTAAGACGTTCGGTATATATTGTGTTGTGCGGGTTCCTGACCGAACCTCTCGCCACGCCGCGATTGGTGAAATGTTTGATCCGCAGTTTTGATTGGAGCGTCGTGATATTACAGGCAAAAGTCGCCCGATTTATTTAAGGCTCAGCAGAGCTTGAATCGGGGTTGTTTTCCATCTAGCCGCAACCAGGCAGTACCATCAAGCCGCTGCCGGGCCGTTTTCCATCTAGCCGCAGCCAGGCAGTACCGTCTAGCCTGGCTGCGGCTATTTTCCATCTAGCCGAAGTAGGCTAATTTTCATCAGAGCCGCTAAGTAAAAAGTACCAGTTTCTAAATAAAAGCCGTAGTGGGCTTTCTAAGTGTTTGTTAAGAAAAAGTGTGAAATCGGGCGTAGTCGATCACAGCAGGAATAAAAAACAGTAAGTCAACAAAACTCCCTTCAATAGACTTATTCAAGAGTAGCGCCTTAACTGCAATGTAAAACAGACTAAAAAGTGAAGTGTAAAGCACGATTTCTCGTCTTCGGGGGTTATAATAGTCTAAAATTTTAATGTAACAACTACTAGTTAGGCTAGAATTTGTTAGGTAAACTGTAAAGGTTAGAACTTTTCATTTTAAAAACATGAATAAATTTTCTTTTTGTTGATTAAGCTAGTGTCTCACTGAATACCTATTTTTCTTTTCGGATAAGTTGTACTAGGACTAATTCTTTTTAGTAATATCCATAAAACACTTCAGTTTTTTCATTTTTTTTTTAGCTGAAGTTAAATCCTTTCTATTTTAAAATGAGTGGTGCCAAAAGACTTGTACAACTGAAGCTTTTTAAAAAATAGAAAATAATTCCAACAAGACGTAAGACAAATATCTCTTACCCATATCTCTCTACCAAAGAAAACTGAGCTAGTGTGATTTAATTTCTTTAGTTCTTTTAAAATCAGGGTTCACTCAATTCAGTATCAGAAATTAAAGCGGGTAAGTTCAAAGGTTACAAAATTGCGCTCAAGCGTGGGACAAACAACTTCTCACAGGGTACAAAAAAAAAGATGCCTCAAACTGAGAACACTTTTTCACAGCTTACAAAATTGACGCAGTGTACGTGGGGCGCAATTAAACAACATATATATAATATATATATATAAATATATATATATATATATATATATATATATATATTATATATATATATATTTATATATAATGAAGATATTTGAGGAAAAAACAAAAGATGCAAACGTATTTAATTGAAGACATGCTTTTTTTGAAGCCGATTAAAAATAAACTTCAACTTTAAAAATACAAACTTGTAACCAGTGCTTCTGCTGACGCTGAGCGTAGGTTGGAAAAGTATCACATAAAGTTCGCCCACTTTATTAGCTAATGCCCTAAGCAATGAAGGGACAATTATTTACTTATGCGAAACAATATAAAAAAAATTAATTTATGGTATGAAAGTGGAGAGAGATAAGAATGAATAAAAGGTCAACTTTTTGTATCTGAATTAACAAAAAAAGCATTTATTGATGAAAATAACAGGAAAATAATATTTTATCATTTTTTATATTGTATATAACAAAATGTAATAATACTTTTGTACAAATAACATCAAACATCATTGTTCCGACGGCGAAAAAAAAAATAAGACCCAATTTCACAATATAAAAATGCCAAACAAACCAAATGGAAATGGAAAAAATATTCGAAAGGAAAACGTAGCAAATATTTAATGGAAGTTTCTGTCAAGTGTTTCACTTTTCCGTTTTTTTTTTTTCAGTTTTCCATTTTTTAGAGAACCAGAGTGAAAGGAAGACGCGGGCAAGATAAAAATGAGCGAAGGGAAATATTGAGGGGAGATACGAGGGTTGTAACGAAACTAGCGTAACGACGGCTACAAGTTTTTTACTAATAGAAGTATAACTTTAGAACTTTAATGTGTTAGATCAAAAAATTAGTTCTTTGCAAACAAGTAATTCTAAAATAAGCACTGAAATGGACTTTTTCAAAATAGAGAGTAACTTAATCCAAGCTCTACGGGTACACAATATATATACATGTATATATATATATATATATATATATATATATATATATATATATATATATATATATATATATATATATATATATTGTGACAATTTAAGTCCGCATCATATGGGATTTTTTTTAAATAATCACTCTTGTTATTGCATCCATTTGTGCTTCAAATAATATCAGAAATAAAGTATAGTAAGTCATTTTTACGCATGACGTCACCTGTCAAAAATGACATTTTCGTAAAAAATTTTTGAAAAAAACATATAATTTGGCCAAATTTTTAAAAAAAGTTATTAGACAAAATGGTTTATTTTGATCTTTTTTTGTCAAATTTCAACGGCCTATTACGATTTCGAATTTTTGGCAGTTTTTTGACAGTTCGGCAATTGTTTTTCATCTTGATTTATTGCAACCTTATTTAAATCATTTAATTTGTCAAAAATTAGGCACTTATAATCTATTTACGAACAAAATTAAGTCGTGTCCATAATTTTTTTATAGAATATTAAAATTCACACATTATCATGAATCATATTTGAGGCAAAGTTCGATTAGCTTTTGTTTTTAAATAAAAAAAAATGTTTCTCGCTTACGTATTTTGATAGTGAACACACTTAAACGTTTGTAAATTAACACAAATCTTACATTTTGATCTTTTTAGTAATGCATTTAAATTTTTAACAATGTAATGTTTCTTACTATAAACACCAAATTAACAACTTGCTACTTTATCCTATTTGTTTTTTTTTTTATACTTCAGCTAAAACTACTTTTTAGATCAATAATACATTTCAGATTCTAATTAGCAAACGTAATAAAAATATTACACATATTCTAGTTATTAATTTGGCAGTTACGCGTTAATAATATCACCGAAAAATTACATTAAAATGCTTTCGGTGTCATTGTTGACGTAACTGCTAATTTAAAATAAATTCAGTCATATTTTAGTGGCGGCTCTCAAAATTAACGTTCGCAAAATTAGAAAGACCCTTTATGGTTGTGCCGATTTCCTCCTGAAAACTTACCTTCTACAGGAAAAAGAGCTAAACAGAGAAATTAACACGCTAAGCAAAACTTGATATTTCTATGCGTTTATTAATAGTAGGCCCTGGAAACAATTGAGAACTAGAGATCGCAATATGGTGTCGTAAGCTGTCAAATATTTAGTTAGAATTCAAACTAGAATGGAAAGAAACAGATGGTGTCACAACATGCTTTCTCTTCAAGAAAAAATTAAAATGGTTTTATTGTGTGGGGAAACATCTCATCGCACTGTTTCAAATGTTTTTAACGAGCGTCATCCTGAAAAAAACTTGCAGCAATCTACTGTGAGCCGAATTATACAAAAGTTTAAATCGACTCGATCTGTGGGAAAGGTTTGCCGAAAAAATCGTGTTGCACGTAAACATACCGAAGATACTGAGTTAGATGTGTGCTTAAGTGTAGTGGAAGAAGGCAAAACCAGTCTAAACCGGAGATCGACAGGGAAAGTGTACGTAAAATTTTACACAAAAATAAAATACAAACCGAAATTGATAAACACACTACAGGATAGAGATTTTAATATTCGGTTGTTATTTTCATTCTGGTACCAAGAAAAAATAGAAGAGGACTCCAAATTTCCGTACAATGTTTTATGGACTGATGAAGCCACATTTACTTCTAACGGAGTAGTAAGTTCACAGAATAGTCGATGGTGGGCCCAAGAAAATCCAAACTTCATAATTGAGTGTCGTGACCAATACTCGTTTAAAACTAACGTTTGGGGTGGCATTGTAAATGACCATATAATAGGGCCATATTTTTTGAGACATAATTTAAACTCACAACGAAATTTAGATTTTTTAAATAACGAAATTTTAGAAGTTATGGATAACATGGCTGTGGATCTAAGATATGCTCTATGGTATCAATTAGATGGTGCACCAATACACAATACTTTGCAAGGACGAAACACTTTAAATGAACTATTTCATGGCAGGGTCACTGGGCGAGATCAGGATAATTGTTGACCACCTCGATCGCCCGACATCACCCCATTGGATTTCTATTTATGGGGTTATCTCAAACAAAAAGTATACAAGTTTAGACCATTTAGAGATATCGATCATCTAGAAACTATAATTAGGCAGTGCGTTCACGAGTTCGCGAAAAATTCCATCAAAGAAATTTCTAGAAGAACCATTCGTTGCATTGAACGTAACGGTGGACACACCGAAATGTAGAATATTGCAATATGCGTGTATTTGATACAAAGTATTTATTAAATAGGTTAAAATAGCCAATTGTCAATGGTTAATTTAGCGTTTATAGAAAGAAACATTACATTGTCGAGACTTTAAATACATTACTAAAAAGATCAAAATGTAAGATTTGTGTTAATTTTCAAACGTTCAAGTGTGTTCACTATCAAACTACGTAAGCGAGAAATATTTTTCTATTTAAAACAAAAGTTAATCGAACTTTGCATTAAATATGATTCATTATGTGTGATTCATTATAATGTGAAATTATGGACACGACTTCATTTTGCTCTTAAATAGATTATAAGTGCCTAGTTTTTAACAAATTAAAAGATTTAAATAAGGTTGCAATAAATCAAACTACCAAAAATTCAAAATTGTAGTAGGCCGTTGAAATTTGACAAACAGATCTAGAATCACAAAATAAACCATTTTGTCTAATAACTTTTTTTAAAATTTGGCCAAATTATACGTTTTTTTTCAAAAATTTTTACGAAAATGTTATTTTTGACAGGTGTGATGTCATGCGTAAAAATGACTTACTGTACTTTATTTCTGATATTATTTGAAGCACAAATACCATAACCAAATCTGGGCTAAACCGATTATTTCAAAAAAAATTCCATATGATGCGGACTTAAATTGTCACACTGTATATATATATATATATATATATATATATATATATATATATATATATATATATATATATATATATATATATATATATATATATATATATTCTCAATTTAGTGGAGCTGCGCAGTCTATATTTGAATATTTATTGCCTTGGGTAGTGAAATAACCTTTTTTGTTAGTCGAGCTTTCGAAATTATAATTATTTCTTCTTCAGGACATCTGGAAAGACAAAATTTTCCTTTTTCTTTATACTGTTAAGTGAAAAATTACTTTTTTAAGTACATTCATATGATTGAAAAAATAAAAAAAGAAAGAATGCATGAGAAAAAAGAAAAATGATTGACTTCCCAAAGTGGTTTTTTTATATAACAAAACAAGCAGTCATTAGCACAAAGAGACATTCCCCAATATACTGTTGTTAACTACATAATATTAAAATTAAAAGGAAAAAATACAAAACGGCCAAAATGGCTGGCTTTGGTACTCTGCTAATCTCAGTAAATTAACAAAAAATTATCAATTTTTGGCAATAAAGATGGATGGATGGTGTGATAGACCGATAAAACTTTTATGTGGTAGAGAAAGATCAAAGATATTGATTCGTTTCGATCTGAGATATGCTTGTAGTTGAAAAATTATTTAAATGGCAAATAGCGTAATGAATAATTATTTGCATTTAAATAATTTTTCAACTTCAAGCATATCTCAGATCGAAATGAATCAATATCTTCGATCTTTCTCTATCACATAAAAGTTAAATCGGTTTTTTTTTTTTTTTTTTTTTTTTTTTTTATTGGTCTAGCACACGTGCTGCAAGGAAGTCCCTAAAGCGCTCCAGGAGCGGCACGAGTGCGGAAAAAAGCGATTCACGTTGTTCTTGAATAGCTGTAAATTGTACTCGGTGGGAAACACAGCGCTGGGCAAATCATTCCAAAGGGATGACGTTCTCCATATAAAAGATTGCTTGAAAAGCGTCGTACGCGGAGTAACAAGCTGAACCTCATACGGATGCGAAGCACCAGCGCGACGTGTATTTCTAACATGCACCGCTTTGGGAGGAATTAAGCGGGCTACATCCTTCGAACACTTTCCATGAAAATACTTGTAGAACAGACTCAAGTCGCCAACCGTTCTTCGATGTTCCAGCGAATCAAGGCCGCCGGTCAATTCCGGGTCCCCAATCAGACGGACCGCTCTTCTCTGAACAGTATCCAACAAATGCAGTGTATGTTTGGGAGCGGAGCCCCAAACGTGGGAGCAGTATTCCATAGTTGGTCGAATTTGGGCTTTGTAAAGAATTAAACAGTTGCTGTGGGGTGTAAAGCTTTCTGGTTCTAAATAATATTCCCAACTTTCGAGAAGCTCTCCTTGCTATGCCTGCAACATGTTCATGCCAAGACATATTTGCTCCCAAACTAACGCCCAACAAATTGAGCGACGATGCTAGGGGAATGGAGTGCCCCGACATAACTATGTCGAGTTCAGCAACGTTAACTTTTTTAGAAAAAACTGCCGCTTGGGTTTTTGTAGCGTTAAATTCCACTTGGTTACTGTCACCCCAAGATAGAATTTCTTCCAGGTCTTTGTTAAGTTGAACGACCTCCTGCTGTCTGCGGATATTCGCCTGAGCAGCCGATGTCCGAGCGTTCAAGGTGAATGAAGAGACAAGCGTACTGTCATCTGCAAAGCTATAGATTGGATTCCCGGTCTTTTCCAGCAGATCGTTAATGTAAATGAGAAAGAGAGTAAGAGACAGTATGGAGCCCTGGGGCACACCGGCGTTGATAGTGAGGGTATTAGAAAGAAATCCGTCGACCGCCACTCGTAAAGAACGCTCTCTGAGGAAACATGAGAGCCACAAACGGAACCTTTCAGACATACCATAAGAGCGCAACTTAGCCAACAGTCCATCGTGCCAAACACGGTCGAATGCCTTAGATATGTCAAGAGCAACCGCTCGAGATTCTCCAAAGTGCTCAATTGCGTTGTTCCAAACATGTGTTACATAAGTCAGAAGATCTCCTGTTGATCTATGTTTACGAAAACCATATTGGTGATCGCTAATAATATTGAATCGTTCAAGATATTTTAGAAGATGCTCATTGATAACCTTTTCCATGACTTTCGATATTATTGAAAGCAGTGCAACTGGTCGGTAGTTATTTGGCAAGGTCTTCTTACCTTTTTTAGGTATCGGCTGAACCGTGGCACATTTCCAGCAGGACGGAAATATTCCCTTTCTGTAGGATAGGTTAAAAAGTCTACAGAAAACTGATGTTAGTTCCCTTGCACAGTTTTTGAGAACTATAGCAGGTATTCCGTCAGCGCCAGAAGCCTTCTTGGTGTCTAGCTTCATTAAAATACGCTTTATGATGCGGGCATCCTTGACTGCAATATAGGAATAGTAGGTGGTGTTTTTCCTTAGAAATCGACAGTAGAATGTGAAGCAAAGAGTTCAGCCAACAAGGTCGCTCTCTCAACAGGTGTGGTTGCAATGGAATTATCTGGCCATGTGAGTGGTGGTATGGTGGATTTGGTAAAATTTTGACTAACTGCCTTAGCGACTGCCCAAAAGGACCTGGAATTGTGTTATCACACCATCCATCCATCTTTATCGCCAAAAATTGATAATTTTTTGTTAATTTACTGGTTTACGGGATTAGCAGAGAGTACCAAAGCCAGCCATTTTGGCCGTTTTATATTTTTTCCTTTTAATTTTAATAGTATGTAGTTAACAACAGTATATTGGGGAACGTCCCTTTGTGGTAATGACTGCTTTTGTGATATACGAAAACCACTTTAGTAAGTCAATCATTTTTCTTTTTTCTCGTGCCTCCTTTCTTTTTTTGTTTTTTCAATCATATGAATGTACATAAAAAAGTAATTTTTCACTTAACAGTATAAAGAAAAAAGGAAAAATTTTGTCTTTCCAGATGTCCTGAAGAAGAAATAAATATAATTTCGAAAGCTCGATTAACAAAAAAAAGTTGTTTCACTACCCAAGGCCATAAATATTCAAATATAGACTGCAGCCCCACTAAATTGAGAATATGTTTTTCTTAACTAGTCAGTTGCAACTACTCCTGTCTTTATATATATATATATATATATATATATATATATATATATATATATATATATATATATATATATTTATGTATATATATATATATATATATATATATATATATATATTATATATGCATATACAGTAAAGTCTGTTTATAACGAACTCCAAAAAATCACTAAAAATGGTTCGCTCTATCCGAAGTTCGTTACAAACAGTAAACAAAATCATTTTTCACAATTTTTTATTTAGATAGATTTATTTAGATAGTCGCTAATGTTTAGAAAAATGAATAATAATAATTATTAAATTAAATGAAAACGATCAAAGGAAAACAAAGCAAGTCACACTAAAGTTATCATTATGTATGTTGGTATATATACGGGTATAAACGAAAATATTAAAATACGCAGTTTATACAATAAAATCAGTAATTTTTGCTTGTCCAATTTTACTTGAAAAAGAAATGGTGTTTATATAATTGTTAAGGTCACAAAAACTACTCCATATATGTTCAGGAACTTCACGAGATTTTAAAAAATTTCGTAGTCATTTCTGAAATGGACGGAACATAAATATTATCTCCTTCTCCAAACTCGTCTTCGTCGTCATTATCGCTTAAAATCTTTTCAGAAGTCACAATTTGATCATCAATTAATATTCTTTCGTCATTAATTCATTATCAGCACATACATATTCTTCAAAATTAAAGTGATTAAACATCTTTTTAATCTCGATTTCCACTGTACTTTGTTAAATGTCAGCATCGTAAACAAATTCTAGACAATCAGTAGGATGTTTTTCAATCCACTGAGTCAACAGTAGCTCATCATCTGAGTCATATCTAAATTCCTTCTTTAAAAATCCGCCATGCTTAAAACAGTTTGCAATGGTTTCTCTACTGACTCCTTGCCAAACTATATGGATAAAGTTACCTTTATCGATCGTCTCTAACATTTTCATAAGTAAAAATCTTTCTATAATGACATTTTAAAGAATTTATCACATCTTGATTCATAGGTTGGAGCTTTGCACTTGTGTTTGGAGGCATAAAAACCAATTTTAATTGCTGTAGATCAACTTCAGGGTGCGCTGGACAGTTGTCAATCAAAAGTAATATTTTTCCCTTCGTGAATTTTAATTCTTTGTCCCATTTGATCAGTTCGTTTTTAAAAATTTCTGATGTCATCCAGGCTTTACTGTTTGATTTGTACTTTACTGGTAAATGTTTGTTTTTAAAACACCTGAGATTGGCGGACTTTCCTATCACTAACATATTTCTTTTCTCTGTTCCAGACATATTTGCAGTTACCAACACAGTAATCCTTACTTTTGATAATTTTCCACCAGCACAATTCTCTCCGACAAACTTTAATGTCTTATCAGACGTGATCTTGTAAAACAAAACCCGTTTCATGTGCATTAAAAATGTCCACATATTCATAACTTTCTCGAATTTCCGGCCATACATTGGCCAACCACTGATCAACAACAGTCATATCCACTTCTGCAGTTTCTCCTACTATCTTACCCCCACTAATATTATGTCGCTTTTTAAATCGTTCAATCCAACTTCTAGAACAGTTAAACTCGGTGTCCTCTATTTTCCTTCTCAATTCATTAGCTTTCTCTTGTAAAGTATAGCCGGTAATAGGAACATGTTCATGTCGTTCTTGACCAAACCATTTAAGGAGTACTTTATCGACTTGGTCATGGATAGTTTTTCTTACTTTTTTACAACTAAAGTTTCTTTTATCATAGATTGATAAGATTTCTTGCCTCTTCTTCCATATGGTAGAAACCGTAGATTTAGTTAAAGTCAACCGTTTGCAAATAACACTTTGTTTAACTCCATTTTTTGTTTTCTTTATAATATCGTGTTTGTCTTTTAACGTAAACGCTTTACGTTTCTGTGTACTCATTTTAAAATAAAAACTTAAACATTCACTTTGCTACTTTGATCAAATATGCATTAGAACCCCATAGCACAAGTGAATTGAAAATAATACTGCTCGAACTAGCGACGCGGCAGAAACAATTAGAATAGGGGTTCCCAGCGAGTTTCGGTATATATATATATCAAGGATTTTCTACAGCTGACGCTGTCTTCCTTCTCTCTGCCTTTGATTCCATCCGTTTCTATCTTCCCAGTCTCCATCTGTTAGACCCCTGTCCTCCATAGGCTCGTCCACATCGTCTCTCCACGATCGTCTGGGTCTTCCTCTTTTTCTTCTCCCTATAGGGCTCCACTCCGTTATTTTCTTTATCCACCTATTATCTTCGCTCCGTCTTATGTGTCCATACCATTTTAATCGTTTTTCTTCAATGGTGTTTACTACGTTCTCTTTGATGTTCATTCTGCTTCTTATTTCTTCATTTGTTGTTCTCTCCATACGTGTCACTCTACAACATCTTCTCCAATACTCCATCTCTACCGCGTTAATTTTAGATTTATTTCTTTTCTTGATCGTCCATGTTTCTGACCCGTATGTCATTATGCTTTGTATTATTGATTTGTATATGCGTATTTTGTTTCTTTTTGTAATGTGTTTGTCCCACAGGATCGAATTTAATTGTCTTATGCATGTCCACGTTTGTCCTAATCTAGCTTTAATCTCTTCTTCTGATGTTGCGTTTTTTGAAATGATGGTTCCTAAATATTTAAATCTATCGGTTCCTTTGATTATTGTTTCGTTATCAACTTCTAGATTCTCCACGTTTCCCTCCTTTGTTGTTAGATATTCCTTTTTATCAAAGTTTATTGCTAATCCTGCTTTAGTGTATTCTTTTTTCAGTTTTCTTACCATATAACTGAGGTCTTCCTCATCTTGCGCTGTGATTACTTGGTCGTCTGCGAAACTTAGAGTATATAAGTAATCTTCTCGTATTGAGACTCCCACTCCACTACATTTTTACTCCCATTTTTTTAATGTTTGTTCGAGGTATATTTTGAATAGTGTTGGGGATGTAGAGCATCCTTGTAATAGGCCTTTTGATGTTTGGAGTTTCTTCCCTATATTATGTCCTATTTTTATGTTCACTGTGTTGTTTTCGTAGAAAGCTTTTACTGCGTGTATTAGTTCTTTGTCGATACCTATTTCTTTCATTGCATTCCATAATCTTTGTCTTGGTACTGAGTCATAGGCCTTTCTTATGTCCATGAAAGCTAGGTGAACTTCTCTATTCTTTGCCAGTTTTTTTTCCATTGTTTGTTTTATAGTGTATATGTGGTCTATAAATGATTTTCCGGCCGTAAAGTCTGCTTGGTCTTCTCCAATTTTTCCTTTTATATTTTCCTCTATGATATTTTTAATAATTTTTCCATACAAACGTCCCATACTCGATATTATGCTTAGGCCTCTATAGTTTGTGCATTTTCTGCGATCTCCCTTTTTAAATATAGATACTATATAGGCTTTTGACCATTCCTCTGGTATTTTTTCTCCATTTATCGCTGTGTGGAACATGTTTCTCAGCTTTCGATGTAATTTATTAGACCCGTACTTAATCATTTCATTTACCACACCTACAGGCCCTGCAGATTTATTATTTTTGAGTGTTCTTATTGTCTTCTTTACTTCTTCATAACTTAGTTCTATCTCTTTTTTTTCCTTATTCTGTTCTTTTTCGGGGTTCTCTTCTTGGAATTCTAGTCTGTCTTCTGTTGTCGAGTTTCGGTGAATTCCCTAAAACAAGTCGCGCGACATCGAGCGCAGGGAGTGGCAAATGGACACAAAACATCCAAATTTGGTTCGCTTTGTCGGGAAGTTCGTTATAACCAGGTTCGCTATAACCGATAAAAATCTATATTGGTCTTATGGAAGTTTTTTCGTGCATTATAAAATAGTTGGTTTTGACCGAAAATTCGCTATAAATGGGTTCGTTATAAGCAAACTTACCTTTATACCCTGTATACCCTGTATGTATATATATATATATATATATATATATATATATATATATATATATATATATATATATACATATATATATATACATATATATATATATATATATATATATATATAAATATATATATATATATATATATATATATATATATATATATATATATATATATATATATATATATATATATATATATATATATATACATAAACACTTGCAAAGGTCAAAAACGCCAACACGAAGAAAATCCCAAAGTAACATAGAAAACATGTCAAAACTTCGTTAAAATTACTTAAGACGTTTTGGGACTACTAAGGTTTTAACATAAAATACAATTAAAAAAATATTACATTTTTTACTTTGATGAGAAGTATTGTTAATAGTATTTTAATTAAGAAACATGATCATAATGAAAAAGGAAACATAATATATTTTTTAAAATACGCTTCTCAATGACCCTTCAAGCTTAAAACCAGCCATTAAGTTTTAACTTTAAATGAAAATAAATTGTTTGCCATAAATGATCATTTTCTCGATTAAAATAATACTGATTCTCCCTGCTTCAAAAGATTTATTTTAATTAAACAGTTTTGCCGTAATGAAGTAAAGGAAAGTAGTAATATTACTTATACTACATGGGGTGACAAGTTACGAGAGATGACAGCAGAAACAAAAAAACCATATGATTGTCAGTTAGTGTTAACTCTCAGAAAATTCATATAAAATTTTTTGGTATAATAGTTTGCGAGCTACAGCGGTAGTATCTTTATATGAAAATAAACTACATTTAATTTCCTATAAATTGTGTACCACAGGTTTTTTTTGTCAGATAAACGGTTTAGAGCTTTGAAATTTAGTGAAATTTCGGATATAGCGCTAAGCCGAGAGCAACTCCCTCAAAATTAAAAACTGGGTTAAAGTGAAAATAGAGTTCCGAGCGAGAAATGAGGATGCGCTCTTGCCTTAGCGAGATGTCCGAAAAATATCACTAAATTTCAAAGGACTCTAGCGGCTAAACCGCTCGCCTGACAGAAAAACCTATAGAACATAATTGGTTGGAAATTTTATGTAGTTTATTATTATTGAAACGTACGTAGTTTTCCAATTATAAGGGAAGAATTGAAAAAAAAGCATTTATTTCGCCGTTTTTTGCACTTTACTCAAAACTCGCAACATTTACGATGTCGCAAATGTGAAATTCTATATTTTTTGCCTGAAATGCCCACTTTTGGCACCTGTTTACTGGACTATTAACTGAAATTGCGTTCGGTGATATTCGGTGGTGTTCTTTGCGGGAAATCGAACCTCATAGTCCCTATTATCTAAAAGTTTTTTGGAGGCGAGTGGAGCTAGTCTTCAAAACTCAAGGAAAACATAAACTGTCACCATACTTGCATTTTCATGGAAGTAAAAATCGGTAATATAATACGAGGGTCATTCAATAAGTAAAGAGACAGTTGGTCTCAGCTTAAACCCATTCAACGAAACCGCTCTATACTTCTAAGAGTGTAAGTTGGCAACCTTGTGAGGAGTTTTAATCAGCTATTCGATCATGTAATGTAGACATAACATTTAAATATCCAGATTACCATACTGCACTGTAAAAGAACAGCCTTCCGTCATCAGATTTTTAGTAGCAGAAGGTGTTAAACCAAGTGAAATACATTCTAGAATGTTATTACAGTATGGACAAAGTTGTATGAACCGTGCGAATGTTTACAAGTCGATAGATTGGTTCAAAAGTAGCTAAATAAGAGTGTGTGACGAGCAGCGAAGTGTACGTCCAGTCGAAGTTTCCGGTTCCTCGTTGGAATCGAGGATTGATGGACTTACTCGCGATAACAGAAGAATTACTGTTGAAATGATAGCTCAGGAGGTTGGAGTAACCATTTACAGTACCGAAAAAAATGTCTGCCAGATGGGTTCCCAGGCAGCTGACAGAAGCTCATAAAGAATCGAGACTGAAGAACTGGGTTGGGAGATCTTGCCTCCTTGTGCATACAGCCCAGACCTGGCTCCGTGTGATTTTTACCTGATCGGACCTCTCAAAAATGCTCTACGTGACAAGAAGTTCATCGACAATGAAGAGGTGAAAGAAAACATTTAAATATCCAGATTACCATACTGCACTTTAAAAGAACAGCGTTCCGTCATCAGATTTTTAGTAGCAGAAGGCGTTAAACCAAGTAAAATACATTCTAGAATGTTATTACAGTATGGACAAAGTTGTATGAACCGTGAGAATGTTTACAAGTCGATAGATTGGTTCAAAAGTAGCCGAATAAGAATGTGTGACGAGTAGCGAAGTGTACGTCCAGTCGAAGTTTCCGGTCCCTCGTTGGAATCGAGGATTGATGGACTTACTCGCGATAACAGAAGAATTACTGTTGAAATGATAGCTCAGGAGGTTGGAGTAACCATTTACAGTACCAAAAAATGTCTGCCAAATGGGTTCCCAGGCAGCTGACAGAAGCTCATAAAGAATCGAGACTGAAGAAACTGGGTTGGGAGATCTTGCCTCCTTGTGCATACAGCCCAGACCTGGCTCCGTGTGATTTTTTATCTGATCGGACCTCTCAAAAATGCTCTACGTGACAAGAGGTTCATCGACAATGAAGAGGTGAAAGAAAACATTTAAATATCCAGATTACCATACTGCACTTTAAAAGAACAGCGTTCCGTCATCAGATTTTTAGTAACAGAAGGTGTTAAACCAAGTGAAATACATTCTAGAATGTTATTACAGTATGGACAAAGTTGTATGAACCGTGCGAATGTTTACAAGTCGATAGATGGTTGAAAAGTAGCCGAATAAGAGTGTGTGACGAGTAGCGAAGTGTACGTCCAGTCGAAGTTTCCGGTCCCTCGTTGGAATCGAGGATTGATGGACTTACTCGCCATAACAGCAGAATTACTGTTGAAATGATAGCTCAGGAGGTTGGAGTATTCATTTACAGTACCGAAAAATGTCTGCCAAATGGGTTCCCAGGTAGCTGACAGAAGCTCATAAAGAATCGAGACTGAAGAACTGGGTTGGGAGATCTTGCCTCCTTGTGCATACAGCCCAGACCTGGTTACGTGTGATTTTTACCTGATCGGACCTCTCAAAGATGCTCTACGCGACAAGAGGTTCACCGACAATGAAGAGGTGAAAGAAAAAGAATAAAAATGGCTTCGACGTCAACCGAAAGAATTCTTTGCCACAGGAATCAAGAAGCAGGCAGAAAGATGGGACAAGTGTATTAACGTTGGGGGAGATTATGTCGAAAAGTGGGGCAAATTTTGTGGCAATCCAATAAACGGTTCTTGCGCTAAGCTATTTGTCTCTTTACTTATATTCAATAACCCCTTGCATATACGGTAATGTACTCATGTTCGCTGCATGATTACTTAATTTTGACAAGTTCCTTGAAGAATAACAACCATTAAAAAAACGTTATAAGCAATTTGCAGTTTACTATCTCTAAAGAACATTTCCATACAAAAATCGCGTGTAAGCAGTGATCTCTGGTTCGGGCTAATTTGGGGGGTCGTTTTTATTATTCTGTGAACACTACTGGGAAAAAAAGCTTGTCGAGGTAAGAAACTTTGGGATTTAAACTACAATAAAAATTACCAATAATAATTTTTAAAAGTTTTTCGAAATTTAGAGTTTTTTCCACTCATTTTCCTCTGTGAGTCGGGTCCTCGAAATTTAACGAGGGTAGCCGAGCGGAATTCATGACTATGTACCGACATCGTACACGTAGCCGGCAATATTGCCAAGTGTAATGAAATTTCATTAGGTCTAATAATGTTATATGTAATGGAGTGATTTAAAGAAAACTATATAAAAAAAAATACATTTTTTTAACCCCGAAAAACCTTTCAAATTTTTAAATCGAATAGACGTATGGAAAACCCGCCGGAAACTGTAAACAAGTCATTTTCTACCCCATAATATCCGAAATCTGTGTGCCGATATATACACATAGATTCAACTTATACCCGGGCCATAAAAGAGAAAGGTCCGACCCTTAATAGATTGATATAAATCTTTAAAGTCGGGAAAGATAAGTCCTGCGGAAAAATGGACAGTGGCAGAACATTTATTTCTGGAAATTTTCACTACTACTACACCTTACCAGTAAAATTACTCTATATAACCCCCTTTTGCTTCAACGACTGCTTACATTCTAGCGACAGCTTTGGAAGTCTCTAAAGCATAGGTTCCCAACGGGGGCGTTGAAGCCTTTTACGGGGGCGGTAGCCGATCCAGAATGGGGGGAGGGGGCGTTAATACAGTCAAGAGGCCATGGCGTACCTACCCATTTAGGAAATTAATATAATAATAAAATACTTTGAAAATACCTACTGTTTTCATGAGTAAAGATTTTATCTAGCCATCTAAAATTTTTATCCTATTGTTATCGCATACCATATGCGAAATAAGCATTAAAAAACCTAAATCAGCATTAGGCATACCAGGTGTACAAGTATGAAATGCGGATTTCAGACAACAGATGGTGCACCAATGCAGTTTGTGCTATAAAGAGTTGACACTGCGCCATTTTGTTATGTCATCAAGACGCGCACGAGTGATAAACTGGAAAAGTGTGTGCATAGTGTTGTGTTATTGTGTTCAATATGTCGAAATTTATACCGAACAAAGAGCATTCGCGGACAGCATTAATTTTTTGTTTTCATTTGAAGAGAATTGCTGTTGAATCATACAGATTACTTCGAGAAGCTTATAGTGAACATGCTCCATCGCAAGATACGTGTGAACGATGGTTTCGGCTTTTCAGAAGTGGTGACTTCGATGTTGCAGACAAGGAACGTGGAAAACCGCCAAAAAATACGAAGATGTGGAATTGCAAGAATTGTTGGACGAAGATGATTCGCAAACACAAAAAACAAGTCGCCGAGCAATTGGGCGTTAGTCAACAAGCTGGTTCCAATCGGCTACGAGAGATGGGAAAGATTCAGAAGTCGGTAGATGGGTACCACATGAGTTGAACGACAGGCAAATGGAAAAGCGCAAAAACACGTGTGAGATTTTGCTCGCTCGGTACAAAAGGAAATCGTTTTTGCATCGTATAGTTACAGGGGATAAAAAGTGGATTTATTTTGAGAATCCCAAGCGCAAAAAATCATAGGTAGACCCAGGCGCACCATCCACATCGACCGAATCGCTTTGGCAGAAAAGACGATACTCTGTGTTTGGTGGAACCAGAGGGGCGTGGTCTATTATGAGCTGTTAAAACCTGGGGAAACAATTAATACTAAACGTTACCAACAACAATTGACCGATTTAAACCGTTCGCTGCTTGAAAGGCCAGAATACCGAAAGAGGCAACGCAAAGTCATTTTTCTAGGCTGCTTCCAATTACCACTTGTTTGCATCGATGGGTCACGCACTTGCTGATTAGCGCTTTGGTTCGTACGAAGATGTGAAAAAATGGCTCGATGAATGGTTCGCAGCAAAAGGGGAAGATTTTTACTTGCGTTGGGAAAAATGTATAACAAGCGATGGAGCGTACTTTGAATAAAGCACTTTTTATCATTCTTCCGAAGTTAACATGTTTTTTTAGAAAAAAAAATCCGCATTTCATACTTGTACACCTGGTACGTATACCTAATTCGGTTTTGTATTGTCGGTGACAAGTCTTCGGAAGTTGGTAAGCAAAGACGCGATTCACGCAATCAAGCATGTTTCAACAAAAATATGGAAGCTTGTAATGACTTGTTTACAGAGCAAGTGCACGGGCATCGCAAACAAGTAAAGGCATACAAATTGATGCGTGCACTATGAGAACGTAGCTTAGCCAACAATTTGTCATGCCAAACACGGTCAAGTGCCTAGGATATATCAAGAGCAACCGCTCGAAATTCTCCGTAATATTCAATTGCTTTGGTCCATAGAGGCGTAGGTTAGAAAATTCCCTGCTGATCTTTGCTTACGAAGCTAGTGGTCTTTACGAATATTACATCCTTCGAGACAATTTCAAAGCCTTTTTTGTAAACCTTCATATTACTGAAAACAAAGCGACTAATCGGTAGTTATTTGGCACAGCCTTTTTGCCTTTTTAATCGCATTTCCAAGAAAGTATAAAAGCAAATTCCTTTCCTTTTCTTTTCTGTAGGATAAGTTAAGAAATCAACAACAAAATGGCGTTATTTATTTTAAGTCAGATGCGTCACCGTCAGAATATTTTTTGGAGTCTTATTTCATTAAAATACGTTTTATGATAACCCTGACAGTCATATCGCCCATTTTTGACTGTTGAATAGTGGCTGGTGCTTCCCTGTCAATTGACAGATGTTGCAACAGTGTTGTATTATCACGTTAAGTTGTAATTCAGTAATTGATGATGTATTCAATCTTCTATCCGCCTTAGCAATAAAATAAAGAGAACTGTTGGGATATGTAAGAATTTTGTAGGGATACCTCTAGGAATGTCTTATTATTTTGGTGCGCTTCACCAATAATCCTTATTCCAGAATGAAAGTGATAGAAGAAATTTGTTGAAAAGTTAATTTATAGCAAATTTTGTATTTCAAAATGAATAAATCTAAGAAGAAATGCCTGCAGTACAGTATTGAGTATTTGAAATATGGATTTACGCACTCTCCTACAAAACAATCATTACCTATGTGTTTAACTGGCCAATAATGTTTTTCAACTGAAGCCATGAAGCCTTCCAAGCTACAAGAGCATGTGAATAAAATGCATGATGATAAAAAGGACAAAGATTTATCCTATTTTCAAGGACTGGAAAAGAAATATTTAAAACAGCCAACTATATCAAACCTTTTTGCGTCATCTTCTAAACAAGAAGATGACGAACAAGAGACTACGAGCCAAATATAATATTTTATTGTTAATCGCAAAAGCGGGAAAACCACACACAATTGGCGAGGAATGAATTTTCCCGGCAGTCAAAGAGGTAATAAAAACTGTTCATAAGACACCGTCAGATATTATCAGAAAAAATCCTCTGAGTAATAATTCGGTGAAAAGAAGAATAGATAAAATGGCTAAAGACGTTGAAATATCTTTATGCGACTACTTAAAGAGTTGCAAATTTTCCATTCAACTCGATGAATCAACTCTACCAAATAACGAAGCACTACTTTCAGCATACGTTCGATTCATAAAAGAAGAAAAAATTTGTCAAAAATTATTATTTGCCAAAAATTTGGAAGCCGATACAAAGGGAGAATCGATATTTATACCATGAACAAGTTTTTTCAAGAGAAACAAATTCCTATTCGTAATATTTTGTCAGCTGCTATTAATGGTGCTCCAGCAATGACGGGACGTCATGAGGGTTTTGATAGCGCATTTTAAACAAGCCGTACCAAATGTACTCGCTGCACATTGTGTTATTCATCGTCAGCATTTGGTTGCAAAAAATCTAAATGAACGCCTGCATACGTCGCTTCACTGCGTTATTAGATCAGTCAATAAGGTTAGAAACAATTCATTGTATGACAGATTATTTGGTCAACTTTGTAGTGAAAATGATGAAGATTACAATCGCTTGCTGCTGCACAAAGAAGTTCTCAAAAGGTATTCGTCTGAATCGTTTTTTCAATCTATCTGATTCCGTACTGGATTTCCTTGAAAACAGAGACGAAAAACTGCGCGAAAACCTGATTACATCCAAAAATGACATCGCATATTTGACAGTCCTCTTTAAAATATTTAATGAAGTCAATTTACAATTGCGAGCAATTTAATTTTGTTTTATTTATTTAAATATATTAGCAATCAGAATTAGATGTATTCTGTGAGCTAATTTGCTGGATAAGACACAGCCAAAGTGCGCTTGTAAAGACTTGATGAGGTTCTCTCCAGTGAGGGGTCCTCTTCATCTATTTATTAGGTCTGATGGCCAGGATTTTTTCAGCCTTCTTCTTTGTCTTTGTTCTAGTAAGGGTATCAGGATAGGGTTGCTCTGGTGTTCTAGTTTGTCATGATGCTTAGAGCTTTTCTCCTGACTCACTTCTCTGATAAAGGGAACATTTAAGTACTCATGTAGGGTCTGATTCGTTACGTACCATAGTGCACTTGTTAACGTCCTCAGTATTTTTGACTAACTTCACTGCATAATAGTAATATTTGACTTGCTGGCACAACCCTATAATTCTATGCCTTAATTCCATATGGGTTTAATAATTGGCTTGTACAAAAGTACTTTACTGTCTAGTGACGTGCCGGATTTTCGTCCAATGATCCAGTACATATCTTTTACTTCCAAATCTATCCTAAGGAAATCAAAAAAGAAATTGACTTGCTAAATGGTATCGATAAAGTTACTCCTAAAATGCTGAAAGAGCTACCAAAAAAGGGGTGGGGGGTTTGGTTAGGGATGGGGTATTGCTAACATACATCTTTCATGCAATGTTAAGGCTAAATTTCTGGCCAAAACAGTTAAAGACAGCAGAAATTATATTGATATTGAAACCAGGAAAAGACCCGAAGGAACTATGGTATGTTCGTATCGTTCAATAAGCCTACTATCAATCATAAACAAACTATTCGAAAAGCTCTTACTTAGGAGAATAAATAGTGATATACAACCTGACGAATGGATCCCCTCTCACCAATTCGGATTTCGGAATGGTTACACCACAGTTCAACAAACACACAGAACCATTCAAGTAATAAATCAAGCACTAGAAGATAAGCATTACTGTACATCAATATTATTAGATGTCACCTAAGCCTTTGACAAGGTTTAGCATAACGGTTTTCTATTCAAGATTGTGAAGTGTTCCCTATGAAATACTTTAAACTACTAAAATCATATCTGTCAGTTAGAAAATTCCGAACTAAAGTTGGCGAAGAGATATCCAACAACTACAGCATAAAATCCGGAGTCCCACAAAGTAGTGTATTACACAACAGATTTGCCAATAAATAAGAATACAGAAACAGGGACATTTGCTGACGGTATACAGTTATTCTTGCCAGTCACAAAGATCCAGTTATAGCCTCACAAAAATTACAGAGTCACCCGGACCAACTAGAAACTTAGTTAAAGAAGTGGCGCATAAACATCAATGAAACTAAATCTAAACAAGTTACTTTTACGCTGAATAGAGGGCATTGCCCACCAGTACACATAAAGCAATTTAATTAAAACAAAAACCGTTATAGCTACTTTTGTGGGAAAACTTCTTCTGTTCAAACGAAATCTACGTAAAGGTGATACAGCCATTTTCCCACACATTATCAGCAGTCTCTGCAAAACAGGAAAATTTACTTACTTACTGTCAACATTCGGAACGTTTTTCATGCTGATTTTACGGAGCGATTCCAGGATATTTTTAACATGAACGAGTTGGGTTTTAGATCCTTTCGCAAATGCAGAAAAACAGCAGAATCATCAAATTTAGAAGAGGAATTCGCAGAACTCACAACTAACGAAGAGTCCTGGCTTGAAAAATCAATACCAGCTCTCTACCCTGGATTGTAGGCAAGAATACAGGAATCTTTAATTGCTTTTCCTTCATCGTATTTGGCTGAGCGTAGGTTCAGTGGAGTAGCTAATTTACCGTCTAAGAAAAGGAACAAACTGCACATCACTGAGCGTGGCAACATGCACTGATGTTAACGAAATTGGAACCCGAAATCAAAAAATTGTTAAAACTCCACCAGCCTTAACCATCTCATTAATTTTTTTTATTTCTTATTGATTTTGTGTTTATTTTTAAACTTTTAATAAGGAATTCTTTACTACATTTGATGGTCGTTTCTATTAATTTCTACTTTTTGATTCTTAATAGATAGATAGAGAGATAAAATAGGTAAAGATAATATGTAACAATATTTTAATATTTGGTATTAACTATTATGAAATATTTTTTCTTGTAAAGGGGACGCTGGTCCAGAAAAGGCTGGGAACCTCTGCCCTAAAGTAAAACAACTAGCGTCACGTCATTAATTTCGCTGAGAGATATAGAACTACCCGGTTCAGATATAAACGTTTTCATTCAACTCGAAGAACCACGTATAGGTTCAAATTCTTTGGAAATATTTTTTTTTTTTCTGGATAAATGAAAATATGAAGCATGTCAGTGTACGCCAATGTCATCTTTCGATAATCCAAATATTCTTATGGGAGAAATAACAGTGGAAAAATCTGGGGCTTAGGGTCAAATCGGAAGTCCATTCCTTATGACAATTGGAAGGATTTTCTCATAAACGTTACTTCGGATTGTTTCTGTATTGATTGATAGATCGTCAAAAGGCCACTTAAGTGGCTTGTTTTATACGGATGAGGTACTGTTTCATATTTTTATGTTTTCACGAGGTTAAAGAAGACATAAAAATAATAGCTCGAGGCCATTTATCTCAATTTTGTTTTTATTTCTAAATTTATGGAGAAGCCTCGAGTTTTATTTTTTTGGCTTGTGAAACAGTCACCTTACAGTCCCTGGCAAAATTATTAGACGCACTGTATTTTTTTTAGTAATTTTATGTTTCTTAAGAGTTTTTATGCAATAATGGTATATTTAAACTACAATATTATGGATTTTTATTTAAAAGAATTGTTGTAGACTACATATTTGTATTTATTTTTAACATATGGCAACACTGTGTTGACAAAGTGATACATGAACGTAAACAAGTACAAACCTGTATCAGTCGCGATCGGAATCGAGTCAGGTACGGACGTGTTTCTGTGGCTTTATGGACTGTGATTGTTTGTTTAACAGTTTTATACTACTCAGTTATTAGTTTATTTTGTATGCAGTGTTTTAAAAAAGTAATTGGACTATTTTCATTATGGGTAGAAAAGGTGATCTTTCACCACGTAAAAAAGCTGAAGTTAAGGCCCTTGTGATTGCGAAAACATTTACAAACCGAGAAATATCAGGAAGATTGGAGGTTTCTGAAGCTAGTGTACGACGCATAAAAAAGAAAATTGAGTCAGGGAAGGAATTAAGCCCGAAAAGAAAGAAAAGATGCGGTAGAAAACCAATTTTCACTCCACGGTCAGAGAGATGTTTGAAGAAAATTTGTGTAGAAAACAGATTTGCTACCACAAAGGTAATAAAATCACAACTCCAGAATGCTAGCGTAAATGCTTCTGAGCGCACTGTTCGAAGAAAATTGAAAGAATTAGATTTTAAGGCCTGTCGCCCCGCCAGGAAGCCCAAGTTAACAGCTGCAATGAAAGCAAAGCGCCTGAAGTGGGCCAAACAATGGCAAGACAAAGATGTGGACTTCTGGAGATCGGTAAGATACAGCATACAGCAATTTAATCAATAATTGATACATTATTATCATTTTCAGTTAAATAAAGCAAATAAACATGGAAGTTTATATATTTTTCCTATTTTTGACAGGTCTGCTTCAGTGACGAAAGCACATTCGAAATTTTGCAGAATAAAGCTCAGTATGTGCGTCGTCGTCATGGAGAAAAGTTTCATCCTGATTGTGTCGTCCCGACGGTTAAACATCCCACCAAAGTGATGATTTGGTCAGTCATCAGCGGCAAGGGCACTGGACGTCTGTACGTCGTCAAAGGAATAATGAGGCAAGATCAGTACAAAGAAGTATTTCAAAATCGGTTGATTCCGCAGCTCAGAGAATGGTTTCCAAATGGGGAACCATTCACTTTCATGCAAGATGGAGCTCCCTGCCACACTGCTCGGTCTGTTAAAGCATTTTTGGCAGAAAAAAAATATCCCTCTGTTGGATTGGCCGGGTAATAGCCTTGATATGAACCCCATTGAAAATGTGTGGGAGCTGATGAAAAGAGAAGTGGCTAGAGATGTGATTACCAACAAAACCCAGCTCCTAGAAAAGATTATTCATGTGTGGAATCATCATCCTCAAATGCAGGAGACAGTACAATCTTGCATTGATAGCATGCCGCGCAGAATTAAAGCTTTGATAGCGGCTAAAGGTGGCTCAACTAAATATTGACTTTTACTAACATTAATTTCATTTTTCTTTAAAACTTAATAAACTTATGCTTTTTTAAATTAATTCTGTTTTATTTATGTCAAATAAATAGGTAATTGATTGGATAATATAAAAATAAAAAACAAATCAATTTAAAATAATAAAACGGTACAATATCACTCGGTAATTAATATTTACATGAAATCTTGCAGTGCGTCTAATAATTTGGCCAGGGACTGTATATTTCAGTAAAATTGATACACAAGTAACGAAAATACTGGAAAAATAACATAAAACAATTTACTTTGTAAAACCATTAAAACCACTTAAATTATTAATCAGATATAATCAGGTTGTGACAATTAACATCCTTAGGGCTGTCTCACTAACCAAGTGCCAATCTAGGATGAGTTTTACTCTGTTGAAGCTCATCAGCTAGATACAGACAAGGCAGTATAATAAAGTTTGGGATGATGACATGATACCACCGCAAAAGGTACTTTTTTTCGTGTACGGAACACTTATGGAATTACTTTGATGTCTGTCTGTCTGCATTTGTCATAGAAAGTTGAAATTTGTCACAAATATAGGAACTGATGTCCTAATCAGAGCCGTGTAGTGTTGAAAGTTAAATTTAGACTTAAGCAGTTAGTTGTAGGGGGGTAGTAAAAAAATTTTTTTTGTAAGGTCATCGAATGAAAGCTTGTGAAGACAAGAGTTCAAAAATATTTATGATCTAATACTAGCACAAACTTTTTTTTTTCATATTATTTTTAAAAAACAGATAAAAATCGCTGGCTTTCACCCTGCCTCTAAAAGTAGTGATACAAAAACTGGAATATTCTCCATAAAGTATAGATTAAGCGAAAATTATCACGAGTGAAGCACATCTGATCTGGTCTGATCATCTGGTATAAACAAAAAACGATGTTACCTGACAATATGGTGGAGATTTTTATTCGTGGAAAGTTGTGAATTTAAGCGGAACTAAGAGCTACTTATTCAGTGCAATCAGTAATATACGCATATACTTTTCAGTAAGGTACCGAGACAAAATAATCTTATTCCATTTGTTTATAATTATACAAATATTTGGGTAGTAAATATTTGTTTTAAACTTTTCCTGCTAAATGGGCTGCCTGAAAAGTTCTCAATGCATTTATATCAACGTTTTTCCAATAATTCAATACCAACATGAAAGTGTGATTCCAGAATGTCTGCAAAATATCCATCGACGGCTGTAATAGCTTGGAGGGGTCATTTGATGTAAAACGCTTTCCACTCAGGAATTTTTTCAGGTTTGGAAACAGATAATAGTCAGAGGGAGCCAAATCTGGTGAATACTGTGGATGTTCAAGCAATTCGTAGTTTAATACGTTGAATTTTGCCATGGTCAAAACAGTTCTGTGAACACGTGCATTATCTTGATGAAAAATGATTCTCTTCTTCTTTAAAGCACGAATTTTTGCATCCAAACTACTGCAAAAGGTTACAATAATATTCAGAGATAATCCTTTTACCTCTTTGAAGATAATCGATCAATAAAACACCTTTGTAATTCCAAAAAACTGTTGCCGTAACCTTCCCTGCTGATGGAAACGTCTTTGCCTTCTTTGGTGCACTTCCACCGGTTTCGATCCAATATTTCGACTTTTTTTTTTCGGTCTGGTATATAGTGATCCAAATACGCTTGAGAAATACGCATTCGAATGATTTTTTGGCCAATTGTCAGCAAATGCAGCACCCATCTTGCACAAAGCTATTTCATATCTAATTCTTCATGCAAGATATTTCCAATTCGTTCTTTTGAGATGCCTATGACCTCAGCTATTTCACGTACGTTCACTCGTCGATCATCTAACACCATATCATAGACTTGTAAAAAAATTTGTGGTGTTATAGCAGTTTTTAGACGACTTTCACTCGGATTATCTTCGAGTCTTGTACGACCAGATTTAAAAAGAGCAGTCCATTTTTTCACAAAGGAAAGGAAAGGTGATGCATACATTTTTAACAATTCCATCGAAAACAAAGAATTGAATAACTGCACGATATTTAATTTTTTCCATTTAAAAAAAAATTGATGACAATATTAAACAGCTGCTACTGCTCGAACGAATTGACGGATCGAAATAAAATTTTACGTGTGTTTATATAAAGAATGGAACTTTTGAATACAATTATGGTTTCACAGTTTCTAACGCCATCTATGTATCAAGTCGACAACTTTTCAGACAGCCAAGTAGATTTTAGATTGAGCTATAAAGTAGCTAAGAAGTTGTAATTATTATACATTAGTGACTAAGAAAGAACGCGAAAATACAAATTAGATATTAAGGTATATACATGTTAGGGACCTAGTTAACTTCGCTTAGGATGAATTTTACTCTGTTGAAGCTCATCAGCTAGATACAGACAAGGAAGTATCACAAAGTTTGGGATGATGACATGATACCACCGCAAAAGGTACTTTTTCGTGTATGGAACACTTATGGAATTACTTCGATGTCTCTCTGTCTGCCCGTCTGTCACACCCGATTTTCTCCGAAACTATTTGACATAGAAAGTTGAAATTTGTCACAAATATAGGAATTGATGTCCTGATCAGAGCCGTGTAGTGTTGAAAGTTAAATTTAGACTTAAGCAGTTAGTTGTAGGGGGGGGTAGTAAAAAAAATTTTTTTGTTAGGTCATCGAGTGAGAGCTTGTGAACATAAGAGTTCAAAAATATTTATGATGTAATACTAGCATAAACTTTTTTCATAATATTTTTAAAAAATAGATAAAAATCGCTGGCCTCCACCCCGCCTCTAAAAGTAGTGATATAAAAACTGGAATATTCTCGATAAAGTATAGATTAAGAGAAAATTATCACGAGTGAAGTGCATTTGATCTGGTCTGATCATCTGGTATATAAAAAAAAACGATGTTACCTGACAATATGGTGGAGATTTTTATTCGTGGAAAGTTGTGAATTTGAGCGGAACTAAGAGCTACTAATTCAGTGCAATCAGTAATATACTCATATACTTTTCAGTAAGGTACCGAGACAAAATAATCTTATTCCATTTAAGTTGGGAATGTGGAATCTTTGGCACAATGACACTACTCAGTATATATCACCACTACACCAAACACTTTATTTTTGCACTCGACGCGCGTTTCGCTAACCATGTTAGCTTCATCAGGAGCGATGATTGACTAAAGGTAAACTACACATCTACCCTATTTATACTTAGCCTAACCCTAGAATTACTCAAGCGGAACCAATGACATAGACAAGGCCCTCAGTTCCGGTCAAGTAACCAGTAGAGGGAACTATAAGGAATAGGCCCTCTGTCTTTATTTAAACTACTTTTACATTTTATGATTTCCATACTTTCGTATGCGTTCAACAATCTCCTATCAGATACATTTTTTATTAATCTTAGATTATCTAATGTTACAGTATGATCAGCTTCAAGGGCATGTTCGGCAATGCTAGACTTTTCTGTTCTATTGTATCTTAAGTGTGCTAAATGTTCTTTAAATCGTGTTTTAATTGACCTTTTAGTTTGCCCAACATACTTTTTGTCACAATCATTACAACTAATTTCATAAATTCCACTTTTCTCACAATTGGGAATCTTATCTTTGGGATTTCCTAAGATATTCCTCAGATTGTCTGATGACTTATAGACTAAGGTGAGGCCTACCTTATTAAATACCTTATTGAGTCCCTTGCTATATTTCGGATTATATGGTATGGAGACATACTTGGTGTTATTTTCTTCGCGCGTAAAAAAGGTGGAATTCTGAATATTAGACCTAAATTTATGTCTATTTATTAGCTTATTTACTAAGTCATCGTCATAACCATTAACTCTAGTTATATTTCTAATACGATTCCTTTCTTTATTAAAGTTTACTCTATTCAGAGGGAAAGTGACCAAACGATGAACTAAAAAATGTATTGAGGCTAATTTATGTTGTTTGCAATGAAATGAATCATTAGGAATATATCTATCTGTTATTGTGTCCTTCCTATAGATATCAAATTCTAATCTATTATTATTTTTAATAATTAAAATATCTAGAAAAGGCAATTGTCCTTTGTTCTCAATTTCGTACGTGAATTTAATTGAATCATACCGGCTATTTAATTTAGAAACAAAATCATCAATATTTGCTTTCTTTGTATCAAAAATCGCGAAAATATCATCCACATACCTATACCATACCCTTGGGAAATATTCGAATTCTTGACTGGCTTCGATTTCAAACTTACTCATGAATAAATTGGCTATGAAAGGTGACAAGCAATTACCCATAGCTGTTCCTTCTTTCTGAACATAAAATTGATTGTTATATTGGAAATAATTTTGTTCCATGCAAAGTTTAGATAATGTTAAGTATTCACGAATAATTTCGTCTTCAAAGTCATTCATTCTAAGTAATTCTTCGAGATATTGTAAAGTTTGTGGAATTGGCACACTTGGGAATAAAGAACTAACATCAAAAGAAATTAAGACTTCACCTTCATTAAGAACTAGATTTTTTGTTTTATTAATGAATTCTAACGAATTCTTCACTGCGAAAGTATCTAATGTTTTTAGTTATTGATATTCAATATAAAAAGAAATTCTCTATTCTAAGTAAAAAATTAAAAAAGCTCTTACCGAAGAAGAATAGTCCTCAGGAACTCGTAAATATTGTAGAGAATCATTCGTCTCAATCCTTTACACGAAATGAAATTCGCATCTTAAACAAAGGTCTTAACTTTGCAGTATCCCCTCCTAGAGATAATTTATCAGAAATAGTTGCTCACATTGAAAGTTCCATTAGCACACTTCCAGAAAATAGTAAAACCTTTGTTAGGGAAGCATGTCGCAATCAAATTTCGAAAAACATAGTTAACAACACAAATTCTAATTCACGAAAAAATATAAAAGTAGTTAAAGGATTGAAAAAGAAAGATGTCTTCTACTTAAAAGCGGATAAAGGAAATAAGGTTGTTATATTGGATAAGAAAGATTATTTTGAACGCGTAGATAATCTTATCGAATCTGGGCCTTATGAAAAGGTAATAAGAAATCCATTACCGAAAATGATATCAGAGGTTAAAAATTCTTTTAAAAAATGTAAGAACCTTGTCTCCGATTCGCTAAAATTTAAATTAAATGCGAGTAATCCGACCATACCAAAATTGTATTGCTTACCCAAAATTCACAAACCTGGAAAAGCAATGCGACCCATTGTTTCATCGGTCGGATCACCCACATATTTAATATCCAAATGGTTATCAAAAGAACTTGAGAAGTTACCATTAGATACTTTCGCAGTGAAGAATTCGTTAGAATTCATTAATAAAACAAAAAATCTAGTTCTTAATAAAGGTGAAGTCTTAATTTCTTTTGATGTTAGTTCTTTATTCCCAAGTGTGCCAATTCCACAAACTTTACAATATCTCGAAGAATTACTTAGAATGAATGACTTTGAAGACGAAATTATTCGTGAATACTTAACATTATCTAAACTTTGCATGGAACAAAATTATTTCCAATATAACAATCAATTTTATGTTCAGAAAGAAGGAACAGCTATGGGTAATTGCTTGTCACCTTTCATAGCCAATTTATTCATGAGTAAGTTTGAAATCGAAGCCAGTCAAGAATTCGAATATTTCCCAAGGGTATGGTATAGGTATGTGGATGATATTTTCGCGATTTTTGATACAAAGAAAGCAAATATTGATGATTTTGTTTCTAAATTAAATAGCCGGTATGATTCAATTAAATTCACGTACGAAATTGAGAACAAAGGACAATTGCCTTTTCTAGATATTTTAATTATTAAAAATAATAATAGATTAGAATTTGATATCTATAGGAAGGACACAATAACAGATAGATATATTCCTAATGATTCATTTCATTGCAAACAACATAAATTAGCCTCAATACATTTTTTAGTTCATCGTTTGGTCACTTTCCCTCTGAATAGAGTAAACTTTAATAAAGAAAGGAATCGTATTAGAAATATAACTAGAGTTAATGGTTATGACGATGACTTAGTAAATAAGCTAATAAATAGACATAAATTTAGGTCTAATATTCAGAATTCCACCTTTTTTACGCGCGAAGAAAATAACACCAAGTATGTCTCCATACCATATAATCCGAAATATAGCAAGGGACTCAATAAGGTATTTAATAAGGTAGGCCTCACCTTAGTCTATAAGTCATCAGACAATCTGAGGAATATCTTAGGAAATCCCAAAGATAAGATTCCCAATTGTGAGAAAAGTGGAATTTATGAAATTAGTTGTAATGATTGTGACAAAAAGTATGTTGGGCAAACTAAAAGGTCAATTAAAACACGATTTAAAGAACATTTAGCACACTTAAGATACAATAGAACAGAAAAGTCTAGCATTGCCGAACATGCCCTTGAAGCTGATCATACTGTAACATTAGATAATCTAAGATTAATAAAAAATGTATCTGATAGGAGATTGTTGAACGCATACGAAAGTATGGAAATCATAAAATGTAAAAGTAGTTTAAATAAAGACAGAGGGCCTATTCCTTATAGTTCCCTCTACTGGTTACTTGACCGGAACTGAGGGCCTTGTCTATGTCATTGGTTCCGCTTGAGTAATTCTAGGGTTAGGCTAAGTATAAATAGGGTAGATGTGTAGTTTACCTTTAGTCAATCATCGCTCCTGATGAAGCTAACATGGTTAGCGAAACGCGCGTCGAGTGCAAAAATAAAGTGTTTGGTGTAGTGGTGATATATACTGAGTAGTGTTATTCCATTTGTTTATAATTACATAAATATTTAAGTAGTAAATATTTGTTTTATTCTTTTCCTACTAAATGGGGTGCCTGAAAAGTTTTCAATGCATTTATTTCAACGTTTTTCCAATAATTCAATACCATCATGAAAGTGTGATTCCAGAAGGTCTGCAAAATATCCATCGACGGCTGCAATAGCTTCGTCATTTGATGTAAAATGCTTTCCAGTCAGGGATTTTTTCAGGTTTGGAAACAGATAATAGTCAGAGGGAGCCAAATCTGGTGAATACTCTGGATGTTCAAGTAATTCGTAGTTTAATTCGTTGAATTTTGCCATGGTCAAAACAGTTGTATGAACACGTGCAGTGTCTTGATTAAAAATGATTCTCTTCTTCTTTAAACCACGAATTTTTGCATCCAACTGACCCAAAAGGTTACCATAATATTCAAAGTTATGTGATTTGTGGTGTTGTAGCAGTTTTTGGACGACCTTTGCATAGATCATCTTTTACGACCAGATTTAAGAAGAGCAGCCCATTTTTTCACAATGGAAAGTTAAGGTGATGCATTCTTATACACTTTTAACTATTTTGGATAAATTTCTATCGGTATTAAACCATCCAAAATAAGGAATTTAATCACTGCACAATACAATTATGCTTTCACAGTTTTTAACCCCATCTATGTGTCAGGTCAAAAACTTTTCAAACAGCCTAGTCGATTTAAAAAGCTGTATTTAATTATATATTAGCGTCTAAGAAAAAAATGTGAAAAAAAACAAATTGGATATTAAGATATATACATGTCAGGGACCTAATTAACTTCACCTAGGTAAGGATTTTAACTTATTTTAAAACCAATCACCTTAGCTTACGTTTGGCCGATTTTTTCACCACTGAATGTTTTTTATTAAGAAACATTCTCAAGAGTCCATTAATTATTATAATGTAAAAGTAAATAATATTCCATCACTGTGCTCGAGTGAATTTTATAGGAACTCTTTCTTACACTGCAACCAAAAATTATGCTGAAATGTGGGTTAAATAGCCGCATTTATACTGGTATTAAAATCAATAAGCAATATCCTCTGAAAATCCTGGAAAATCTTGGCCAATTCTGTTTTACTGATTGCGTCATAAAACTTCACTAGGTCTAGGTCACGAGCCATCATATTACTTTGTTGGATATGGTAAAGAATATAATAAGTCTATACATGCAGTAGACTTAGGAATTTCTTACTTCTTTCGTTGTATCCATTTTCCTAATTATATATATATATATATATATATATATATATATATATATATATATATATATATATATATATATATATAAAGGGTGTTTTTAATAGAGGTATAAAACTTTAAGTTGGCAACACTTTTTTAACTGGCGGCCATTTTGTCAGCTGTCAAGTGATTTATGTTTAGTTTGGTTTGGCATTCCAACATGAATAGACTGACGCCTGAACAACGCTTCCAAATTGTGCAAATTTATTTTGAAAATCATGGTTCTGTTCGAAATACGTATCGCGCACTACGTCCATTTTACGGTCAACATAATCGTCCATCAGAGCAATTAATTCGATTAACTATGGAACGTTTTCGCACCACGTTTACTCTAAATGATAATATGCATCCACAGAGAAGTCGTACAGTGCGTACAGAAGAAGTCATTGCTGCTGTAGAGCGTAGCGTAGAGGAAGACCCGAATCAGTCTATCCGCCATCGTGCACAGGAATTGGATATGTGTCCATCCACTTTATGGAAGATTTTGCGGAAAGATCTTGGTTTGCGTGCTTACAAAATCCAACTCCTGCAACAATTGAAGCCACACGTTCGCCTAGCAAGGCGTAGATTCGGTGAATGGGCCCAAAACAAGATTGCCGTTGATCCCGATTTTCATAAGCGAATTTTGTTTAGCGATGAAGCTCGCTTTTGTTTGAATGGATACGTCAATAAACAAAACTGCCGTATTTGGAGTGATGATAATCCTCAAGTGTATGTTGAGACACCGTTACATCCGCAAAAACTGACTGTTTGGTGTGCTTTATGGGCTGGTGGAATCATTGGTCTGCACTTCTTTAAAAACGATGCTGGTCAGAATGTTACAGTCAATGGTGACCGCTATAGAGCCATGATTACTGACTTTTTCGTTCATCAATTGAACAACCATGATGTGCAGGAGCTGTGGTTTCAACAAGACGGCGCAATATGTCACACAGCTCGTGCCACAATTGATTTATTGAAGGAAACGTTTGGTAACCGCATAGTTTCACGTTTCGGACACGTGAATTGGCCTCCAAGATCGTGCGATTTAACGCCGCTAGACTATTTTCTGTGGGGATATGTGAAGTCGCTAGTCTACGCTGATAACGATTGACCACTTGGAGGACAACATTCGCCGCGTTATTGCCGATATACGGCCACAAATGTTGGAAAAAGTCATCGAAAATTGGACCTCCAGATTAGACTACGTCCGACCCAGCCGTGGCGGTCATATGCCAGAAGTCATATTTAAATTATAATGCCAGAAGATTATCTTTCGAATAAAGTAAATTTCATGTCAATTTAAAAAAAATTCATCTTTGTTTTATTCCATTTCAAAGTTCTATACCTCTATAAAAAACACCCTTTATATATATATATATATATATATATATATATATATATATATATATATATATATGTATGTATAATACATTAAAATTCCGGGTTTCAATCCGTTCGTCTAACAATGAATTTGCACGACGTTGCGCCAAAATCCCATTTGGCATTTTCAAGTACTCCCGCTGCTGCTGCTACTCGATACTGTGATCTTGCTGTTGCTGCCGCTCGAAGCTAACTCAGCTTCGAGCGGCTCTGTTTGGGCATAATGCTCATTAGAACACCTGACAACAAAATCATCACCCAGTGGTATAGCAAACAGATGAGCAGTGGAAGGTATTTACAGTTCTATTCAAATCATCCTACCAAAATGAAGCTGGGTTTGGTGACCACATTGACGCATAGGGTTATTAAATTAACTCACCAGTCACTTATCAAAGATAGCATAAATAAACTCAAAACTATTCTTCTTCTCAAAAAAATTCTTACCCAGGGAAGATTGTCAATAGATTATGTAATAATATCCCGCCACAAGCAAATAAACAACCCACATTTTCTCGAATTCAAAAAAAATGTTCCCTCCTTTGGGGTACTGCCATTTATAGAAGGTCTTACTCCTAGACTTATTAACATCTTTAAAGAACAAAACATTAGGTTTGCTATGAGGTGCGATAACAGTCTCAAATTTCTCTATACATGACTAAAATCACCTAATACATCATTCTAACCGAACATAGATACAACGTAGTATATAGTATCACTTGTAAGGACTGCAATTTGAGTTACGTTGGCCAGAAATCCGCAGCACATAGGAGCGATTCCAGACTGGGGATGAAATTTTGTGCTCTGGCAGAACCTGTTTTTGATTATGACGATAGAATGAATTATTAGAATGTTTCAATAATTTTCAATGAACCTAAATACAATAAAAGAAAATTCTTAGAAATGGTAGCAACACATAAAAATCCACTCACAATGAACAAGAGATCAGACACTGAGGATCTCAATTCAATATATATGTATACTTTAGAACTTAGCAAACCCTCAATCCAGAGTTGTCATCATAATCCGGTGGACCTTACGCACTGATTTCTTGTTTTTCTATTTATTCATTTACTTTGTTTATAGTGAGAAGTCACAGCTCTCCAATCACACCAATTGTACTATAGTAAAGTTATAAAACGAATACAACTTAATACTTATATCTAAATCCTATTTTACTGTGACAATCGGTACATATGACAGAGACAGCCGGTACAACTCGTTCTCAGGGTCAAAATGTAAGCGCATGGCATTAACAATTAATGAAGCCGCGCCACCTAACCTCAAACTGTTTTTTAAAAGACACGTGCTCGAGAAAAGTGAGTTTTCCGCAAAGATTGTTCAGGATAGAATAGTTTCCTTTATAATTGTTTAGTTTTGATGTAAACCGTAGGATAGAATAGTTTCCTTTATAATTGTTTAGTTTTGATGTAAACCGTAGATATTAAGTACTAAGGAGTGATGCCCGCTAACTTTAAGTATTGATAGTCAAGCTTGTAAGTCACAATTTTCTTATTTTATATCAGGAAATTGTCTGACATTGCCTTCAACTAATTTTTAAGATATCTTTGAAAAAGAAACGAAACAAACTGATTTCGAAAGCTTAGATAATAAACAAAGAGTTGCAATAATCCCTCATAATAGACTGCAACCCCACTAGCTCTACAAATATATATATATATATATATATATATATATATATATATATATATATATATATACATATACATATATAACAACTGAAAATACATATATCAGCAGTTTTCTCATTTGTTAATCCATCGCGAGACACGTTTCGCGATATCACGGCTCATCAGTAGGGCTAGGATCGACAAACAAGAGAATAGAATTTCTAGTACTTATGCTGGTATTTATGCAACATAATGGTAAGATAAAACGAACTGTACCAAATTTAAAACGCATACCTAGCACTCCATCGGAGGCTAACTTCAGCCACAGCCGACAGAGTGGTTAGCAGATTGCCAACACTCATCGTAGGCGCGTACTTGACCGGTCTTTTAATTGTGAAATTAAACCTACCTTTTTTTACCTATGTTTTAGGATAAAGTGAATTTAACCTACATTTTTGAAACCAGATACCCTCCCATGTTTAGAATTTTTAAATGGAACATTTTATCCAGGATATAAAGCACTTTCTGATTTGGAATTCGTTTTACGTACCTTCGTAAGTAGAATGAACATTTTTTTTTTTAATTTTTTGAAGGATAATCATTTACATAGCGTTTTGTTATGAAACCAGTTATAAGGCTCACTAAATAGTGCAGTAAAAAAGCATTTGAAATTGCACCGCTTCATGGTACTACCCACCACACCACTCAACTCGCACAAACCATTTCCAACAGCTTCAACAGGCACCATAAAGTTGGAGCTGTTTTTCTTGATGTATCTAAGGCCTTCGACGGCGTCTGGCATGAAGGTCTCATCCAGAAACTGATTCGACACGGCTACCTCCACTTCACAACTAAACTCGTACAGTCCTTCGTCTCTGACAGGATCTTTCAGGTCAGAGCTGGGGTCCTCCAGGGCTCCGTCCTCTTTCCACACCTCTTCAATATTTGCACTTCCGACATTCCCAAGTTCGATCAGACCAATCTCCTCCTTTATGTTGATGACACCGCTATTATCAGAAGTAGCCGAATCATTACCAGCAGACTCCAACGCCATTTGGACAAAACTTGTTTCCTGGTTTAATCACAGAAGGATCAAGCTGAACCCCAAAAAGACCCAAGCCATCGTTTTCGCCAAGGGCAACGGAACTCCCATGATCACCTACAACTACAGGGCTCCCGCATTCAATGGCCAAACACCATCAAATATCTGGAAATTTAGTACGACAAACAGCTCGTCTGGAAAGACCAGGTCTGCACTGCCACCCAGAAAGCTAAACAACTGCTGGGTAAATTATACCTAATTATAAATCTCTCCAGCAAGTTGCCCACCAAAACCAAGCTCATGGTCTACAACACAATTGTGAAGGCAGGCCTTACTTACGCCTGCCCCACATGGTGCCTGCTTTCAAAGACAAGGAGAGCACAAGTCCAGGCAGTACAGAACAAGGCCCTGAGGATAATCACTTGGTTAATGCGAAATATATATATATATATATATATATATATATATATATATATATATATATATATATATATATATATATATATATATATTTTTAAGTGCTCTTGCTGCTGCTGCTACTCCATACTGTGATCTTACTGCTGCTGGCCCTTGAAGCTAGCTCAGTTTCGCTTTAGCCCAGAATTAGCTTCGAGCGGCAGCAGCAGCAAAATTACAGTATCGAGTAACAGCAGCAGCAAGAGTACTTGAAAATGCGAAATGAGATTTTGGCGAAACGTCGTGCAAATTCTTTGTTAAACGAACGGATAGAAACCCGGAAATTTAGTGTATTACATTCCACCATCCGTGAGAACCTCTATTGTAACATACATATATATATATATATATATATATATATATATATATATATATATATATATATATATATATATATATATATATAATCGAATCGAATCAAAATAAATCAACAAAAATGAACATACCTGTAACAAAAATATAATAATCTCTCACGTAGTTAATCGGGTATTATATTGCTGTGTGTATACCTCGTACTTAGCGATTCCGACTTGTTCGAAGGAAACTATTTATGCAACGTCTATTGCAAAACCGTATATGTTAAGCTGTCGGACGTTTAGTTTGGTGGTAGATAAGTAGTTGATGGTTCTTCTGTAACTGTTTTTATGTTCTCTTATTCTTGAATAACGCTAATCGTATAGTCCATGCAGATCGAGCCGCGAGCACATACAGTATTACACAATTAAAAAAAAATTAACCTTCCAAGCGGAAAAATACCGAACACAAGAAACCGTCACCCTTTCCTAGACTATTCTGTAATCATGCGTAGGTGAATCAAACACACCCCCAGTAATAAATTCTTTTACAACATCGCAAATAACTAATCGACCATTTCGTGGGGGGTTAAGGCAGGCATTCAACCCTTCCCTTCTCTAATTTTATTCCCTCAAGTCAGAGTGCCGAAAGCTGCTATCAGACAGGTAATATATTCAGCAACGGAGGAACTGCTACATGTTGATTTACAAAATTACATTATTCATACTCTCTTACAGGGCCCCTTAGACGGGTACAGTTCTTAAAGGAATAATATAAATTAAATAAGCTTACATAATATATTTAAATTGGAGGGTGGAATATGGTATTAAATTATTTTAAAAATAAAGAACAAACCGCCTGCGTTGTTTAGTGAATTAATAGAATGCCAACAAAGTAGAAGGTTACAAACTCATACCTTCTACCCTAGAAGAACTTAAAACTTTTTTAAAATAGAAGGAAATAACAGCGCCATATATGTATACGAGGGTCGTTCGAAAAGATCTCGGCCTGACACAGATATGACGCCAAATTTATTTATTTATTTTTTTACTGCACTTTACAGATTGATCACAGAGATCTTTCCAATTATAAAGTACTAGAACTTATATATATATATATATATATATATATATATATATATATATATATATATATATATATATATATGTATATATATATATATATATATATATATATATATATATATATATATATATATATATATATATATATATATGTATATATATATATATATATATATATATATATATATATCAATCGGTTTTATAACGTCTTCCGTCTTCCGATGCCTAATTTCCACTCCTCCCGGTTTCTCCATCCCTCCTCCTCCAGATCTCTCTCTAGTACTTCCTTGTTGATTCCTGCTCTCCAGCTTTGGGCGTGGTCTTCCTCGCTTTCTTTTTCCATGAGGGTTCCAATTTAAAATCTTTTTAGGTAGTCGGTCTTGTGACATTCTCTGTACATGTCCGTACCATACCAACTGTTGGGTTCTGATTTCGTCCACTATATCGTGCTTTATTTCTAAAGCTCGTCTAATCGTGTCATTTGGTAAGCGGTCTTTTCTGGATTTTCTGGCTGCTCGTCTCCAGAAATCCATTTCTGTAGCTTTTAGTATTTTTTCTGTTCTTTCCTTCAGTAGCCACACCTGGGAGCTATAAGTTATTATACTTTTCACTATTGAGTTGTAGATTCTCTTCTTATTTTCAATGGTTATGTTTTTGTCCCATAGTATACTATTAAGCATCGCAATCGCTTTTCTTCCTTGGATATTCCTCTCGAATATTGCTTCTTCCAGTGTTCCGTCCCTAGATATTCTCGTTCCCAAATACTTATAACTGGCACAGTGTTTGATGGTATGTCTTGTGGCCAGTTTCAAGTCCTGCTGTTGTCCTCCGACGCACATGTACTCGGTCTTTTTAATATTGACTTCTAGGCCCCATTTTTCATATTCCTCCATAAGTTTTCGTGTCATGTATTCCATATCATCGATGTCCTGAGCGACCACTACCTGGTCATCTGCGAATGATAGCGTGTACAATGTAGTATCGTCATCCAGTGGTGCTGCTTTTCCTTAGAACTTATATTAACTTAATTTAAATAACATTACATAATAATCTACATACAGTTAAAACAACGCACGCAATTTAGTTTTGAAAAGACTGCACTTATCATTAAATATATCTACACTATTCTGGATTCCATTGTATAGCATGCAAGCATTATACAATGGAGATCCCAGGTGATGGTTACTATGGGCTACATCTGATATACAGAAAGTGCTGATTTCTTGTAGTGTACGTTGGCACACTAAAATATAAGTTGGACAGAAATGCCGGGTCATCAATGAGACCATTCGCTACTTTGTACAAGTAGAGCATGCAATATTGTTTCCTACGTTTCTCTAAGGTTACCATCCCATAGCGTTCGTGCAACGGTGTAGAAGAGATCATAGAGTTATATGAACCGGTTTGTTTATAATGCATGTAACGCATCATTTTATTCTGTATCAATTGAAGTGTTCGCTTATGACAATTATAAAAGGGTGACCATACTATACTTGCATATTCTAATATACTGCTAACATAGGATATGTATAGCTGTTTTATGCAAATTGTACTTCTAAAATCTTTTGTGCTTCTGACAATTAAGCCTTACATTTTGTTCGCTTTACTTGCTGTATAACTTACATGATAGTTAAACGTCAATTTGGAATCAAAAATCACCCCTAAGTCCTTTATCTTATCCTCATACAAAAGTGGGACATTCTCAATACTATATGAAGGGTACAGGGGAAAAACGATATATGTCCACTTTTTTTCGATTTTGAGATTTTGATACCATCTGATAGATCTCTGGAGGTACTATAACGTGTATAGACCTGTTTATTGAAAAAAAAAATCGTAGGCTGTATAAATCAATGGAAAAAAATTCTCATACAGAGGAAAAAAACGATACAAGTCCAGATTGGTGTGGGGAAGAACGATTTATGTCCAGTCTGGGCTAGCGGGGCGCGCCCTGTTGCGCCGGGCGCGGTGTGACAATAGACATGCGCGGCCGGCCACGCCCACTCCACACCATGCATGACTTTCAGCTTTAGTTTGTATGATTGACTGAGGCTTAATGTGTGAATTTTGTCAGTGGTAAATTTTCAATATTTTATTTCGTTAATATTCCTTTAATTTTACTACAAGTTGTTACTTTTTACTAGGCAGTTTTAATTTTATAAGATTATACAATTTTACATAACTAATAAATTAACATGGACAACGGATTTGACTCAAATAGTGATGAAAATGAAGATCTTAAAATAGATAAACCCAAGAAACGCATGAAAACTGGAAGATTAAGGGAAGTTATGAAAAAGTTGAAACATACAACCTATGAGCTTGGGGAAAACTGCTTGTGTAAACGATTTAAATGTTTCGAATTAGTTGTAGCCGAAGAAAGAAAACGATTAATACGTGAGTTTAATGGTCTTGGTTCATATAATAGTCAGAGCATGCACCTGAGTGGTCTGATGACCATTTTTACCAGTGGAAAGGAGGCGATCAAGGAAAAGTGAAAATAAGGTTCAAAAGTCTGCAAATTTCAATTTTCGGGTTCGTGTTTTTGTTGATGGTGTTTTGCAGGATGTGCCTGTGTGCATGAAAGCGTTCATTGCTTTGCATGGAGTAACTCCACGACGAATTCAAACGCTTCGAGATAATCTTTTGAAGTTTGGTGAAGCAAAAAAAAGATATGAGAGGAACACATAAAAACCGTCCAAGAAAGCTGCCAAGTGAAACAGTGGAACAAGTGTGTGAATTTCTGAAATCACTAAGAGGTCGAAAATCCCATTATTCGTTACACGATTCAAAAAGGATCTACTTACATGAAAATTTGAATATAAAAAAGCTGCATGAAATGTATTCAGGTAAGAATGGAGATAAAAATATTTCATATGAATCATTCAGAACAATTTTCGAGTCGAAGTTCAACATTGGATTTGGTTATCCAAGAAAGGATACATGTAGTAGTTGTGATTTATTAACAGCAGAGGAAAATGCTCTAAAGCAAAGACTAGAAAACAATAGTAGCATTGATTCGGCAACTGAAAATTCTATCAAAAAAGAGCTAGAAGAAATAAAAATAAAAAAACAACTTCATTTGAGAAAGGCTGAACAATTTTACGAAATGAAGAAAATGTACCGGAAGAAATCTGTTAAATCTGAATCTTTAGAGGCAATCGCAATAGATTATCAAAAAAATTTGCCTACACCGAATATCACAACTAACGATGTCTATTATAGACGCCAACTTAATTTTATATCATTTAATGTCCATGTTCTTTCAAATGGTCAGTCTATTTTCTACACTTAGGATGACTCTGTAGCTCACAAGGGAGCAGATGAAGTTTGTTCTATGCTGCACCATTTCATTAATATTGTTTTATCTGCACAGGTTCGCCAACTAGTCATATTCTGCGACTCGTGTGCAGGCCAAAATAAAAATTTATCCGTTTTTAGATTTCTATTCCTGGTCGGCCGTTTTGACCAGATTCAAATGATTTTTCCAATCAGAGGACACAGCTACTTGGAATGTGACAAAAACATGAGCCTAGTGGAGTCAAAATCGTATACAGAAACGCCGGATGATTGGCGAGAAATAATCAAACACGCTCGGTCAAAGCCAACACCTTTTGTCGTAGTGAATTGCGAAGAAATTGAGAATTTTTTTAAAAAACTGGTCTCAACATTTAAATTATGGACTAATCAAGAGTCCCTTAAAAACGCGTCCAATTAGAATTCTGTCTATAATAAAAAAAAAACTGCCAAAACTTTTTTACAAAAATTCGTACTACGGTTCTTTTACAAGTTGTGAAGTTAATAAGCCCCTGAGAAAAAAACAAAAAAAGTAATACCAAAGATCCTCGACCTATGCTGAAGGGACTGTATTCGGAGAAGCTTTGTATAAACGCAGCAAAACATAAAGATTTACAACATTTATGCCAATTTCTAATAAGGGAGGAATCCCGCCAATTTTATAAGAGGCACAAGCCATCAACTGATGGCTTGGTCAATGATGACGAATTCATCGATGATCCTCCGATAGACGAAGGAGACTAATATTGGTTTAAATACGATGAATTTTAAATTTTTAACTTCTGAATTTTTTTCTTTTCTTTAATAAAAATATAAATAAATATTTTAATCTTTATCTAATAAAAAAAGAATATAATAATATTATTATTGTTTATTTATTGTACCTTAATGTGACTCTGTAAAAACGAACGGATTTTTTATATTTCATGCCCTTCATACAGGGGAAAACGGTATATGTCCAAGAATTTTTAGGAACATGTTTGAGCATTTTCAAAATTTTCGCCATTTTTTTTTAAGCAATTTGTAAATTTTATTTAAGAGATCCAAACTAAAATTTTATTTAATAAAATTCTGCACCTTTTGCTATAAACAAAATTTAAAAATTTAATAATATGGGGAACGTACCGAGTCCGTAAACCTTATTTTTGCTCTCCTGAAAAATTTACTCCCATGGACATATATCGTTTTTCCCCTGTACCCTTCATATGTAAACTTTATCGGCTTCAGTTTTCTAGTATAAGAAACAACAGTACACTTACTTACACTAAAGTAAATCTTATTGTCAATTGCCCATTTTGCAACGTTGTCATTCTGCAAAATCCGGCAGTCAGCAGACGATCTGATTTCATAATAAAGTTTTAAGTCGTCAGCAAATAACAGGCAGGGTGCATTTTTAACTACACCAGTGATGCCGTTGATATAGAGTAAAAAGAGCAGAGGTCCTAGGTTGGACCCCTACAGAATCCCGGATGTAGGTGTAAAAGGTTTGGACTCATACCACTTTATCTTTACTACATGTTCACGATTATAAAGGTAAGATTTTAAAAACTCAATTAAATTCACGTGGAATCCAAAATCCTTCTCCAGCTTATTCAACAATATCGCAAATGATACCTTATCGAATGCCTTTTCAAAGTCTGTATATACAATATTCATTTGGCCGCGTCGATTTAAGACATCTGACGTTGGCTGCGTTACCGCTAATAAATTACTAATGACAGATCGACCCTCCATAAAGCCGTGCTGATAAGTACTTATACTGTGACGAACCGACGTTGACATATTGTTATAAATAATCTTTTCAAAAACTTTAGCTGCCGTTGAGAGTATTGCAATTGGTCTATAGCTCTTTATATCGTTTTTGTCACCCTTTTTAAAAACTGAACATATTCTTGCTTTTCCACAGGTGGGGAAACATTTTTGTTTTAAAACTCAAATTAAACAAAAACAGTAGCGGATAACATAACATATCCTCAAAGCCCTTAAATATGTATGGGGGAATGCCGTCTGGTCCTGTTGCTCTGTCGTTCTTCAAGTCCCTCAATGTCTCCATAACATTAACTATATCAATTTTGTCAATTAGAACACCGTGATGATTGACACTTTCAATACTATCATTACTACTACCTAAATCATTAGAGTAGACGCTTTCAAAGTAATTAGCAAATGCATTACATATTGCATCCCCTCCATTAAACTCTGCCATATTGAAAAACATTTTATTTGGTATGTGCAATGACCCTTTTTTGGTATTTATAAAGGATCAAAATAAACGAGGGCTTATTCCGATATTGTTCTGTACTGTTATCAAGTACGCACATTGGGCACTTCTTGTATCCTTTTTCAGTTGAGCCTGTATTTTTTAAAATTCTAACAATACCAGTAAATCATTAGTTCTTTTATATTTTTTTCTCAATTTTGCTTTATACTTGAGTTTATTTATTATTTCTATGTTAAACCAAGTAGGATAATTTTTTGATTTATTATTAGTTTTAGGTATGCACTTATTAAATATATCATATAGTTTCTCATAAAAACCGTTGCGGGCTAGATTAACATTATCATAAGATTCAGGAAATGTCGAATCCGTGGCATGTAACATATGATATAAAGACAAATAGTTCGATTTGCGGTAATTACAGCGTACATAATTACGGAAATTATACAGTACAACATTATTATATAAACACGTATCTTAGGGTGGGTGATGATGGGGAAGAAGAATCAGACGGCATTATAGCGTGCGTTCGGATGCTTCAGATCGAGAATTGAGGAACTCATTGTTGCACTAGATTTCTGAGACTGCTTTTAAGGCGGTAACGAATCTTTTGTAGCTTCTATAGATTTAAAACGGTGTCTACGGAGTTGCAACATTAGCCTGCGGAACAGGAAAGGGTCACATGGAGCGATGTCTGGTGAATACGGTGCTTGTAGGACGATCATCGCTTTTACTTAAAACTTACGATAATTTCCTATATTGTGCTATGGGGCGTTATCGTAATGCAAAACTAATAAATTGGTGATATATTGAATAAGTATGCTCTGTAGGGATCCCCTGTGATATGTAAAATTTTTTTGTAATAATTAATTTTTCATTAATAAATTTTAGTTCAAAAATGGTCCCATATATATATATATATATATATATATATATATATATATATATATATATATATATATATATATAACATCGATCCTTGAATTTAATTTTCAAACAGTGATATTATTTTTGGTATTACTAGAATGCTGATTTTCTACTTTTTTGAATAATACCAAAAACATTTGGATTTCCCAAAAGTTTCACCAATTAAAACGGTTTTACTCAATAGAACCGTTTTCGCTCGCTCAGCAATGTACTCAGCAACGCGCGTTATTCATCCCTAGTCGAATTTTTTACTCACCAGTTTGTTTATATATATATATATATATATATATATATATATATATATATATATATATATATACATATAGTAGAATCTCGATTATCCGAAATAATATGGACCAAAGTGATTTCAGATAATCGAAATTTCGGTTAATCCGAATTTTTTTTATAAAATAGAAGTTTAGAATGAATACAACATTGCAGAATGACTTAAAAGCATTTTATTAAAACAAAGAATAGAACACTTAGTTTACGTATTTTATGTATATGTACGGAAAATCGAAAATAAAACAGTTTCGTTCTTAAGTTTAATGTCTTAAAAATGAGGTAATTTTTAACTGCCGTCGTTTTGCGTTAGTTCTGTTTTTGGCTGCAATGTCTCTCCAACGTTTGATAAGCAAAACGTCCGCGGCGGTTGCATTTTCTTGTTGTTCTACATAAGTTAACGCTTTTTCTAGCACCTCTAGTCCTTCTGAATGTGACATTTTTACTGGAATATTGTCAGTGGCTTCTACTTCGTTATCATCATCGTCATCACTGTCTATTTTATTAGCATTTTTGCATACACTTTTAATTAATTCTTGGTCAGTCATTTCATCTTCCACACTATCACTGTTTAACCATTCACAAACATCGGTTTCCGTAACACTTTCACATTCTGATATTCTTGTAATAATTTGATGTAAACTTTCATTATCTTCTGTTTCTGCCTCTGAGTAATGTCTCTCCTCTTGTAGAATCCATTTTGGTCAAGATTTTTCCAGAGTACTACTCTTTACTTGATTCCAGGCTGAAGCTATCCAATATATAACATTTTTCAAATTTATCTTTTTTAGACAATCAGTAAGATTGCCACTTTCATATAATTCTTCTAAAATATGCTTCACTAACAAACGCCTGTAATTGCGTTTTAAATTTTCCAGTACACCCTGATCCATAGGCTGAATGAGAGAAGTTACAGCAGGAGGCAAAAACATTGCTTTTATTTTCACACTTTTAACTTGCTCCGCACTTGGGTGAGGGGGGGCGTTATCTAGTAACAGAATACATTTTCTAGAATATCCATGTTCTTTCAAAAAAAGTTCCACTTTGGGAACAAAATCTCCAAAAAACCAGTCTTTAAATAGAGTCGCGTTTATCCAGGCATTGTTTTGATTTTTACACAAAACAGAACAAGCATTACGACGAATATTCTTAAAGGTTCGTGGATTTGCTGGCTTACCAATACACAACAATGGGAGTTTGGGTCTTCCAGAAGCATTACTACATGCAAGAACAGTAATACGTTCTTTGCTACGTGTGTAACCAGGTGCTCCAGCTTCCGTTTTTGAAGCTAAGGTATTTGACGGCAACATTGTAGTTCAAGCCTGTTTCATCACAATTATAGATTTGGTCTGGTTGTAAACCATGTTCTTTCATAAGCTGCTCAAAATTCTCTGCAATTTTTTTTGCAGCAGATACATCAGTCGACAATCTTTCTCCACAAACTTTCACTTGACGAACACCATGTCTTTTTTTTTCCACCTGTCTAGCCATCCATCACTTGCAGAAAAATTTACAGGCGCTTCAATAACCGGCAACTCTTCGCGTAAACTCTACCTTATATTTTAAAATTGTTCCTGAAGTTGGTATTCCACGTTCTCAATTCTGTATAAACCATAAAAATAAAGAATCATCCACTTTTTGGTATTCACCGCTTTTCATACTTTTTCGTGCCTGTGTGGGCGATGACAAAACACTACACCATTTTTCAAGTTTTTCGCGATTTTTTCTGCACTCTGAAATAGTACTCACGGCTACACCTAAATCCTTCGCTATATTTTTAAGAAGTTCACCATTATCTAAACGTTGAATTGCTTCAAGTTTCTCTTTTAAGGTAATAACAACACGTTTCCGCTTATTATTATGACGCTCCATTTTGTAAAATATCTATTAAAACGAAACTATTACCTCTGCGATAATAATAGACGTAACGAGTAACTTATAACACTCGTCGACTAACCAAAACATAGACAGCGGTGAAATTCTAGAAGTCGGGGAGTCTCCGACGCGTTAAGGAAACCACCCATCATCTGTTTCGAATAATGGGGATTTTTTCGTTTAATGGGAATACAATTTCCTTTTTGACAGTTTGTTTCGGATAAGCCGGATTTCAGATAATCGTAATTAGGATAATCGGGATTGTACTGTGTATATATATATATATATATATATATATATATATATATATATATATATATATATATATATATATATATATAGTTAATTTGTATATTTATTTTTGTTATTGGCAGAAATTAAGTTCTATATTATTACTGTAATTATTAAAAAAGTTTTTATAGATATATGTCACCTACATTCATCTTCCCAGTCACAGTACAAATATATTACCATAAATTTTACAACTTCGCCTATTCTAGACCTTACGTATTCAGCGAATGAGCAAAGTAAATAAAATACCTTCACTTGACTCCCTTGAAAGATAAAGTTAAATTATCTCAACTACAAAATGTAATTTGTTCCCTAAAAGGGGGAAACTTTATTCCAATTTTGTAAAGGAATTATCTGTTATTTTATCCACCCTCGCCGTGGGGGATACTTTTTGTTCATACACATCATTTGTATCTATTTTAAAACGGGTAGACATTTTTTGAACCATCCTGCAGAGATAAAAATACATATTTGTGAATCTAGTACGGAAAATAGAAGAGCTTATCAGATGTTGCGTCAATAAGAATTGAAAATATATAGTTCTCACCACTACACCAAATACTTTATTGTTGCTCTCGACGTGCCTTTCGCTAACCATGCTAGAATAACCATGAGCGATGACTGACTAAATTTTAAGTTAAGAATTAGACTATTAGTACTAAAATAAAGATTTACTTGAGTGAAACTGACCAATAATAGACGGGAGTTGGTTCCCGGTCTGTATTTAGGCTATTTTTACATTTTATTATCTCAATAGAATTTAAAAATATCCTAAATAAACACCGACGACATATCCCTTTGCTTTCTCCATTTTAATTTACTTTTAAGCAATTTATTTTATGTTTCTGGTGCAAATGGTCTTTAACTTGCCATCGGTGATTTCCGTCAGAGTCCACCACAATGCATCCAAGTCCTACTTCAGAGATGCGCCACATCCGCAAGCATAGTGAGAAGGACGCTCTCTTCATCGTCAATCTTGTCGAGGCTCTTCATATGCAACGAAAATTGAATAATCTCGTCTAGTCTCGTATGATCGCCTTCTCTTAAAGATGTAATTACAATATTAGTTGATATTGTATCAATACTTTGACCAAAAAAATTCTTAAATAAGAATTAATCGAGAAAACTGCCGAATTAAACAAAAAAGAAGATAAAGACTGTAAGGGCAGGCGCACACTGGGGGCAAAACAGTCTGGCGACTATCTGCAGACTATCTACCAGTGTGAAAGACACTTGGAGGGCACGACAGTTTTGTCGCCAGGCCTCCGCACACTAGAGACAAGACAGTCGCGTATCTCGTAACTAGCGAGATAGATCTTGTAGAAATTACTGCAGTTGCTATAGTTGTACACCGAAAAAGGAGATTGAAGGATAGAAATAGACAGTAGGGGTACTCCTTATTTACAGCACCAGATTACTAAAAGAAAAATTTTACACTTTGTATGGTAATTTACGAGAGCATCCAACTAAGTTTTTTTCTTACTTTCGGATGAGTGCTCGTTTGATGAATTAATAGTTAAAGTTGGGGGAGGTATAACGTACCAGAATACAACCTTCCGATTGTGTATATCTGTAGAAGCGAGAGTTGCAGTGACATTAAGGTAAATGAGTAAAATGAATATTCCTTCCACAAAAAATGTTTTATTATTGCAACGGTAGTAATTCAGAATTATCAGACTCGTCAGTAAAATTGCTGATTAATGACTGTACTGATTCTTCACCTTGTGGCGACACTGCAGACATGGATATCTGGCTGGGACTTCTCCTTTGGTAACCATGTGATCCATGTTGGAGTGGAGTTGAAGTTTTAGAAAAGTGGTTAGGGATGTATCTAGATGGAGGCGACCGAGTCTTAAAATAAGGTATCATTTCTGAAATACTCAGTGGGTCGTGACGTGGTTACTTTATGGACTTTAAAACATCGATAATTTGAATTTTTTGCATCCATTTTTTTCATAATCACTTAGCAACTGCAACATAGGGACTAGTGAAAGAACAAAATTTATATCCTCATCTGTGTTCACGGTTCTTTTCTCTTTTAATATTGTGAGGAGTGACGCCTCAAATGAATTCTTTGTCGAAGAACAACGTCGCTTTCTACCTACTAAGACACGCTCTTTTATACAGGGCTCAGGAGTAGAAACTCCTACATCATTATCAGCATCTGATGTATTTGCTTCATCGTCAAGGTTTCTATTGGTGTCTCTGTTCTCAATGAATGGGAGAAAAAACAACTGCCTATCAAAATATATATATATATATATATATATATATATATATATATATATATATATATATGTATGTATATATATATATATATATATATATATATATATATATATATATATATATATATATTCCATCCTTTTGCTAGGACTTGGACGTTTTCCCCATTTCGCCTATTAAATTTTCAATCTGTTCTTCCAATATATTTAATACAACTTTTCACAAAATAACCATAAAAATTTAAACATCTTTACAAGAAAATTAAAACTCTAGACAGGGATATACAAAATGGTACACAGTTTGACTAAGAATATTTGGTAGAAGACAGTTTTGCCCCCAGTCTGCCCAGGCACGTGCACTACTATTGTCGGCGGGTGTCTGCCGGACTCGACGACACTTTTGTCTTGCCCCCGTTTTGTCTTCTAGTGTACGCATATGCTCATATGCTGTATAAGCTCTCGGCATGGCGACAAAACTGTCTGCGGGCAAAAAGTCTCCAGTGTACGCTAGGCCTTAGACTCACAGTAGCATGGGGTTGCCTAGTAAAACAAGACACCAACGAGCCAATAATCAACAGCATACTGAACGGCGACTCACTCCATGTTAGACCGCAGGAGGCGGAGCCAAGGGTAACCAATCAGTGCTAAAATTTATGGTAATGATAACGCATAAGTAGTGCTAACACCTCACAGATCCTAAATTTAGCGTTGGCCACTCGTTCGAACAATTTCGCACTTACCTGGATAAGCTTGGAATTAGTTCTTAATGTAGTGTGGTTATTTAAAAGTATTTGAAAAAAAATATATATTACGTTTTTAGGACTCATCACTGTAGATGAAACAGTATAAAAATGTTCGGTAATTGAGGTTAGTGTATTCTATTTGGACATATCTGTGTTTATGGAAAATTGTTTCGACTGTCCAACTTTTAAAGACCAAAATGTTGTTTAGAGTAAAACATATCAGAAATCTGTTATTGTAAAATGAAAAAAAAAATGGCGTAATTTGACAATTAGAAGTTTAAATTAACAAAAGCACCAGTGAGTTAGGTTAAAATCAATGTGATCTAATAACCGATGAAACATCTTTACAATGAGGAATAAGACAAGGCGACATTATCTCGCAGCTTTTTTTTTAAACATGAGAAATTTTATGCTCTCCAAGATGGAAGTTAGAAGGAAAAATAAATAATATATACAAAACTATCTTATTATTCAATTTTTTCGTTTTTCACACATTTTTAAATATTATCTAAAAATAAAATAATCTAATTATTGATACGAAGGACATATAATTCTAAATTCAATCAATCACTAATTTATAAAAGTAACACAAAAAATACAACGAAACAAAAATTGACTAAAAGAATGTAAACAAGAAACTGTTGCGACTCAAAAATTTTTCATAAAGATGGGTTTTTAATTTGGTCACAAAATGACTTGGATAGTTTAATATACACTATATACATTTCTTAAACTTGTTAATAATAAAATCTTATTAACAAAAAACCGGTCAAGTGCAAGTTGAACTTGCACAATTAGTGTTCTGTTTTTCAAAATTTTTGATAAGTACTTTTCGAGATAAGGCGGGTGGACACCGATTTTTCGCGATTTTTTAAAAATAATACAAAGAAAAGTGCGCGCAAGTATTACATTATATATATATATATATATATATATATATATATATATATATATATATATATATATATATATATATATATATATATATATATATATATATATATATATATATATATATATATATATATATATATATATATTTTACTCGTGTTTTCACAAGCTTTCATTTGACACCACACTTGATTACCTAGTAAAATTTTTTTTTTTTCACTTCCGATTTCACCCCCAAAACTAACCCCTTAAGTCGAAATTTAACTTTCAAAACTACATGGCTCTGATGAGACCATCAATTCCTATATTATTACCAAATTTCAACTTTCTACGACAAATAGTTTCGGAGAAAATCGACAGACAGACACCGAAGTCATAAGTGTTCCGTACGGAACACTAAAAATATAATTACAAATCACAAAACTGTAATATTCAGAAATGTTTAATGAATTAAAGAATACATGAGACATACGTAAAATAAATAGAGAGATGTTAGCATATCTATCAGAGATAAAACAGTTTTTTCTATATTCTTTATTTTTCCTTCTAACCATCTTGAATAGCATAAAATTTCGCCTATTAAAAAAGGCTTTCACCTACAAGAAAAATTCATAATAAGATTTGAACTAAAATACAAATTTTGACCAATCCTGTTAATATTTTTTAATAAAATTTGGCACACTTTTTGTTAATATAAAATCTATATTTTCCTATAATTTGAAGCCGCAATATCCAATTGAACGGAAGTTAGACGTTAAAAACCATTTTTCAATTTGCCGTAGTAAATACTTTTTTTAGGTTATGTATTTAATATTTTTTAATACAATCCATGCAATCTTTTAAGCAATTTTATGATGAGTAAAATAATTTTTTTGTCGCAAAATAACGAACAGAACCTGAGATATTTAAGAAATAATCAGCCGAAAGCTTTAGAATGTGAAAAAATGCACTAAAATAGAAGAAGAGTGGCCTTGTAGCCAAAATTAAGACGAGAAAACTCATTTACATTATGTTGGTACTGGTTCAAAGTAGTTAGTTAGTTTCCAAGATGCAATCAAAAATTTCCAAAAATCATGAAAATTTTACAGCATTTGCCTCCACTACAACTAGAGATTTTAAATCCTACAGCAATTGGGTAGAGCTTTTAGCTCTCTTTAATGAATGTGGCTGTTAATAATGAGTACCTGGACGGTTATGATAGCAACTATATGTCAACATTAACACAACGATCTTCTAAAAATACCTCCATTTGGCCTAATTTCGTGAAAGTGGTAGCGGGTGAGCACAAGAATTTAAAGTTTAATACGGCCAATTAGAATTATATAGAAGAAGTAATTGGCTCATTTCGTAAACTACATCAGTAAGAAGGGCATAATCTACCGCAACCTCAAACATGCAGACAAAGGGCACGATCCTCTTTGTCTGAGCTATTTCCCTTTCGTTAATTAAAACCATGTTGTTACCTGCAAAGCTGATTGTTACCCTTTTGTTTTAGGGAAATGATTATATTAAGTTTCTGTGTGTTAAGTAGCAAAAGTGGAAGTATTTTATAAAGAGAATTGGGAAAGTGTTATGACATATAATATAGATTTAAAAACAAACAAAAAAATTATAATTCCATTAAGAAAACACAGTATTTTCTTTTCCTGTGAGTGGATGAATGGAAATTTAAAGTACAAACGTAAAACACCAACACCAATTCTCCCATTACCAACGGGCAATCATCAATCGAACAGTGGGCAGTCTTTATATTCGTCCCCCAACCGTACGCTTGATCAGTCTGAATTCTGGTACACCACTTACACAAATGGCGTATCAATCACTCTGTTGTTTCCCGTTAAGTAAAAAATTCAGGACCGTATTGTCTATTTAACAAAAAAAGAGGAAACTTATTTTCTTAAAAATTTTCATTGTAATGTAATATATTTTTTTACAAGAAATGTTAATGTTTGTATGTATGTATGTATGTATATGTATATGTATATGTATATGTATATGTATATGTATATATATATATATATATATATATATATATATATATATATATATATATATATATATATATTTATTTATTTATTTATTTAGTAGTAGTATTCACAATACTTTTCAATTTACATTTAAAATAAATTTAACAAACAATTTCATACTCTGATTAAAAACTAATATTTTTTTGCAAAATTTATTGTTCCTTTTCTAAACATATTTATATTTGTTTCACTCTTTATGTTGTTCGGCATCATATTGTATAAGGTCAGGCCTTTTGAAAATAGAGATTTTTGCATTGCACTGGTATCTGCACGTTGCGGTCTAAAATCTAATGCGTTCCTCAGGCTGTATGGTTGAACATTCCCAACATATCTTATTTGTTCAATCAAGTATTCCGGTGCATTTCCCATTTTCATTTTCTGGATAAAACATATTGTATTTAGCTGCAGTCTTTGCTTTACATTTAGCCATTTCAGTACATCTAGCATATATCTTATTGATGTGAAACGATTGCATTTCAAAATAAAGCGCATAGCCTTGTTCTGGAGTTTTTGTAGCCTTGCCTGTTGTTGGTCTGAACAGCATGTGAATAACACAGTTGATCCATATTCAAAATGAGGTTTTATCATGGTGTTGTATATATTTATTGCAGTTAATATTGTTACTTTACTTCTTAAACGTTTGAAAAACCCGATTTTTTTCCCTATTTTTTTACATATATATTGGACATGTTCTTTAAAGTTCAAATCCCTGTCTATGAGGAAACCCAGGTATTTTATATTACTTACGTTTTCTGTTATTACATTATTTATTTTGAATGCTCTGTCAGTGTTCATATCAATTTCCATTAATTTTGTCTTGTTTTCATTTAATTTTAACTTATTCATTTTGTTAATGTTATCCATATCATTTTTTAAATTTTCATGACATATCTCCTCTGTTGCTGCTTCTGTGAAAATTAATGTATCATCTGCATATAATACAATTTCACATTTTTTTAATACATTTTCCATGTCATTTATATATATTACAAAGAGAAGAGCTCCCAAAATTGAGGTACTCCAAAATCGTTTTTTATTGTATTTGATATTTCGTTATTGATATTTGTGAATTGTTTACGATTTGTCAGATAGGACTGAAACCATTATAGCTCTGTGTCTTGAACACCGTATCTAGTAAGTTTTTGCAATAGAATATCCCTATCTATAGTTTCAAATGCTCTTTTGAAGTCAAGGAAAATTGCTAATATTTTTATTTTTTATCTTTTTCATTTCCATCTGTTTATAACATAATTGATTGCTGTTTCACATGAATATTTCCTTCTAAATCCTGATTGAAACTTTGATAGTAGTCTGTGTTGTCCCATGTATTCTTCCAATTGATTTTTTACTATTTTTTCAATAACTTTTTCACATATTTTTAAAGTGGTAATTGGTCTGTATTCTTCACATTTTAATGTATGTTTTACTTTTTGGATAGGAAATATCATTGATTCCTTCCAGTTATTTGGAAACAACCCTGTCTCTAGTGACTTATTTATAATATTCAGTATAATATTTCCTGTTATGCCCCAATTATCTAGAATTATGTCACTTGATAGTTTTGTATAGTCTGTTTTTTTTCTTAATATTCTTAAAAATAGTTTTTAGTTTTTGTAGATTTACTGCACGAAATTTGAATTTATATATATATATATATATATATATATATATATATATATATATATATATATATACACTAGTCCGTGTCTTGGCGTTGAATGTCGGACATTCAACGCCAAGTGACAGTGATCAACGCTTTGAAAAAGATGGATGAGATTCCATCGAAACGTCAGCGAAACCGTCCATCAAGGGACTTTAAGCTGACACGGAATACCCGTGAGAACATTCGTCAAAACATCCACATCGACCGCAAGACCGAATCCCTTTGGCAGAAAGACGATGCTCTGTGTTTGGTGGGACCAGAGGGGTGTGGTCTATTATGAGCTGTTAAAACCTGGGGAAACGGTTAATACTAAACGTTACCAACAACAATTGACCGATTTGAACCGTTCGCTGCTTGCAAAAAGGCCAGAATACCGAAAGAGGCAACACAAAGTCATTTTTCTTCATGAATATGTTCCATCACATACGGCAAAACCAGTTCGCGACACGGTGGAAGCACTCAGCTGGGAAGTTCTACACCATGCGGCTTACTCACCAGACTTGGCTCCTTCCGATTACCACTTGTTTGCATCGATGGGTCACGCACTTGCTGAGCAGCGCTTTGGTTCGTACGAAGATGTGAAAAAATAGCTCGGGAAAGGAAAGGGGAAGATTTTTACTGGCGTGGTATTTACAAATTGCCCGAAAGATGGGAAAAATGTATAACAAGCGATGGAGCATGCTTCGAATAAAGCACTTTTTATCATTCTTCCAAATTTAACATCTTTTTTTTGGAAAAAAAATCCACATTTCATACTTGTACACCTGGTATATATATATATATATATATATATATATATATATATATATATATATATATATATATATATATATATATATATATATATATATATGCCAGATATGGATAAAGATGAAATCATGTTGGCCTTATCGAGTATAAAAAACTGCAAAGCACCAGGGGAAGATGATATAACAGTGGAGATGCTAAAAGAAGGAGGAGACGAACTTCTGTCTGAAATGTGCCAATTATTCGACGAGTGCTTGAGAACTGGAGGAATACCAGATGCGTGGAATAATGCGATAGTTATTCTACTACACAAGAAAGGGGATGAAACAAATTTGGAGAACTATAGACCTATTAGTTTACTTTCACAGGTGTATAGGCTCTTCTCCAAAATTATAACAAACCGAGTTTCTAGAAAATTAGATGACTACCAGCCTGTAGAGCAAGCGGCGTTTAGGAAAAATTTTAGCACTTGTGACCATCTTTTAATAATGAGAATGTTAACAGAAAAGTCAGTTGAATATAACTTGGACATCTGTTTTGCTTTTGTCGATTTCTATAAAGCGTTTGATATCACCGAACATTGGGCATTTATAAATAGTTTGAAAAAGACACGAATTGGCCACAGATACATAGAAATAATAAAAAATATATATGAAAAGGCAACATCAACTATTAAACTGCACACAAACACAGAAAAAATTAATATTCTTAGAGGGATTAGACAAGGAGACGTCATTTCACCAAAATTATTCAATTCAGCATTAGAAGAGTTATTAAAACATCTACAATGGCAAGACAAGGGTATTGAAATAAACGAAAGCAGACTGAATAACTTAAGATGATGTAGTCATCATAGCCGAAAATCCAGGTGATTTGCAGCATATGTTACGAGAATTAGAATAGAAATCAAGTAAAGTTGGTCTAAAAATGAATCTGAACAAGACCAAAATAATGTGTAACAGAGACACACACGTAATAATTAACAATTACCAAATTGAAAATCTCAAAAAAAACACATTTATCTGGGTCACCAAAAAGAGCTACGGAGAGGCAAATGTTTGGGATATCTTTGAAAGACAGGAGGATCAATGAATGGATTAGACGAACAACATTAATCACAGATGTCGAAACAATCAACACTTTAAAGTGGAATTATATCGCGAGATGCACCGATTCAAGATGGAACAACATCATCGTTCATTGAAAACAGTATACCGGGAAGAGAAAAAGGGGACGTCCACCAACACGCTGGACAAATGATCTAAAGTTTACTGCCGGGCTGAGGTGAATCAGAGAAGCGCAAAATAGAGAATGAGGGAGGCCTATGTTCACAAATGGACGGTTGATATGGGCCTTTGAGATTATATATATATATATATATATATATATATATATATATATATATATATATATATATGTATATGTATAATAATAATAATAATTTATTGATCATAAAGAATACATAGGTGTTAACAGACACGTCAAAAGATGTAAAAACTAAAAGTGTAGATCACAAAATACTGTACATCTAAATGTTAAAGATCGATACAAACAAATAGAAACTCCACACATATCACACAACTTAAAAGGTTTGGTCTATATCTATAGTTAAATGTAGTACTTAAAATTCTCTCTATTCCTAGTCAGTGTATAAAATTCACTGAAATTATAGATAGCGGCATTGATTATAATTTTTTTTAAGCTACTTTTAAATCGACCGAGCTGTTGCAATCTCATCTCTCGTGGCAAAGCATTAAATAATTTAATCTCTTCCATGTTTGTTCTGGCCAATCTAGTTACGGGCAAGAGCAGATTGTCTCGACTCCTGGTACCATGTGCATGAATATGCGATAATGTACAATACCTAGCAACATTCCTTCTGACATATATGAGTTGTTGGTAAATAATCAAACCATATAGAGTCATTATTTTCAGTGACTTAAAATAAGGTCGACCGGACTCATTTTGTTTTAAGTTTGCAATGCATCTTATAGCAGATTTTTGCACTCTAAAAACTTTTTCAAAGTGAGTGTGTGCCGCAGAACTCCATACTAGGATTCCATAACGCAATATTGAATCAAAACGAGAGTGGTAAGTTGTAAGTGCAGCTGCTTATTGTATTTTTAATTCGTCTTATAGCATATATTGCTTTGTTTAGTTTGTTACATATATTATTTACATGATCGGTATATAAAAGGTTGGTGTCTAGAGTAACCCCTAGGGATTTTATTTTGTTTTTTACATCAGTGCTAATAGTTTTTGCTTCAAATATTATGGACTCGGTCTTTGTGTCATTTAAAACCAGTTGATTTGAGAGGAACCATAGTTTAGCTTGATCCGTCATTGCTTCAAGCAACTGAGCCAGATCCTCACCTCCATCGAAAGACACTCCAAATGTTGCATCATCCACATAAATAATGCTCTCGATATTTTGGATATTTTTTCCAAAAATTTATAATATATATATATATATATATATATATATATATATATATATATATATATATATATATATATATATATTTATATTATATTTCTATATATATATATATATATATATATATATATATATATATATATATATATATATATATATATATATATATTATATTATATTATATTTATATATATTATCTATATATATATATATATATATATATATATATATATATATATATATATATATATATATATATTACTAATTATTTAAAAAAAGAATGTCTTGACTGATTATGTTTAAAAAGCAGTTTATTGGGATATGATCTTAAAATTTTTAAATTTACTCATTTACAAATTGGTAAATTGATATTTGCAGTATTTTCATTGCAAAGAGACAATTCTAACTATGTTGGGAATGTGAAATCTTTAGCACAATGACACTACTCAGTATATATCACCACTAAACCAAACACTTTATTTTTGCCCTCGACGCGCGTTTCGCTAATCATGTTAGCTTCATCAGGAGCGATGATAGACAGGGATGTAGGAATATGTTTCCCTGTAGGTTCAGGTGTGTATCCAATGATCAGTGTTGTTTTGACTTCGTGGTCACAGATGTTTGGACAAAGTCTTATTTAACATTAGAAATACTAACTGGGTCTTGGTTGCCTAAAAATTAGGAATTTTTGAGTTACGCATGCTGCTCTTATGGTGTCGGGACCGGAGCGTCGGCTGCCTCCCTTTGTCGACTAACATTGTCCGTTGGCTGCTGGCTACTTACGCGCTGCCATCTTGTTTCTACTACATATCTATTTGTATGTTCAATAACTTTCATTTCAAATTTTTGTAATTTTCAAACGGTTTATCATGCAATTAACACAAAGTGACTTTCATACTCCTACCTTAGTTTTTCGTTTCCAAGCAAGGAAGTTAATTTGTTGTTTAACCAGAATTTGCAAGATTTTATTTTAAAGACGGGTCTGGTTCGACTTAAGCTGTAGCTCTTTTCTTTTTTCATTTCTATCTCACGTCTTTTATCTTTATATAGTTCATTGTTGTGTCCAGGGTCGATTCGATATCGAAACGTAGGAACAATCAACACCCCAGCGATAATAAAAACAATTGCTCTCGAAAAACGACGATCTTTTGTTTTATATATTTTTCTTGTGGGGTACATGAAATATACAGGCGGTCATTTCATTAATAAATGTCATCTTTAACCATAAATACTGTTTTCGGTTCTTCTAAAATGACTTCTAGACAAGGTAGTTGGCATGAAAGGTAGGGGTAAGCACAGCAAAGAAAAGAATAAAATAACTTATTTACTTGGTTAACTGATACTAAATTTATTTTTTGTAAAGATTTACAAATGCGTTATTGCGATTTCGTAGTACTACATTTGCAAATCCTTAACTAAGACTAAAACAGATTTTTTGTATTTATGTTTACATAATAAAAAGATGTTGGTATCTTAGGTGCTATAAAAGTTGGTAAAGGACGGAATTTCCGACATCGACTTGACTATTTAGTAAATTTATATTAGGGTTCTTTGCTAATCTGAACAAGCCAAGGCATTTTCAAAGTTAAAAAATCGAAATTCTGATAGAGATGATAGGTTCTATATAAAATTCGTACCAGATGACTGAAATTATTATTTTTTTATGTTTTCGACCTGCAGAATCCGAATTGGCCATTCTCCAGGCCCCATAGTTAATTTTAAGTAAATTTAAATTCATCTAAAGTTCTTTTTAGTGTATTAAAAAAAGAAATATTTTCCAGCATATTTTCTATAATAAAAATTTTCGAAAAAATTTTAAAAGTACTTACTGTATGAATTTCTTGCAACTATCGGCATAATATTTCATAAAAAATAGGAAATTATCTCTTTCGAACGTAATTATACTTGAAAAATCCGGAAATTTTCATTCTGATGCCAAAAGCTAGTATTACAAAAAAAAATACCGATTTGGGCCTAACTGGGCCCATCGCGATAGACCCAAACGATTTTGTTCATTGGGATTAGCTGTTCCGAATTCCACGAATTCTGTTACACATGAAAATGGTCAATTTACCCGAACACTATAGGGCCTCGAGAATTTCAAATTCAGATTCTACGGGTCGAGAAACACAAAAAAGTAACAATTTCAGTCATCCGGTACGAATTTTATGTAAGACCGATAATAGCGTCTATACTATCAGAATTTCAATTTTTTTTTTGAATTTTAAAAATGCCTTTGCTTGTTCGGATACAAGAGAGGCGTCTGCCCTCGTGATATTTTATTAATTAAGGCCTAAATTTTCCAAAAATAACTTGGGTAGACGTGTAGGAGCAAAAACTTGGAACTTATAGCCTTATTTATTCAAAAACTCGAAAAACAATCGTTTTTTGCTGGACAAAGCGGGTCCAGTTGTCTCCTCCGGTATTGGCGGTGTCTGCCTTTTGCAGGTTCCCTCAAGAATAAACTAAATTTATTGATTTTATATGGTTAAGGAGGTTGATGCCTTAAACGTAAAATATGAAAACTATTTTTTCTAGAGATTTATTTCGATAGATTAATTAGTTTAGAAATATTTTATGAAAAATTCAAGGTCTTCAGGAAATTTATTTAAATAAAAAATCGAAATTAACAATACATATAGTCTCATGGAGAATACGTCAATTTGATATAAAAAAATGACACATTTTTGTCATAACAAATGAAAAAAAAAATGCCATTAATAGGAAATTTAACTGTCAGACATTGAAATTTCGCGATTATTACAAAAAAATTTCAAATTTAATTAGGAAGCTTTAACATTATGAAAAATAACAATTATTGGAGGTACTTGATAATGAATTTATTATCATAATAATAACCATCATTAGTCTTATAAAATTTTTAATTATTTAATACCAAGCGTTTCTAAATGACAATATTTAAAAATTTTGATTGGGACTATTCCACCTCAACCTCCATAAATGACAGTTCATTTTTGGTTCGACGTTTTTTGGGCCCTAAAGCTGAGTCCGATCTCAACGGCGCACAGTGGAACCGAGGCGGCGAAAACTCGATTTTATATGTGGAAAAGGATAATAAACACAAAAATTTGCAGAGAAATGTCTAAATTCAAAGAATCAAGTGTAATTTATTATGTTTACCTATCTGAATAGAGTATATTCCTTATATAGATCACTCAAATAAATTACCTCTGATAACACATTACATTCTTACGTTTTTATTTCATATGCTGCCCACAATTTTTTAAGAACACTATGCTATATACATTTTTTAATTCAATGTTTGATATAATAACTGCAATAACACGTATTGGTTTCGTTTCTGATGCGAATATTTACGTGCCAAATTAAATAATGCCGTAGAACCAAAAAACTTCATAAAATTGTATCTGTATTTAGGCGTAACTATTTATCTACACTTTCCTACAATCTAAAATTAATTTTTATTAGAAGATTACATTGTTATTTATCATATCCAAATGGTTTTAAGTGCGATCAAGTGCGATTACGAGTACAATTAAATCATATATCCACGGGCATACAATTTGACTAGGTGAAAAAAGGGATGCGAAAGGTTAAAGTTCTGTCAGTAGACGAAAAATTGCCTGTTTCATGCAATTTCCTTTTAGGAAATATTCTAAATGCTAAATATAACTTGAAATATAGAGAAATTAAATTATATAAGGATAGATATAGTGCACTAGTTTTTTTATGAACTCTAGCTGTGTAGCGTATACATTAAGCCCTGAGAAAGAGTCATTCATATGCGGAAGGCGTGTATATAAGTGTCTTAATTCACAATCAATATACGAGAGTTGTCTGAAAATAATGGTTTTGACGAATAACACCATCTTTATGTTGAAACTCAAAACTTTTTAGACTACTCTCGTAACATATTTGAATTATCGCCGAACTATATGTATAATGTCTTTACGAACATATGTCGTCTAAGCATGAAACAAATGATTATTATGCAATCTTTCCATCTAAGGAATTGCGATCTGTTTTGTTACTATGGTAATCGTTTCAGTGACCGACTCACAAATATTATGCGTTTGGTTATAACGAACAGGTATCATTTCGACGCTGATAGTCCTCTTACATTTGCAACACAATTAAAAATCACTCTGTATAATAAGGTAAGTAAAATATATTATTATAAATTTTATATATATTGTTATGAATATGATCATGAATAACAATCGAATAGTTCTAACCATTACTCATTATTTATTAAAAAGATAATGACAAATGAAATAGATTATTACTTTTTAATAAATAGCGACAGTGAAAACTTTTGAAGGTTACTCAGTATTATGACTTTGGCATTATATGTCAAGATCCATCTATATCCGTCGCCATATTAAATCCGCCATTTTGAATTTTTGAAATCTGAGAGCGCATTTGAATTCGGCGACCCTAAAAAACCTATAATAACACGCATGATGTGAAGATCCGTCTGTTCTCCGAATTGCGTGACTGAAAAGGTTAAATATATGTGTTCGTATTATGTGAATTTTACACAAATATATTATTTTTAATTATTATAATGCCACACAAAATAGTTTATGTGATCATTCATTGCATATTTAACAGGTTGACTGCCGATCTATATTTTTGAGTTTGTGGTTGACGCCGGTAAGATTTTTCCAAATATTTTTATTTTATTGTGGTAAATATGAATTAAAATGAGTCTTGGATGTGTTTTTTTTATGTGCCATTCAAAATATTAGAAAAAAAAAATTTCACTCCGATCGGAGTAATCGGCATTGCAAGTGAAAATTTTTACTAGATGCCGAACACTCCGATCGGAGTGTCCAATTAAATAAGTAAAGAAATAATAAATCGAACTCATGAACTCAAAACATTTATTTCTAAATCATTTTTGTACATTTTTATGGTAATCCTCAAAGCAATTAAGGCAAAAACCTGGTTGTCCAGGGCACATTTTGCATTCATACACTGTTTGCTTTCTTATTTTATTTTTCCTGCATTCTTTGCATTCCTTTCTGCTTACCCGTTTTGTTTCTTTAGTTCCTTTTTTTTCACTAACAATTTTTTTCTACTTTGCTAATGCTGTGGACATTTATTTGGCCTGGAGGAATTCGCGGCAAATTAGTAATTGGTCGTCTGGCTAGTAAATTTCTTATGACATCCAATCGGAAGTCATATAATCGTAACTGGTCAGACCGCGAATATTTATTGTACAAAAAATAGGCGTTTATCATGCTCATTTGCAGCACATGCATGAATAACTTTTTGTACCACCGAATGGTTTTACGGCTGCAAGGATAATATGCCATCATTTGATCCTGTCTATCTATACCGGACATAAAAGCATTATATCCAATGATTGCGGAAGGTTTTTCAGATTCTTGATTTCTTTTGTTTTTAAAAATGCCCATTTCGCTTCCAAATTCTGTTGAAATGTATTGAACATTGCGTTTATCGCGCCATTTTCCGACATGCACTCCATTGCAAAACATAGATTTATTCTCACCACGTTTTAAGTTTGCACTCATTACCTCTTTCGGATTATCTTTCCTCTCAGCTCTCAGCGTACCAGTGCAGTATGTATTTTGTTGAAGTAATTTCCTAGCTAAATTAACACTATTGTAAAAATTGTCTAGATAAACAGCATGTCCCACACCCAATTTTTCCTCCAATAAATGTAAAACAATCTTTTCAGTATGTCCGCTTCCACCATAAACATCTGTCGCACCTTCGTAGACACGAAATTTCAAAATAAGTCCATTAGGCTCTGTTAGCATGTATAACTTCATACCATACTTATGACGCTTATTCTTGATATACTGTTTAAACTGGAGATGACCCCGATAAAGTACCATAGCTTCATCCAAAGACAACTCTCTTCCAGGATAGTAAATTTCCCCCTTTTCTCCCATCTTGTTGTTAAAAAAAATCTGCCACAAATCTAATCTGCCGGATCCATATCTGGAGATGTAAAATGCAAACACCTCAAGATAAGCAAAAATCTATTCCTTGACATATATTTTCTAGAAACAGGTAGATTAAATAGCGGATCAGTTTTCCAATAATCGTTAAGACGGCTCAAGGATATTGTACCAGTGTGAAGTAACAGGGCCAAAAAAATTTTTAGTTCGTCAAGAGTAAGGTCTTTAAAATTAGTAATACGTGATTTTGTACTTTTTTCTGGGCGCAGCAAAACCTCGATTGCGTAAGAGTTCGTTTGTTCTACAATAGTTTGTAAAAAATCATCATCAATGATCATTTCGAAAAAATCGATAGGTGCACCCTGTCCTCGAATTTGCACCAATAATTCCTGGGTTTTCTGGAACAAAATTTGTTTTAACGCACCTCTGTCGTTCCATTTTATCTCATCAAGGCTAGGAAGTGTTTGATGTGGCCGAATAGGGTCTATAAAATTCTCTTCTTCGGACTCGGAGCTTGAATTTACATCACTATCGTCTGTGTCTGGTACGTAATGTTCGTCACTACTACCTCCGCTTTCTTCCAATAGCTGCAATAATTCAGTGTCAGTTAGCTTCTTTTTCTTATCATATACCTTTTTTTCATCACTACAATGTCTTTTTTTAATACCAGAAGGCCCAGGTTGATTGTCCATATTGTACGGCAGATTACAACCAAACCAAAAGCAAATCCGCGGAACACTTAAGCACCTGTTAGAACTTGCGTTTTTAAGCAACGCCACCACTAGAAACACGTTTCATATACAACGCCGATGGAATACTAAAACGTTTCGTAAAAACGCATGTCGAACTCCGATCGGAGTAGACGGCGTTGGCGAAGAGACCCGACGCACTCCGATCGGAGTGGTCGGCAGTCAACCTGTTAAGAAGTAATATAATTTTTGCCGCGAATCGCGGTGCGACGCGTCTGCCCTTTGGGACGCTCGACTTTTTTAGTGTCAATAAATGTTATGGTATTTTATTCAAGTGGTTACACGACAGTCCATTTTAGGCCTTATCTGGGCATTCCAGGGCATGGGGGCCGCAAAATCAACGTTAAAGGCCGTTACTCGACTCGCCCGATAAAATGTACAACTAGGCAGACGGATAGTCGACAGGTCAAAATTTCGGGTCGCCCTCTTGGTCTCTAAATGTATTAGAATATATCTATAATACATATAAAATGCTACGTCTCTCTGTCTGTCTCTCTGTGCGTTAGTGCGCTTATTAATCGAGAACCACTTATTCGATTTACGTGCTCTTTTTTGTAAAACATACATATGGCCAGGTTATCGGATATATTTTATTACGTTACGTAACATAATAAGCAGTGACGGTAATAGTGAACCAAGTCAAAAGTTTGCCGCTAGCGCGTTCTCTTGCAATACACTGCCTAAACCATTAAATATGGAACAATATATGCAGCAAAGAATATAATATATATAAAATGCAACGTCTCTTTGTCTGTCTGTTCGTTAGTGCGCTTTTCACTCGAAAACCACTTATCCGATTTACATTTTTTTTATTCATACGTATGTTCTCTTTCCAGGTTATATAATAATAATAATAATCTATAATCTATATATAAAATGCAACGTCTCTGTCTGTTTATTTGTCCGTTAGTGTGTTTATCACTCGAGAACCACTTATCCGATTTACGCGTTTTTTTTTAAGATCATTATTAAATATGTTCTCTGGCCAAGTTATAGGATATAGTTTATTACCTTAGGTAATAAAGAAATAAGCAGTGATGATAATATTGAATCAAGTAGGAAAAAAGTTTGCCGCTAGCGCACTCTCTTGCAATACGCTGCCTAAACCGCTAAATATGGAACAATATCATGTAACAAAGAATACAATATATATAAAATGTAACGTCTCTCTGTCTGTCTGTCTATCCGTTAGTGTGCTTATCATTCGAGAACCACGTATCCGATGTACAAGTGTTTTTTTTTTAAATCTCAACTTATTATTTACCAAAAAATCTATAATATATATAAAACGTAACGTCTCTCTGTCTGTTTGTCCGTTAGTGCGCTTAGCACTCAAGAACCACTTATCCGATTTACGTGTTTTTTTTATGGTAATAAAAAAGAATATGGTTTACCACATGTAGTTAAAGAGAATCGGATAGCAAAGTTCGTTTTTGAATAACAGTGTTCCAATTTTTTAGTTATAGTAAGACTTGGATGTTCTCGGATATAATGCGAAGGTTTTAATCAAATAAAAATTTTCTTTAGCAGGTAATGACATCAAATTATAACAGGTTTATAAAAAAGAATATTGTTTACTATGTATACCAGGTGTACAAGCATGAAATGCAGATTTTTTTCTAAAAAAAACATGTTAAATTCGGAAGAATGATAAAAAGTGCTTTATTCAAAGTATGCTCCATCGCTTTTTATACATTTTTTCCATCTTTCTGGCAATTTGTGAATAACACGCCAGTAAAAATCTTCCCCTTTTGCTGCGAACCATTCATCGAGCCATTTTTTCACAACTTCGTACGAACCAAAGCGCTGCTCAGCAAGTGCGTGACCCATCGATGCAAACAAGCGGTAATCGGAAGGAGCCAGGTCTGGTGAGTAAGCCGCATGGGGTAGAACTTCCCAGCTGAGTGCTTCCAACGTGTCGCGAACTGGTTTTGCCGTCTGTGATGGAGCATTGTCGTGAAGAAAAATCACTTGGTGTTGCCTCTTTTGGTATTCTGGCCTTTTTTCAAGCAGCGAACGGTTCAAATCGGTCAATTGTTATTGGTAACGTTTAGTATTAACCGTTTCCCCAGGTTTTAACAGCTCATAATAGACCATGCCTCTCTGGTCCCACCAAACAGAGCATCGTCTTTCTGCCAAAGCGATTCGGTCTTGCGGTCGATGTGGATGGTGCGCCTGGGTCTACCCATGATTTTTTGCGCTTGGGATTCTCAAAATAAATCCACTTTTCATCCCCTGTAACTATACGATGCAAAAACGACTTCCTTTTGCACCTAGCGAGCAAAATGTCCGACGTGTTTTTGCGCTTTTCCATTTCCCTGTCGTGCAACTCATCTGGTACCCATCTACCGGCTTCTGAATCTTTCCCATCTCTCGTACCCGATTAGAAATAGCTTGTTGACTAACGCCCAATTGCTCGGCGCGTTGTTTTTGTGTTTCCGAATCATCCTCGTCCAACAATGCTTGCAAATCCACATCTTCGTATTTTTTTTGGCGGTTTTCCGCGTTCCTTATCTGCAACATCGAATTCATCACTTTTGAAACGCCGAAACCATCGTTCACACGTATCTTGTGAAGGAGCATGTTCGCCATAAGCTTCTCGAAGTAATCGGTAATGATTTAACAGCAGTTTTCTTCAAATGAAAACAAAAAATTAATGCTGTCCGTGAATGCTCTTTGTTCGGTATAAATTTTGACATATTGAACACAACAACACAACACCATGCACACACTTTTCCAATTTATCACTCGTGCGCGTCTGACACTTGTTAATGACACAACAAAATGTGTGTGTCAAATCTTTATAGCACAAACTGCATCGGAGCACCATCTGTTGTCTGAAACCCGCATTTCATACTTGTACACATGGCAGTTACAGAGAATCGGATAGAAAAGTTCCTTTTTGAATAACAGTGTTCCAATTTTTTAGTTATTGTAAAATTTGGATGTTCTCGGATATAATGCGAAGGTTTTAATAAAATAAAAATTTTCTTTAGCAGGTAACGACATCAAATTATAACAGAGTTATAAAGAAGAACATTGTTTACCATGTGTAGTTATAGAGAATCGGATAGCAATGTTCGTTTTTGAATATGTATACATATGTTCTATGTTACGTTAGGTAACATAAGGAATAAGCAGTGACGATAATACTGAATCAAGTCCACGCGAGCGGAGCCACGGCTAGTCTTTAAATAAGTTTAAAGATGTTAGAATGAAACTCACCAAATCTAACTATGCACTGACCTGTTTAATTTAATTAATAATTCGAACCAAAACATAATTTAATACGTTGCTAACTTGTATTTAAAAGCACGTCATTAAAAATGTATTATGTCATTAAGTTGTCATATTGATTTTGTAGTTCTCATGTTCCGAAGTTTTCCAATTATATCAGAATGTGTTCGATGACCTGAATTTTTCTATCGCCATTGATTAAACTTGTTTGGATAGTGATCCGGATTGAAGAGTTCTCGACAAGAAGCTGCAGTTTTTTGTTTTCATATTTTATATTAAGTTTTTTAATTCTACCCAGGAGTGCACCAAATATAATCCGTAAAGTTCTGAATGAGTTAGAATTTGAATTTATTCTCAACTTTTCTATTTAAGTAACTTAGTAAGTAAACGAGAATCTTAAAAATATGTTAATGTTAATTTCAACTTTTGGACCACTTTTCCTCATTTTTAGTGTTCCGTACGGAACACTTATAAGATCACTTCGGTGTCTGTCTATTCGTCTGTCTGTCTGTCCATCTGTCACACCCGATTTTCTCCGAAACTATTTGTTATAGAAAGTTGAAATTTGGTAATAATATAGGAATTGATGGCCTCATCAGAGCCATGTAGTTTTGAAAGTTAAATTTTGACTTAAGGGGTTAGTTTTGGGGGGTGAAATCGGAAGTGAAAAACAATTTTTTTTACCAGGTAATCGAGTGTGGTGTCAAATGAAAGCTTGTGAAAACACGAGTGAAAAATATATACAGTGACTCACAGCTTAAATGATGCAGTCACTATAAGAAAAGACTAACTGTTCTCAGTGCCTCTTTATTTATTTGGAAAAAAAAACCGGTCAAGTGCAAGTTGAACTTGCACAATTAGTGTTCCGTACGTTGATTGTTTTTAAAATAAAAAATTTTGTTAGGGTGGTATAAAATGATCAGTGACTTCACAAAACACACCCCAAATGAGTTTTCAACAAAGTTTGTTTCCAATCTTTACTGAAAACTGGTGACCTTGAAATTTTTGTTTTTTTTTATATACCAAATAAATTATTAAAGGTAATCCACTCGTGATAATTTTCGTTCAATCTATACCCCGTGGAGAATATTCCAGAATTTTTTTCAAAATTTTTTGATCAGTATTTTTCGAGATAAGGTAGGGGACAGCGATTTTTTAAAAGTAATACGAAGAAAAGTGTGCGCAAGTATTACATTATATACGAGTATATATATATATATATATATATATATATATATATATATATATATATATATATTTACTCGTGTTTTCACAAGCTTTCATTTGACATCACACTCGATGACCTAGTAAAAAAAAATTTTTTTCACTTCCGATTTCACCCCTCAAAACGAACCCCTTAAGTCAAAATTTATGTTACGGTGGTATAAAATGATCAGTGACTTCACAAAACACATCCCAAATGAGTTTTCAACAAAGTTTGTTTCCAATCTTTACTGAAATCTGATGACCTTGAAATTTTTGTTTTTTTTTTTTATATACCATATAAATTATTAAAGGTAATGCACTCGTGATAATTTTCGTTCAATCTACACCCCGTGGAGAATATTCCAGAATTTTTTCGAAATTTTTTGATAAGTACTTTTCGAGATAAGGCCCGGGACAGCGATTTTTCGCGAATTTTTAAAAATAATACAAAGAAAAGTACGCGCAAGTATAATATTATATATATATATATTTTACTCACACTGCTTGTGAAAAGCTTTCATTTGACACCACACTCGATGACCTAGTAAAAAAATTTTTTTTTCGCTTCCGACTTCACCCCCCAAAACTAACCCTTTAAGTCAAAATTTAATTCTCAAAACTACATGGCTCTGATGAGGCCATCAATTCCTATATTATTACCAAATTTCACCTTTCTATGTCAAATAGTTTCGGAGAAAATCGGGTGTGACAGACAGACAGACAGACAGACAGACAGACACCGAAGTGATCTTATAAGTGTTCCGTACGGAACACTAAAAACAACTTATTGAAATTAAAATTAGTAAAGAGTCTTCTAAAAAAGTATGAATTACTTTTTGTCTTAAATATGCCTTACTTAATTAACAATAAATAATTAATTAAATTATATGTGATTTTAACGTTACAGCTTAAATGATGCAAAATTCAAATACGAAAATTATTAGAGAAAACAAACTGTAGAATTTGAAATAAGCCTGCTAATATTTGGTCGGGCCTCCCTCATTATCAATAACGGCTTGTAATCTTCTGGACATTGATTCAACTAACTTTCTAGTATACTCCTGGGAAATAGTGTTCCATGCTTCAGTAATTTTTACTTTTAATTTAGTTCTATTTGATATTGGGGAACTATTTACTTTATTTTTTAATGTCAGCCACAAATTTTCAATTACATTTAAGTCTGGTGACTTGGCTGGTGTTTTAATAACATTTGGACAGTTATAAAGCAACCAACTGCGGACTCGAAATGACGTGTGCTTTGGATCATTGTTGTGATAGAACCGATAATTGTTTTCAATATCTAATTTTTGGGCACTAGCGACGAGATGCTGCCTTAGTATATCCAAGTATACATATTGGTTCATACTCCCTTCGACGAAATGCATGTTACCTACTCCTGCAGATGACATACAGCCCCATAACATCACTTCACCTCCACCGTGCTTTACCGTAGCTTTCATATTTTTCAATTTTAATTCTTCGTTAGGTTTTCTCCACACTGATATTTTTCCATCGGACCCAAATAAGTTTATTTTGGTCTCATCAGCAAATATTACTGAATTCCGGAAGTTCAAGTCTTTATTGATATGCTCTCTGGCAAATTCTAATCTCACGCGTCTATTTCTTTGGCTTATTTCTAGCAGTTCGACCATGTAAATTATTATTTCGCAAGATCCGTCGAACTGTTTCGGGTTACACCTTTTTCCAAACTGTCTTTCCACCTCGGCGTACAACTTTGGCGCACTTTTTTTTGGATTATTTGATATCTCTCTTAAAATCCATCTTTCTTCACGTTCATTGAAGATCATATTTGGAGCCAACCTTGACTTATTCTCGACTCTATTTTCATTCCAGTAACGTTCAATGATATGCTGAACAGTTGACGGACATTTATTTACCATTTTGGCCATGTCTCTTTGGCTGTATCCATTCCTGTAATGAGTAATAATTAAATTTCTCTCAGAAATTGTAGTTCGACGACCCATTCTTAAACAATCTCGTTTTATTGAATGAAAAAATGTCAAACTAAACAAAAAACAATTGCACTTCGTAAATTTCAAAATGCGATAAGTTTTGACCCCTGTTGTTATTTTGCGTCATTAAGCTGTGACATTAAAATTGCATATGATTTGATTAATTAGTTATTGTTAATTAAGTAAGGCATATTTAAGACAAAAAGTAATTCATACTTTTTTAGAAGACTCTTTACGATTCTGGTGGTAGATATCTCTTTGTTATTACCATCCATTTGGTTTTCTTTTTAATCCAAATCTTTCGCTGGCTGTTATGACTCGATTGATCAGTTCAATACTTTTTAATTGGAAATAATGGAGGCGGCGATAGCGTAGAGGCTAAGGCGTCTGTCTTCTACACCGGAAACCCGAGTTCAGAAAGTAATAAATTAAGAAAAAAAGCTTTAAAACGTGACGGTCGCCTGTCTCGGGAAGGCAATGGCAAACCACACGTAGGATCATGTCTAGTAAAGCCCTCTGACTTTGCTTGTTCGGAACCGGCAATAAACTGTAGTCTGTGGAACACTTAAAGAAAAGGCGCCAGCCACAGGCAAAGCAGAGAGATTTGCCTACATCCGTATTAGACAAGACGAAATCGGCGCCATCGTTGGAAAAAAATTTTCTAATTGAATTTTTTTTCATAACCTTCTCCAGGAGATGCCCCTGAAAGAGGATCAACATGTTGCCGGGCGGTAACCTGGTCCGAATTTGTTTAAACAAATTTTTTTTAGTCCAAGTCCAAAAATTGAAATTTTCGCCCGGAACAAGTTTTTTTAGGTAAATTGGACCATTTTGAACAAAAAATGTCTCTTGTTAATTTTCTCTAAAATGCGCCGTTTTCGAGATATTGGCGATTTTAGGTGCGAGAAAACGCGAAAATGGCCACTTTCACCTCCCAATATTGGGGTCAAAAATTAAAATTTTCAATGTTGCCAAGTGTCCAAATTAAAGTTTGAGATCTCTTCTACAAATTACCGTAGGAAATATTGCAATATCTTTATTTTTAAACATTGTTTTTTAAACAGTTAACAAATTGCGTTCGAGCGCCCGCGGCCGCATCGAAACTGTATACATAGATATATACGCAACGCCCGTACGTAGGCGCGAATATATTTATTCAAAACTGTGATACAAAAATTCCAAAAAATATTAAAACTTTAATGATGAATACAAATAATAAGTTTCAATTGGTTCAATATTTATCTAATAATGCTGTAAATTACGTTGCATTAAGTCACACTCAACAATTAATAATATCAGGTGGATTCTATAACATTGAAAAGTGCTATTGTATACAGGGAAATAATATACATGAAATTATTGAGTTAGAAAACAATCACTTAGAGGCTGATACAAGGATATTTTGTCATGCTCGATATATGTTACCTTATAATTCTGAAATAATAATTCATTCCGTTGATACCGACGTTTTTATATTAGCAATTCATTATTGGAGCTTTTTCAAATTAATTGGTTGTACAGGATTGTATTTTAAAGTAGTTGGTCAGAAGCCAAGATTATTGTCTTGTAATGTAGCTGCTGAATATTTAACTAGTCAAGTTTGTCAAGTTTTGCCTGCTTTACATGCGTTTACAGGCTGTGATACTACTAGTAAAGTAGGTACTAAAAATAAAGCTTTAGATTTAGTCTTTGATTTAGATACTCAAAATGCATTAACCCCACTTGGTACTGGCTTACAATTAAATGCCATGGAATTCAATGCATTAGAAAAATTGTATTTGAAAATTTTGAATAAAGCTGGAGAAACAGCAGATAATGCTAGACAAATAATTTTAGAACGTTCTTGTGGGATGGGTATTAATTTTGGAAAAATTCCATGTACATCCGATGCTTTAAAATTGCACATTTCACGAGCTTCACTACAAACGTACATATGGAAAATGTCATTGTATTCTCGGTATCGACATTTAGATGCAACAGAATTTGGTTATACTATAGAAACAGGTGAATTGTTACCCAAATTCATGTTAAAAAATTCGATACCAGATTCGTTAATTAGGCAATGTAAATGTACAAAAAATTGTAAAACTAATGCATGTAATTGCAAAAGCAACAACGTAAGTTGTATACTCATGTGTGGGTGTAATTTAAATATTTGCGAAAATTCTATTAAATATATATAAGTTATATTTCATAAAATTGTTTTAATTCTTCTACCATCCTAATCGAATATTGAATTTTTATTTATATTCATTTGTTATAATAATTAAATTTGATATAACAATTACTCTTTAATAAATAAATATTTTTTACATACTTTTCAAATATATTAATTTTAATAAGAAATCAAGAAACAAAGCTTTATAGAGCATCGCAGTGCGTATACAGTTCCGTGCGCCTACGTACGGGCGTTGCGTATATATCTATGTATACAGTTTCGATGCAGCCGCGGGCGCTCGAACGCAATTTGTTAACTGTTAAAAAACAATATTTAAAAATGAAGATATTGCAATATTTCCTACGGTAATTTGTAGAGGAGATCTCAAACTTTAATTTGAACACTTGGCAACATTGAAAATTTTAATTTTTGACCCCGATATTGGGAGGTAAAAGTGGCCATTTTCGCGTTTTCTCGCACCTAAAATCGCCGATATCTCGAAAACGGCGCATTTTAGAGAAAATTCACAAGAGACATTTTTTGTTCAAAATGGTCCAATTTACCTAAAAAAACTTGTTCCGGGGCGAAAATTTCAATTTTTGGACTTTGTTTAAAAAAAATTTGTTTAAACAAATTCGGACCAGGTTACCGCCCGGCAACATGTTGATCCTCTTTCAGGGGCATCTCCTGGAGAAGGTTATGAAAAAAAAAATTCAATTAGAAAATTTTTTCCAACGATGGCGCCGATTTCGCCTTGTCTATATCAGATATGACACTACAAGAAGACCGACACTGAAGAATATTTGTTGAATTTGCCCATTTAGGCAAGATATCCACATTGTTATTCGTTTGTAGTTGCTTGGGCGTAATAATCCGATGCTAGACAAAGACACGATTTGTTTTTCGACTTTCGGAGAGACTTTGCCTACCGAGCTTCGCTTTGACAAGTCGTCGACATTTTTTGTATCGTTAAAACAATTTACCCACTTCTTCACAAACGGCATCGACTTTTTAATATATTTAGCGTCCGCGGAATGTGTCATTTTAGGCCCTTTTGGATGGGAACAAAGAAAGACTGCCTCGAACCGACGCGCAAACAAATGACTCATTTTGGATTTTACGTGATTTCGACGAAAATTCGGAATCGACTGACACTTTTACTAAAATGCGCCGTAGACAAAGGTTCCCTCCCCCGATTTTTTATTGAATCGCTAGAATCGCTTCTACCAAAAATGAATTATAGCGGACACGTTCTTACTTGACAGACGGTTCGTTTTAAAAAAATGATTAGGTCATCATCGTTTTTTCCGAAAGAATGCACAAAAAGTATTGTAACTTCTTTCCTGTAAGTAGAGAAAAATGATCCTTGTCGAAAATTCGTTCTCAGATGAAATTCTACGTATCGATTTAGCGTAACTCACACCTTAGTGGGACTCGGATCGAGTTATAAATTATGTTTGGAAATGTAAAAAATACAGAGTTTATCCAAGTTCCTGAACGAAATGTAACGTATATCAAGCAAAATAAAAACAAAGAATAAATGGTGAAACGCACGAACTGCAAGCACATGATGCAAAAGAGATTGTCTAATTTAGATTTTAAAAAATCGACGATATAGCAGCTTTGAACTCCTCATCTAAGGAAACTTTTCCATCTCACAGATCCATCCTCAGAGGTTTTAACAAAAACAAGTTACTGTATGTAATTATACAGTCAGACAACTCGGAACGTGTCGCCAGGTTCCAGTCTATAATTTGATTTTCTCGAAGTTTACTGGCACGATGACTTGATGTTTTTGAAGACGAAAAAGTTTGTTGTTTTGCTATTCGTAGTTTTACCAGGTGTACAAGTATGAAATGCGGATTTCAGACAACAAATGGTGCACCAATGCAGTTTGTGCTATAAAGATTTGACACTGCGCCATCTGCGACGTCTACAACAAGTGTCGGACGCGCACGCGCAATTGGAAAAGTGTGTGCATAGTGTTGTGTTGTTGTGTTCAATATGTCGAAATTTATACCGAACAAAGAGCATTCGCGGACAGCATTAATTTCTTGTTTTCGTTTGAAGAAAACTGCTGTTGAATCATACCGATTACTTCGAGAAGCTTATGGTGAACATACTCCATCGCAAGATACGTGTAAATGATGGTTTTGGCGTTTCAAAAGTGGTGACTTCGATGTTGCAGACAAGGAACGTGGAAAACCCCCAAAAAAACACAAAGATGTGAAATTGCAAGCATTGTTGGACGAAGATGATTCGCAAACACAAAAACAACTCACCGAGCAATTGGGCGTTAGTCAACAAGCTGAATCATGGGTAGACCCAGGCGCACCATCCACATCGACCGCAAGACCGAATTGCTTTTGCAAAAAGACGATGCTCTGTGTTTGGTGGGACCAGAGGAGCGTGGTCTATTATGAGCTGTTAAAACCTGGGGAAACGGTTAATACTAAACGTTACCAACAATAATTGACCGATTTGAACCGTTCGCTGCTTGAAAAACGGCCAGAATACCGAAAAAGGCAACACAAAGTCATTTTTCTTCATGATAATGCTCTATCACATACAGCAAAACCAGTTCGCGACACGTTGGAAGCACTCAACTGGGAAGTTCTACCTCATGCGGCTTACTCACCAGACTTGGCTTCTTCCAATTACCACTTGTTTGCATAGATGAGTCACGCACGCACGCTGAGCAGCGCTTTGGTTAGTAAGAAGATGTGAAAAAATGGCTCGATGAATGGTTCGCAGCAAAAGGGGAAGATTTTTACTGGTGTGGTATTCACAAATTATCCGAAAAATGGTAAAAATGTATAACAAGCAATGGAGCATACTCTGAATAAAGCACTTCTTATCAATCTTCCAAATTTAACATGTTTTTTTGTAGAAAAAAAATCCGCACTTCATACTTGTACACCTGGTAAGATTCTTTCATTCTTAGACACATTGTAGGTACTTTTTTGGTGTCAATAGTTATTAAATAACAATAAATACATTTACCTATTGTTATCAATGTATTTTTGTTCAATAACTACCTAATAGTGTGAGATTCATTTAGGCAACAAATATTATTTTAGTAATCTTCGTTAATTTAGGTACCTGCTTCATTTAGTTTTAAGTTCTCTGCTATTTAGTAAAAGTGTTCTGAAATATCTACTAAAAATTGTGTGCAATTACTGCCTTTCCTTTGATAATTATTACGTAGTTAATTTCAGTTTGAGGTGTATGATGCAAATGTTTAGTTATTATTAACTTGTTTTTTAGTGTTCCTTACGAAACACTTATGGGATTACTTCGATGTCCGTCCATCCGTCTGTCGCATCCTATTTTCTCCCGAAACTATTTGGCGTACGAAGTTGAAATTTGGAACAAATATAGGAATTGATGGTCTAATCAGAGCCGCATAGTTTAAAAAGTTAAATTTTAACTCAAGCGGTTAGTTTAGGAGGGTGAAATCAAAAGTGAACAAAAAAAAATTACCAGGTCTTCGAGTGAGATGTCAAATGAAATTTGTAAAAATAGTTCAAAAATATATATGATGTAATACTTGCGTACACATTTCTTTGTGTAATTGAAAAAAAAAATGGCCAAGAATAGTTATCTGTCCACTATCTTGAAAAGTAGACCAAAAAATTTTAAAAAAAGTATGGAATAGTCTTCATAAAGTGTAAAATAAGCGAAAATTATCACGAGTACCTTACGTTTGATAATTTATTTGGTAAAAAACAAAATAATATAGTTTTCAGTACATTACTGCTACCGCGTCGCTGTACCGAGAAAAAATAATTTTATTTTATTTGTTTATCATTAAACAAATGTGTAGGTAGTAAATAAACTCCTGGACAAAATTAACGCAACAATCTGAAAATTAATTTATGAATAGTAGGCTATGCATATTTTGTTTCGTTGTTCATGACAGAAATCAAAACAATTTGTTTAGATTTACAGTTTTAAAGAATTTTTTAGAAGATAAACAATTTTCTGTAATAATGAGATAGATTTTTTTTAAAAGTAAGCTTATAAATTGTTCCCTTTTTCAAAGTAATACGTTTTTGTGGTAGACTCTTTTATTTTTGACCCCGAAGAATTAGAAAAAAGAATCGAACAAGGAATTTAACTGAACACGAGGTAGGGCGAGCCTCAGTTTTATTGGACGAGGGATATTGTCAGAGTTATGTTGCCAATTTGTTAGGCAAACATCGTTCCACAATAAGTCGTATGGTAAGACGCTTGAATGAAGTAGGAACTTATTCTAGAAGGCTAGGGCAAGGGCGAAAACGATACACTAGCGACCTAGATGAACGTTTTATAAGACAATATGCTTTAAGAAACAGGACTGTCACTAGTTCTATAATAAGAAACGAACTCGAAGCTGTTCGCAATGTCACAATTTCTTCTAAAACAATTAGAATACGGTTAAATGAAGCTGGATTAAACAGTAGGAGACCAGCCACTGCGCCCTTGCTTACTAGAGAGAACAGAGTTGCCAGGTTACGTTTTGCTCGAAATCACGAAAACTGGTTTGTGGATGATTGGAAACAAGTTTTCTTCACAGATGAAACTAGGGTTAGTCTAAAACATCAAAGATGGTCGTGAGCGAGTATGGCGAAGACCAGGAGGCAGGTTTGCTCCTTGCAATATCTCTGCAAGGATTCCATTCGGCGGTGGCTCTGTTATGTGGCATCTGCTTTGATGCTCGCACAGAGTTAGTTCCTGTCCGTACGAGATCCATGAATGCTGACTACTATCTTGAGAATATTGTAATAGAAAATGTAATGCCTTTCGGTCATTTTGTGGGGCCCAATTTCCTGTTTATGCAAGACAACGCTCGACCTCACGTGGCTAGGGAGGTACTCGATTATCTTAATCAATATACCGATTATGCAATGGCCACCAAAAAGCCCGGATCTGAATCCGATAGAACATGTATGGGATCACCTTAAGAAAAATGTGAAACGTCATATACCTGCACCTAGAAACCTGAGGGAACTTGAAAATGCAGTTATCACAGAATGGGAGCAAATTCCTCAAGATTTTATCCAAAATTTAATTAGAAGCATGCCTAGGCGCATAAAACGCTGTCATCCGAAGTAGAGGAGGCAATACACGCTACTAGTGTCCCAGTTATACCATTAATTTTGCTACTAATGTCCCAGTTTATTTTTTCATTATTACATAATTTCAACGATTTTGTTATTAGGTCTTAAGAATAATTTTAATTTCACTTTTAAAGTATCCGAATAAGTTTTTTCTAACTTTTAGTGTAACCAATGTTCATAAAAAATTATTAAAATTAATTCATTATAGAGATTTGTATAATTTAATATATTGTTAATTTTGTCCAGGAGTGTATTTGCTTTACACTTTTTCTACTAGATTCTAGATTGAGCTAGATTGATTTATTAGCTTTTAGGTAGCTAAGATGCTATAACTATGATACACTAGGAGAAAATATATATTGGAACTTAATTAACCTTCAAACTAAAGAATTTTATTTTAAAGGCAATCACGGTACGGAACATTAATTGCGCAAGTCCCACTTGCGCTTGAGCGTTTTCTTACTTTTAGGAAACTGTACATGTGTGGCTGCTATTAAAGATTAAGTTGTATCTAAAGACAACAGTATGTCTAAATGAAAATAGCAACTTTCTAGAAATACGTCTGAGGCCAGAGCCGCTAGAATACGTCGAATTGGAAAGTCTAGAGCTGAACGCTCACTGCGGCGTGACAGCCAAATATAAGAATAGCGACTATTCCTCATTTTTCCATGATCGCAACAGATCTACCGATTCATTTCAAACGGTTGCAGTTTCCGGTGAAAGGATCGTTTGCTCTCACAGTAAACAAATTTCAAGAACCAACTCTCAAACTCGTAGGAATCGATTTGAGACAGGAATGTTTTCCCATTGCCAATTATATGTCGGGTTATTAAGAAAAAGAATCAGAAAACCAATATATTTTGCTTCTAGAAAATAATAAAACATCAAACATAGTATACAGGGTGAGTCAACGATAGAGTAAAGTTCATTACTTTGAATTGTTGTATGTTATATACCTAAACCCAGTAGTTTTTCTAATATTTCAATATTTAAAAAAATACTAGTTTTTAGTTTTGTAAAAAATGGCCAGTAGCGTCATTGTTTCTGAAGGTGGAATACTCATAACTGATACGAGCATTCTATACAAATAAAAAAAAGATATAAGTGAAGAAATTTGAGTTAGATGCTACAGGGTGTTTAAAATAAAGTTATGCATTTCGACTAATTTAAATTGAAAAAACTCGAATTTTTTAACTGGCACATCATGTATATTATAATTTTTTCTGATCGATTTTACAAAACCCTCCAACTTTTATTAAGTATGTCATATACCTATTTCTAATAGTTTTCGATTTATTTTGAATTTTTCAATTTTTACCCTTGGTTTCAATACACTTACGCTATTGTGAATCAGAACAAATTACTGTTGACATCAAATTGTAGACAGTATTGCACACAGAGCTAATAACATTTCTTTAAAAGCCATTATAGTGGCGATTTTTCTAATTATTGATAGTGTAAAAACTTATGTTTTTGAGAACTTTTTAATTACTTCGTAAACTTTGTAATTTTTATTTTCTACGTTGTTTATTTTACCCGTTTATGGGTAACAGTTAATAATAATTTTAATATAGTTTAACTTATTTATCCGTCTACTTGAATACACATGTTTAGTCGTTTTACTATATTTTCCTTCAATTTCCTTAGCATATAGGGCGTCATTGTCCTGCACGCATCCCGTATCCTATTTTCCTTATCTACCAGTGTTGTAAGGGGATTCACATAAACACGATCTTGAATGTAGCCCCACAAAAAGAAGTCTGAAGGTGTTAAGTCACATGATCGAGGGGGCCACTGAATGAATCCATCCCTACCGATCCATTTTTATGGGAAGCGATCGTTTAAAAATTTCCGAACTTCCCGGTAGTAATGAGCAGAAGCTCCGTCTTGTTGAATTTGTTCCCTTTCAAAGTTATCAACTTTTTCAAGAAGGCTAGTGAAGCGGATCGCGGAAAAAATATGGACCAATAATTTGAAAATTCAATATTCCACACCATACATTAAGTGACCAATGGGTTTGGTTTTGAATTTCCCGGACCCAAAATGGATTAAACTGTTGAATAATACTGCATGTTATGGCTGTTAACTGCTCCATTACTGCGAAAAGTAGCTTCATCAGAAACCATTATTTTGGATAAAAAATTTGAATCGGCTTCTGTTGCTCCATTCATGGTGGTACAAAAGTTTATAATAATATAAAAGCACTACAGGCCATGAAGGCCTAGGGCTTAGTAAAACTTGTGTCCTTTTTCCTCCTTCCCTCTTCCATCATCCGGCGGCCAAGTATTATTGGATCGTATATCTCCATTCTATTCTGTTCTGCGCCTTCGTCTTCCAGTCTCCGACCCCTATGGCTCTTAAATCCTCCTCAACATGTTGCAACCATCTCCTCCTCGGCCTTCCCCTCCTTCTCGCACCCACAGGCTCGTCGTTAAAAATCACGGTCTTGAAGTTCGTGGTGTAGTTTCATATAAAAGGAATGATACTTGTATTTTCTCGTGGTGCGATTAGCCGTAGATTGGGATGTGTCAGATCAGTCAGCTAGTTGAGGGCTGCTGACTTGGAGATTCTCTTCAACATGAAGTAAAATCTCCATTTCTTTTTCCTCATTGGTAGCATTCTGGTTTACTACTTTCCGTTTCATATACTCAACGCCACCATTACCATCAAACCGTTCCATTAAGCACTGAAAAGATTTTCTAGATGGTATACGTCTATTAGTGTACTTCGTTCCGTAAAGCCTTACTGCCAAAAGACAATTTTTTTCCACCTAGCCCAGTATATAAAGCATATCAATTAATTCATTTTTAGGAAAAGCCATAACTATTACCTTTATACGTCACTTACTACAACAAATTAAACTATTTTTACATGCTTAATAGACATGTCAAAATTTGACAAGGCCTACATTTTTGTTTTGTCTTGGCAACTATGATGTTATAGCCTAAGTGTATTAAAAACAAGGGTAAAAATTGAAAAAATTCAAAATACATCGAAAACTATTAGAAATAGGTATATGACATACTTAATAAAAGTTGGAGGGTTTGGTGAAATTTTTCAGAAAAAATATTAATACACAGGGTGTGCCATTAAAAAATTTGAGATTTTTCAATTTAAAATAGTCGAAATGCATAAATTTATTTTGAGCACCGTGTAGCATTTAACTTAAATTTCTTTACAGATATCTTTTTTTCATGTCTATAGAACGCTCGTACCAATTATGAGTATTCCACCTTCAGAAACAATGGCGCTACCGGCAATTTTTTACAAAACTGAAAACTAGTATTTTTTAAAAAAAATTGAAATATTAGAAAAACTACTCGGTTTAGGTATATAACATTATTAATGAAAAAGTTATAAAATTTTACGCAGAATTTAAAAACAAATTAGAAAATAGGATGTTCCATTTTAAAAAACATATGTTATGTCGGCCACACTTTTTTGAAGTACCCTGTATACTCAAAAATAATTGTATTTAACATTTTTCGTCATTCCCGAAACAAATGAGATAATAAATTTTACTCTATCGTTGACTCACCCTGTACAGAGAAGCTCTAACCAAATAACATAGGTGCCTAAATTAAAAAAAAAACCTTTGAAAAAATTATGCTTCCACGCGAATGAAGTGGTAGGCGATTTCTAGTCTTATATGTAATTGGGCTCAGCCCGTTAATAAATAAGAAAAATAAACAAATAAATATTGACAGCGACTTCAGTTATGACTGTTTACCTTTAAACGTGCAGAAATTAAATTTTTAAGTTTAGAAAACTACATAAATGGGTAAAATAAACAACGTAGAAAATAAAAATTACAAAGTTTACGAAGTAATTAAAAAGTTCTCAAAAACATAAGTTTTTACACTATCAATAATTAGAAAAAAATCGCCACTATAATGGCTTTTAAAGAAATGTTATTAGCTCTGTGTGCAATACTGTCTACAATTTAATGTCAACAGTAATTTGTTCTGATTGCTTTCGTGCTTCGAACCATTTGAAGTTTTTGCTGGTCGCAACGCAACGAGAAATATTATTTACGAGCAAACTGTATTAATTTTTAAATAGGTCAATAGCTATGAGTAGTTTACGTTTTACTTCTCAAGATAAATGACAATTTATTTGTCTTTATTTAAGGATAAACATAGTTACGGTATTATTATTTTACTTTGATGGTCTTTGGCGTACACGCGATTACTATGTGAATTTAGCCGATGGTGTGGCTGCAATTAACGTAGCTACACTACCATCGAAAAAATTGGGACCATTGGGTATTATGTAGTCCTTAGCTCATGCCAGAATAAACTCAAGATATACGGAACTCCTAAGATTCATATATGAAAATGCGACATTATCGGTTAAATTAGATGAAGATCGAAAAACAGAACCCATAAAGATCAAGAAAGGTATTAGACAGGGCGACACAGTTTCACCAAAATTGTTTATCCTGGACTTGGAGGATGTATTTCAAAGTCTTGAGTGGGAAGAGAAGGGAATTCCAATCGATGGCATATCAGCTGCGATTCCCGAAGATCTAGAAGAACTCAAAGTCATGACAGAACAACTTAATCCAACTTCACAGAAAGTTGGTCTCGAGATGAACATCAAGAAAACAAAATTCTAAGCCCACAAAACACAAAAATTAAGATCGGCACGAAAGAGATCGAGAGAGTAGAAGAGTATATATTCTTGGAACATAGGATTAGATTGGATAAGGATAATCAAACAGCGGAAATACTAAGGTGAATTGGTCTTAGCTGGACTGCATTTCAAAAACTGGGATTAATTCTAAAAAACAGACATATTCTCATAAAGTTAAAAAGAAAAGTGTACGAGAGCTGCATACTTCCAGTAAGTACGTATGGCTGGAAACCATGACCCTTACAAAAAAATAGTCTTTGTCGACTCCAACTTCAACGGGCCATGGAAAGACAGATGTTAGGTGTTAGTTTATGAGAACACATGAACAGCAAGGATATCAGACGAACAACAAGAATTACAGATACCAGTGAAAGAATGGCAATGGGCGAAGCATGTGGCTAGAAAGAATGATGGTAGATGGACAACCAAATTACTTAAATGGAGACCTTGGGAGAGCAGACGAAGTGTCGGAAGACCAATGAACAGATGGACTGATGATATCAGGTTGATAGCAGGCTCTAGATGGCTCCATCTTGCACAAGATAGAGACAACTGGAAGAAACTTGAAGAGGCCTATCTCCTGCAATGGGGAGGCAGTAGCTTATAAAGAAGAAAGATTAGGTATTTTTAACAAAGATTTGCCGAAAAAGTATTGAGCCTCTTAAAGTCAAAAATAAGACAATTTTTTTTATATTTCGAAAGAACTTTATTAAACCAAATATGTGCCAATTTGTTCGATGACCTTCTACCAGTTTTCTGGCAACACCAGAACTGTAGAACTTCTATGGTCTCTGAACAAAAAATTGTGACAGAGACTAAAACAAATGGTAGTCTGACGGTGCAAGGTCCTAGCTATAGGGTGGATGCATTAAAACTTCCTAGCCAACCTCTTTCAATTTTTGCAGTCATTAAAAATGGGTGTGGTCTGGAGTTACGATGATGGAAGACGATAACGTTTCTGTTGACTAGTTTCAGACGATTTATTTTAATTGCTTCCTTCAATCTTCAAAACAGGCCTCAGTTTCAGCGATAACTTCTTCATTGGAGCCAAATCTCTTTCCCGCGAGCATTTTTTTTGAGGTCTGCGAATAGATAGTAGTGACTGGGGGCCAAATCTGGAGAATACGGTGGATGAGGAAGCAATTCGAACTTCAAGTCATGCAATTTTGCCATCGTAACCATTGACTTGTGACACGGTGCATTGTCTTGATAAAAGAGCACTTTTTTTGTTCATTTGGGGCCACTTTTTTGCTATTTCTGCCTCCAAACGCACCATAACTTTATATAATATTCGCTATTGATGTTTTTCCCTTCTCAGCATAGTCGATAAAAATTATTCCATGCGCATCCCCACATACCATAAGCCAAAACCTTCCCAGCCGACTCACAGTGATTCGGTAAGAACATGCTAGCGGGACAATATTCATGACGTAATTTCCAGGAACCACTGATAACGACTTGTAAACAACCCCCCCCCCCATTTAACGAATTCCAAGAATTAATTTGTTTATCACCTCATAAAGGTATCTTATCAGGGGGTCAAAGTAACCCTTATAAGAAAGGTCATTTTCATTTGTAAATCAGTTGCATTTTATGCACACTTTTTTTAAATATATTTTAAAATTGGTAGCAAAGTGAAACGAGTTTTTTTTGTGATGAAATATTCTGTTGAAGCTATGTACTCTATTATGACTTATATTTTTTATAAAAAATATGTATACTTTTGGTGTAATATCAATTTGTAAATGTATAGATAAATCCAGCAAATTTTACATTAATTGTAAACTTTAAAAGTAGCAACTTTTTTTATCCACATATATCCACCTAGATTTTTCTATATGTAATACCTACAACATTCAGGTACAGATTCATATATATATTATAGACCCCGAAAAGGCCCGACAGTAAAATTATTTTATTTTTTTCAGAACGAGTCGTGACTATGACGAAAATGGAGTTTTTTGAAGAATGGCTAAAACATGACAAAACTGAACAAAACAGTGGCATTTTTTATTATATAAGTGAAAAATTCAATATGTCTGATGTTTCTGACGATTCTCTAAAACGACTCAAAATGAAAATATCAAGCCTTTCAGCAAAATTCAATCAAAAGTGGACTTCTTTAAAGTGTAACAAAGAAATGTTTCTAATCAAACATAAAGATTGGTTAGAGGGATCCGGAATCGAAATAAAGATGTGTGTTAACCAGCCGTGCACTTCAACATCATCAGCGGCTCTTTCCGTAGGGCGACCCAGAAAATCATTTGAAGACTCATCAACGAAAACGAAGAGACGGAGAGTAGAAGATCTTTTGGAATCGCGAAGTGCAAGTGAGCTTATTACAGCAGCTGAGTTAGCTACTCGAAAAGAAGGGCATCGAAGTGTTGCTAAACAGATCCATAACGTCGCGGTCAGTGAAACTAGAGAAAAGAATAAGTGTTCTGAACAAAGTCGGCAGTTAACACCAGACGAAGCTTTAGCTTATTATGTGGACTCGAAATCGACTTCTCACTCATATAAACAAACAAGAAAATGGTCAATGAAAGCGGGACATCAAGTGTATCCCTCGTTTTATAGTCTAGGGAGGTCCAAAGCTTCTTGTTGTCCTGACGAATATATTTCTGTGACTGAATCTCGAGCTGAAATTAAACTTCACGCGATTTTGGATAAAACGGCTGAACGATTAGTTAAAGCTGAGACGGAAGTCATTAGAAGTGTGTTACCTCGTTCATATTATACATTGGTAAGCAAATGGGGCTGTGATGGGAGTTCGGGGCATAGCACGTATAAGCAGAAATTTGAGAACACTAACGCTACAAACGAATTTTTGTTCGTATACTCATTTGTCCCTTTGAGACTGCTTGATGGCGAAAACTGTGATCTGGCAAAATCCAAGACCTTCCTCTACTTTATATTGCCGTCCTATTAAGTTTATTTTTGCCACAAGTTCAATACAAAAGTGTTATATTTGCGGTGCCACCCCGTCTACTATGAACGACGAGTCAAAGAAATATCCCAGCAATGAAGAACGCCTTGCATTTGGTTTATCTACTTTACATGCATGGATCCGCACGTTTGAATGTTTGCTTCACATCAGCTATCGTTTAGAAATAAAAAAGTGGCAAGTCAGGGGAGATAACGACAAAGCTATTGTGAAGCAACGCTCACAAGAGAAAGAAAAAGTGTTTAAAGATCGTATGAGTCTCATTGTAGATAAACCAAAAACCTGGGTATGGTAACACAAACGATGGAAACACAGCACGTAGATTTTTTTCCAAAGCTGAATTGAGCAGCGAAATTACAGGATTAGACGTAAACCTTATTCGTCGATTTCATGTAATTTTAAGAACTTTGTCATCGGGATATAACATAAATTATATAGAATTCGAAAAGTTTTGTGTTGATACTAGAAAATTATACCTTGATCTGTATTCGTGGTATTCCATGCCTGTTACTGTGCATAAAAATTCTTGTACACAGCGCGGAAGTTATAAAGTCTTTTCTTCTTCCCATTGGACAACTCTCCGAAGAAGCCCAGGAGGCAAGAAATAAAGGCTGTCGTAGATTCCGTGAACGGCACACCAGGAAGCGGTCACGTATTGCCACAAATACAGATCTTTTGAGAATGCTTTTAATTACGTCTGATCCTGTTATCAACTCGTATAGAGAATTACCGCGAAGAAAATTTACTTCTTTGCCATCGGAGGTTCTGCAGTTGATTATCCCACCTTCATTGCCATCCGAAACACCATCAGTAAGTCATCATCACGAATTAAATGAGGAGGATTATTTACTCTCTGAATATTCTACTGAATGGGAGAGCGGTGATGACGACTCATCTGATGGTGATTAGTAGGTTTAAGTATTTTTTTATTGTAATTATTATTCTTATTTTATTGTGTGTTGTAGTTGCTTATAATTCATGCCTTAGTATATAAGTTATTTAATATTATATTTCTTTTACTTATACACCTTGTTATTGTAAATAATTGATATATAGATACTGTTATTGTACTAATTTATTTCAAAGGAAATAATATTTTGTAAATTAATAAATGTGGGTACTATCATTATGATTTTTATTTTTTTCCTAGAAATTTCTTTGTAAACAAACATGATTGTGCTTTTCACGCATAATGAGTAGGTAGACGTATGAAGCTAATTAAAGAACAATTAGCGACGATAGTGAACAAATGAGACACATTAGTAAACCACTTCCGTCTTGCAGCTACATATTTCGATTAATACACATACAGTACACATTTTTCAACTTTTTTTTTCTTAAAATAGCTTAAGATACCTGGAATATACATAAACAATTGAAATAAGTGAAGAAATAATATTGTCCCGCTAGCTTGTACTAGTCGAGACACTGTGCGACTGTTGTGTCTTTGGTCGTTTCGTTCAGCTTTCACCGGCTGCTGTCTGCTCAGCTCACTGCTGATTTGATTCCGGTGGGTAGTGGTGGATCCATGTTTCATCCACTGTCACATATCGCATGAAAAAATCCTTCTTATTGCGCTTAAACAGGTCCGAACAGGGCTCAGAATCATCAACACGTTGTTGCGTTTAGTCTACTGTGAGTAAACGCGGTACCCATTTCGAACAGAGCTTTCTCATGCCAATATGACCAATACGTTCTTTTGATATCTTTAGGGTATCAGCTATCTCATACAATTTCATTTTACGGTCATCCAGAACAGTTTTGTGGATTTTTTTATGTTTTCCAGTGTAACCATCTCATTTGGGCGTAAAGAGTGTTAGGAGCATTTGTATCTGTACGACCGCGCTTAAATTCATCATACCAGTAAATGATGAGTGATTTTCCAGGGGCAGAGTCCCCGTAACACTTATCAAGTCATTGCTCTACTTGAACGGGTATTTTTTTCCCATCAAAAAACACTGTTTAATCAACACACGAAATTCGATTTTTTCCATTGCTTTGAAGGTTGGTACTTCCTAAAAATCATATGGATTTTTTGAAAAGGGCGACATCTATGTATCAGACTAAAAACTTTTCATCCCACGTGTTATTCATTGTTAACGCTTGCCATACATTTTTAGGTCATTTATTAATAAATATTTACTTTACTTTAATTCATTTACGCTATTAATATGATATTGAATGCGAAACATTCGTTATTAAACAGGAGCGTCCGCGTAATAAGCCAAACTAAATTGGGCTTATTTATAGGACACTCTTTACTAAGTACTAAATGACATTTGAATTTAAATGCATGTAAGTAAAACCAGATTAAATGTAATATAAAATGCTATATTTCAAGCCAGGCGTATAATTTAAAATTTAAAATCGACATGTCGATTTCAAAAAATTCAAAGTTCAACTCGTTCTCCGTTTGGAAACGTAAATTTTCCGTTGTTCGATAGGCCGACAGGTAAGAAAACAACAATTGAAAAGTTCTAGATTGAAAAGTGGAAACTTTAATGTGATCCTGTAATTTATATTAAGGTAATGTAATGCGGGTTTACGTATGAATGTTTATACTCTATCCGTTTGCAAGGCGAAGTAATAAATCATGTAAAATTATGCAAATTAGTAATAAAAGTGACCCAGTGGGTAATAAACCAAAGGCGGGTTGTTTTACCTGATGAGGTTAATTTGGATTATAAACCGTATTTTTTTTTTATTTATTTTATTTATTTATTTAGTAGTAGTATTCACAATACTTTTCAATTTACATTTAAAATAAATTTAACAAACAATTTCATACTCTGATTAAAAACTAATATTTTTTACAAATTTATTGTTCCTTTTCTAAACATATTTATATTTGTTTCACTCTTTATGTTGTTCGGCATCATATTATATAAGGTCAGGCCTTTTGAAAATAGAGATTTTTGCATTGCACTGGTATCCGCACGTTGCGGTCTAAAATCTAATGCGTTCCTCAGGCTGTACGGTTGAACATCCCCAACATATCTTATTTGTTCAATCAAGTATTCCGGTGCATTTCCCATTTTCATTTTCTGGATAAAACATATTATATTTAGCTGCAGTCTTTGCTTTACATTTAGCCATTTCAGTACATCTAGCATATATCTTATTGATGTGAAACGATTGCATTTCCAAATAGAGCACATAGCCTTGTTCTGGAGTTTTTGTAGCCTTGCCTGTTGTTGGTCTGAACAGCATGTGAACAACACAGTTGATCCATATTCAAAATGAGGTTTTATCATGGTGTTGTATATATTTATTGCAGTTAATATTGTTACTTTACTTCTCAAACGTTTGAAAAACCCGATTTTTTCCCTATTTTTTTTTACATATATATTCGACATGTTCTTTAAAGTTCTAATCCCTGTCTATGAGGAAACCGAGGTATTTTATATTATTGACTTTTTCTATTATTACATTATTTATTTTGAATGCTCTGTCAGTGTTCATAGCAATTTTCATTAATTTTGTCTTCTTTTCATTTAATTTTAACTTATTCATTTTTAACCATTTTTTAATGTTATCCATATCATTTTTTAAATTTTCATGACATATCTCCTCTGTTGCTACTTCTGTGAAAATTAATGTATCATCTGCATATAATACAATTTTCACATTTTTTTAATACATTTTCCATGTCATTTATATATATTACAAAGAGAAGAGCTCCCAAAATTGAGCCCTGTGGTTCTCCAAAATCGTTTTCTATTGCAATTGATATTTCGTTATTTATATTTGTGAATTGTTTACGATTTGTCAGATAGGACTGAAACCATTTTAGCTCTGTGTCTTGAATACCGTATCTAGTAAGTTTTTGCAATAGAATATCCTATCTATAGTTTCAAATGCTCTTTTGAAGTCAAGGAAAATTGCTAATATTTTATTTTTTATCTTTTTACATTTCCATCTGTTTATAACATAATTGATTGCTGTTTCACATGAATATTTCTTTCTAAATCCTGATTCAAACTTTGATAGTAGTCTGTGTTGTTCCATGTATTCTTCCAATTGATTTTTTACTATTTTTTCAATAACTTTTTCACATATTTTTAAAGTGTTAATAGGTCTGTATTCTTCACATTTTAATGTATGTTTTACTTTTTGGATAGGAAGTATCATTGATTCCTTCCAGTTATTTGGAAACAACCCTGTCTCTAGTGACTTATTTATAATATTCAATATAATATTTCCTGTTATGCCCCAATTATCTAGAATTATGTTACTTGACAGTTTTGTATAGTCTGGTTTTTTCTTAATATTCTTAAAAATAGTTTTCAGTTCTTGTAGATTTACTGCACGAAATTTGAATTTAGTGTCAATCTCAGGTATTTCATTTTCGTATTGTATATCTTCGATGGAGCATCTGATTTCATTTATACTATTTACAAAATATGTATTAAAATTTTCGGCTATCTGGAAATTGTCTTTATATTCTATTTGATTATATATCACAGTTTTTATCACACTTTTGGGTTTTCTTAAGACTAGTTCTTTAATTTTATTCCATATTTTGGTTATTTTTGCATTGTTTATTTTATTATTAGTATAATTACTTTTTTATTTTTCAATTTTGACCTTATTCGTATTTCTTATTGTTTTATAAACTATTCCATGCCTCATTTGTATTTTCTAAGATTGCTCTTTGGTATTTAAGAACTTTTTCTCGTTTTAATGCTCTGAGCTCATTATTAAACCATTTGTTATAACTTTTTTTAGACATTTTTTTCTTAAAAGTAAATTTTTTTATTACGCTTTCGATACAATCATCAAAGTTGTGAACATATTCATTTAAATCATTAATTTCATCACATCTTAATATTGCACTTAATTCATTTTTGAATCTGTTTTTGTTGTACTTAAAAAGACTTATTTCTTTAATATGATAGTTTTGCTGCTTGGTATCACACTCGATTAAAATATCAATAGATTCATGATCAGCTATTTTATTATTTATATTATTTTTTGCCGTAATTGTTTCTTTATTTGTTATTATATAGTCTATCAATGTTTTTGAGTTTATTGTTATTCTAGTATATTCGTTCATTACCTGCTTAAGACCGTTATCGTAAAGTATGCTTTCCAGTTTGCTTGCATAAAAATCATTCTTCCAGTCAATGTTGAAATCTCCAGCAATTAAGATATCACAGTTTGTTTCGCATTACTTCTTCTATAAAATCTTGAAATGTATCACAAAATTCTGATTTTGAAGCACTTGGTGATCTATATACTATAATTACTATTAATGATGTTTTTTCATATATCGCCATGTATGCACTTATCCAATGTTTTGTATCCTTAATATCGTCTTTAATTTTATTTATTTTCCAATGCTTCCTAAAATAGGCCATTATACCACCAGTTCTAGACGAGTTCGACAATGTACTATAGGGATCAGAGTGTTCTATTTCAATTTCACCTTCATCTATTTCTTCAGTTTGGTGCGTTTCAGTTAGAATTATGAATTCAGGTTTTTCTGTTTCTGCTAATATTTCCAATTGATTAAAGTTATTAATCAACCCTTGAATATTTGTATAAATCCCACGCATCTGCTTTGGTTGCTATGCTAACAATCCCATCCTTCTCTTTTAATTATTTAATTTATTTTGATACACAGGACAATCTCGGTTATTGGTGAAGTGATTTTCATCAAGACCCAACTTTAGTCTTTTATTCTCTTTCATGCAGTTAACACATTTCATTATTGTTTCTTTATTGCATTCTTTACCTCTATGGTTTCCATGGCATTTGTAGCATATATTATCATTTTTACATTCATACGATTTGTGGTTATAGCTCTGACATTTAAAACATTGCATTATATCTGTTCCATCGGAAACCTTACATCTGTCCCATCCTACATTCAGCTTTTGTCCTGTCATTATTTTCGGATACGAATCATTGTCTATTTTTAATTTTGCATTAAATATTGTTCTATTATATTGTTTTGTTTTAAATATCTTAACCACTTCTATAATACTATCTTTCATTACTTCATTCTGTTTTTTAAGCTTTTTTATTAATTCGTTATCTGACATTTTGAAATTCATGCCGGTTATTATAATTTGCCGTATGGAGGGTATACTCTCAGTTTATTTTCTCACGTAACACGTACTGCATCAGTTCAGAACAATAAAGATGTCTTCCCCAAAACATCAAAAAATAACGGCTTTAAGCTTAAATGAAAAGATCATATTTAGGAATGTGTTGAATTACATCAAAAGTGATGAAAACCTTAATTTAAGTGTCGACGATAGTGTTCAAAAGTGTTCCTTAATGACCGGAGTTGGAAAAACAACTATCTATCGAATTTTGAAGGAAGAAAAGGCAGGAGGGAGTTACTGCGCCAAAGCTAAAACCAGGTAAAATAAAACTGGAGCTGACAGAAGATGTAAAAAATTCCCTGCGAAGAATCATTCATGGGTTTTTCATTGAAAAAAAATTCCAACTTTGGACTTAATTCTAGAGGCTGTTAAAAGTATCCTACAGATACCAACGATGGGCAGGACCAAGTTGTGGGACGTTTTTTAAAATCAATTAATTTTCGTTGGGAAAAATTTCAAAGAAAACCCTTGTTAATTGAAAGGGGAGATTATCTGAGAAAAATTAGACATGAGCGTTCTCAAGTAAAACGTATTTATTATTTAGACGAAACTTGGATAAATGAAGGGTACACCGTAAATAAGTTTTGGCAGGACAAAGACGTTTTGAGTTCAAGACAAGCTTTTATGGAAGGTTGGTCAACCGGTCTCCGTCCATCATCAGGAAAAGGACGCCGATTAATTATAACACATATACGGAGTATCCACGGTTTCGTTAATGGCGGTCCGCTTACATTCGAATCGAAAAAAACAGGAGATTACCACGAGGATATGAATTCTGATGTGTTTGAAGAATGGTTTACGCAGATGATAGATCTGATTCCCCGAAGCTCAATAATTCCAAAAAAAGTTGAAGGTGTTCCCACGATGGGATGGCTTAAACGTGATATACAGTCTTGTTAACTCAGCAAAATATATTATTCTATGATGACAATGTTAAACTCGAGTTAATACAACTCAGTATATATCACCACTACACCAAACACTTTATTTTTGCACTCGACGCGCGTTTCGCTAACCATGTTAGCTTCATCAGGAGCGATGATTGACTAAAGCTAAACTACCAAATCTACCCTATTTATACTTAGCCTAACCCTTGAATTACTCAAGCGGAACTAATGACATAGGCAAGGCTATCAGTTCCGGTCAAGTAACCAGTAGAGGGGAGGGACTATAAGGAATAGGCCCTCTGTCTTTGTTTAAAACTACTTTTACATTTTATGATTTCCATACTTTCGTATGCGTTCAACAATCTCCTATCAGATACATTTTTTATTAATCTTAGATTATCTAATGTTACAGTATGATCAGCTTCAAGAGCATGTTCGGCAATGCTAGACTTTTCTGTTCTGTTGTATTTTAAGTGTGCTAAATGTTCTTTAAATCGTGTTCTAATTGACCTTTTAGTTTGCCCAACATACTTTTTGTCACAATCATTACAACTAATTTCATAAATTCCACTTTTCTCACAATTAGGATCTTATCTTTGGGATTTCCTAAGATATTCCTCAGATTGTCTGATGACTTATAGACTAAGGTGAGGTCTACCTTATTAAATACCTTATTGAGTCCCTTGCTATATTTCGGATTATATGGTATGGAGACATACTTGGTGTTATTTTCTTCGCGTGTAAAAAAAGGTGGAATTCTGAATATTAAACCTAAACTTATGCCTATTTATTAGCTTATTTACTAAGTCATCGTCATAACCATTAACTCTAGTTATTTCCTTTCTTTATTAAAGTTTACTCTATTCAGAGGGAAAGTGACCAAACGATGAACTAAAAAATGTAATGAGGCTAATTTATGTTGTTTGCAATGAAATGAATCATTAGGAATATATCTATCTGTTACTGTGTCCTTCCTATAGATATCAAAATTCTAATCTATTATTATTTTTAATAATTAAAATATATCTAGAAAAAGGCAATTGTCCTTTGTTCTCGACTTCGTAAGTGAATTTAATGGAATCATACCGGCTATTTAAATTTTAACAACACAAACTCTAATTCACGAAAAAACATAAAAGTAGTTAAAGGATTGAAAAAGAAAGATGTCTTCTACTTAAAAGCGGATAAACGAAATAAGGTTTTTATATTGGATAAGAAAGATTACTTTGAACGCGTAGATAATCTTATCGAATCTGGCCCTTATGAAAAAGTAATAAGAAATCCATTACCGAGAATGATATCAGAGGTTAAAAATTCTTTAAAAAAATGTAAGAACCTTGTCTCCGATTCGCTAAAATTTAAATTAAATGTGAGTAATCCGACCATACCAAAATTGTATTGCTTACCCAAAATTCACAAACCTGGAAAGAAATGCGACCCATTGTTTCATCGGTCGGATCACCCTCGACATATTTAATATCCAAATGGTTATCAAAAGAACTTGAGAAGTTTACCATTAAATACTTTCGCAGTGAAGAATTCGTTAGAATTCATTAATAAAAACAAAAAAATCTAGTTCTTAATGAAGGTGAAGTCTTAATTTCTTTTGATGTTAGTTCTTTGTTCCCAAGTGTGCCAATTCCACAAACATTACAATATCTCGAAGAATTACTTAGCATGAATGACTTTGAAGACGAAATTATTCATGAATACTTGATATTATCTAAAACTCTGTATGGAACAAAATTATTTCCAATTATAACAATCAATTTTGTATTCAGAAAGAAGGAACAGCTATGGGTAATTGCTTGTCACCTTTCATAGCCAATTTATTCATGAGTAAGTTTGAAATCGAAGCCAGTTAAGGATTCGAATATTTCCCAAGGGTATGGTTTAGGTATTGTGGATGATATTTTCGCGATTTTTGATACAAAGAAAGCAAATATTGATGATTTTGTTTCCAAATTAAATAGCCGGTATGATTCCATTAATATTCACTTACGAAGTTGAGAACAAAGGACAATTGCCTTTTCTAGATATTTTAATTATTAAAAATAATAATAGATTAGAATTTGATATCTATAGGAACGACACAGTAACAGATAGATATATTCCTAATGATTCATTTCATTGCAAACAACATAAATTAGCCTCATTACATTTTTTAGTTCATCGTTTTGGTCACTTTCCCTCTGAATAGAGTAAACTTTAATAAAGAAAGGAATCGTATTAGAAATATAACTAGGAGTTAATGGTTATGACGATGACTTACTAAATAAGCTAATAAATAGGCATAAGTTTAGGTTTAATATTCAGAATTCCACCTTTTTTACACGCGAAGAAAATAACACCAAGTATGTCTCCATACCATATAATCCGAAATATAGCAAGGGACTCAATAAGGTATTTAATAAGGTAGGCCTCACCTTAGTCTATAAATCATCAGACAATCTGAGGAATATCTTAGGAAATCCCAAAGATAAGATTCCTAATTGTGAGAAAAGTGGAATTTATGAAATTAGTTGTAATGATTGTGACAAAAAGTATGTTGGGGCAAACTAAAAGGTCAATTAGAACACGATTTAAAGAACATTTAGCACACTTAAAATACAACAGAACAGAAAAGTCTAGCATTGCCGAACATGCTCTTGAAGCTGATCATACTGTAACATTAGATAATCTAAGATTAATAAAAAATGTATCTGATAGGAGATTGTTGAACGCATACGAAAGTATGGAAATCATAAAATGTAAAAGTAGTTTAAACAAAGACAGAGGGCCTATTCCTTATAGTCCCCTTTACTGGTTACTTGACCGGAACTGATAGCCTTGCCTATGTCATTAGTTCCGCTTGAGTAATTCAAGGGTTAGGCTAAGTATAAATAGGGTAGATTTGGTAGTTTTAGCTTTAGTCAATCATCGCTCCTGATGAAGCTAACATGGTTAGCGAAACGCGCGTCGAGTGCAAAAATAAAGTGTTTGGTGTAGTGGTGATATATACTGAGTAGTATCATTGTGCCAAAGATTCCACCTTCCCAACTTAGTCGAGTTAATACAATTAGTCAAACATGAAGTTTTTAATAAACAAAGATAAGTTACAATAAAGACGTACGTTATCGTCGAATTTGCCAAAACTTGGGATATAACTGTTCTTCGCTTGCCATCATACCACTGTGGGCTTAATCCTATAGAGCTTATTTGGGCTGAAGTAAAAAAAGCGGAGTGGCTAGATACAATGTGACCTACAAATTTAACAGACCTTAAAAATATCTATTTGCAAAAGCAATATGTAATGTCACTCCAGAAAACTGGCAAAACAAAAAAGTGTTGAACACGTAATTAAAAAAGAAAATGTGGACAACAGATTCATCATTGGACTAAATTGTAGAACCACTAGTTATACTATTAGGTACAGATGATGCTATGTCAGATTTTAGTTCGGATATGTTGACATGTGGGATATACAAGGTGTTTAAGATT
>CM032448.1:16100589-16105589 GCA_019049505.1 Pachyrhynchus sulphureomaculatus
GAATTTTTACTCTTCGAATTAATTTTTTTTTTTTTTATTGGTCTAGCACACGTGCTGCAGGGAGTCCCTAAAGCGCTACCAGGAGCGGCACGAGTGCGGAAAAAAAGCGATTCACGTTGTTCTTGAATCGCTGTAAATGTGCTCGGTGGGAAACACAGCGCTGGGCAAATTATTCCAAAGGATGACGTTCTCCATATAAAATATTGCTTGAAAACGTTGTACGCGGAGTAACAAGCTGAACCTCATACGGATGCGAAAGCACCAGCGCGACGTGTATTTCTAACATGCACCGCTTTGGGAGGAATTAAGCGGCTACATCCTTCGAACACTTTCCATGAAATACTTGTAGAAAGACTCAAGTCGCCAACCGTTCTTCGATGTTCCAGCGAATCAAGGCCGCCGGTCAATTACGGGTCCCCAAATGAGACGGACCGCTCTTCTCTGAACAGAATCCAACAAATGCAGTTAGTTTGGGACGGAGCCCCAAACGTGGGAGCAGTATTCCTAGTTGGTCGAATTTGGGCTTTGTAAAATTAACAGTTGTTGTGGGGTGTAAAGCTTTCTGGTTCTAAATAATATTCCCAACTTTTGAGAAGCTCTCCTTGCTATGCCTGCAACATGTTCATGCCAAGACATATTTGCTCCCAAACTAATGCCTAACAAATTGAGCGACGATTCAGGGGAATGGAGTGCCCCGACATAACTATGTCGGTTCAGCAACGTTAACTTTTTAGAAAAAAACTGCCGCTTGGGTTTTTGTAGCTTTAAATTCCACTTGGTTACTGTCACCCCAAGATAGAATTCTTCCAGGTCTTTGTTAAGCGAACGACCTCCTGCGTCTGCGATATTCGCCTGAGCAGACGAAGTCCGAGCGTTCAAGGTGAATGAAGTGAACAAGCGTACTGTCATCTGCAAAGCTATAGATTGGATTCCGGTCTTTTCCAGCAGATCGTTAATGTAAAATGAAAAGAGAGTAGGAGACAGTATGGAGCCCTGGGGCACACCACGTTTATTAGTGAGGGTGTTTTTAGAAAGAAATCCGTCGACCGCCCACTCGTACAGAACGCTCTCTGAGGAAAACATTAAGCCACACACATAACCTTCAGACATACCATAAGGTGCGCACCTTAGTCCAACAGTCCATCGTGCCAAACACGGACGAATGCCTTGATATTCAAGAGCAACCGCTCGAGATTCTCCAAAAGTGTTTCAATGTTGCGTTGTTTTTCCCAAACATGTGTTAACATAAGTCAGAAGATCACCCTCCTGATGATCTATGTTTACGAAACAATATTGAATGAGCTCAAAAAAGGACTACTGAACCCGTGAGCTTAGTGAAATGTATTATTTCCCTGGTGATATACAGACTGTTAAATCTCCCTGCTCTCTAGTAAGATGTGGTTACTCGGGGGTTTGTAAATTTCGCTCGAATGAACATCCAAAAAAAAAAAAAAAAAATTATATCCCCTGTAGAAGTGTTGGTTTGTTTAGCAACAATATTGCTTCTTTATTGATACACCTTCCGTACTGCTACTTTTTGATTTTGATCATTCCAGTTTAGCCTAACGTATCGTAATAACAAGAATTTTATAAATCCTTTCAGTTTGTTGGTCTCTTTGTGATTTCAATCGTTGTCCAATTTTCTTACAAGTGTTCAAGATTGTGGGGCATGTTGAATCTTTTAAGGGGACTCTAACCATTTCCACTTTGCGCTCTGTCCGGAAACGCCCGACTTTTTTCTCAACTCGACTGTCTAAAAACTATTCCGTAGATTTCTGGCAATTTTGGTTTGAATCCTTGTGTTCTAAAATATGATTTAATTCGGTCCCATCAAGAAAAATCTCAATTTGCAAGCTTGTAGAAGCCTAGGAAACACGACCGTAAAAGGGATGTGAAAATTTTTCCTTGTTTTTCTTCACATAACATTTCTTTTCTATAATTTTACTGCTCCGATTTTTAGGTGGTTATTACTCAAGATAAGGAAGACCTTCAATATACGACTGGAAGATTATAAAAACTGGGGTTTAACAGTTAACTGCAAGAGAACCAAATTATTTGTGTATAGGGGGGGGGAAAACAGGAAAACCTTACTCTGAATACGGTGAGGTCACTGATACTGGGTCATATATATTTCGGCAGTAACCTAAGTAAATACCGATAGAACGAAAAAAGAAGTGGAAGAGTAGAATAAGTTAAAGGAAATGCGGTCATAAGACACTAAACTCTGTTTTGTAGTCGAAGAACTTAACATCCCCCAACAGCGAAAGCAACTCATTTATAATACAGTATTTAAGAGGCATAGTGTTATACGTTGTGAAACTTGGCAATTGACGAAATAATTGGAACAGAAACTAATAGCACTCAAAATGGAAGAATAAGGGATGTAATGAAAGTAAAAATCACGAATGGAAGAATATACTGAATACTCAAGTGGGTACCAAATGAAAGGAGGAAAGAGGGAGATCAAGAGCGACATGATTTTGGGTTTTCAGAGGGAATGTCGGAGAGAAATCTAAGAGGATGAAACTGGGAAGGCGAAGAACATTATAAAAAAACCGGAATGATGATGATCTATTAGACAACTCCATCTGACCAGGTCATTCGGTATGAAACGACTAAAATTATAAAACACGCTCAACCAACAACACCAAAGCTCACTTTAAAGAAAACGCAACAGCAGTAGTAAACAAAGACAAATATAGTATGTGGAAAAACAACCACTAATAGGTAACACCTCTGGGATGTTTTAAACCGATTCCAGTGTGTGTGCGAGATGTATGCGACTTCGTGCAAGGAAAGTATTGAGTAAAATCTCTTTACTATTTTTTTAAATTCTCTTTAATTGCATGCTATAGAATAAGAGTCAAATTTAAAATAGTGTGATAACATATATGCTCCTGCAACTCGATCATGTTCAACCATTAAATACGAGCGAACGCAACAGCGGGGACTAAACTTGCTTTCATTATGCACTCGTTTATATTCCACCTATTCCCCTCCCCCGGAAACAGTTGCTCAGAACTAAGACATGATTAAAATTAATCACTGGCTCACGTACTATTACTCCACATACACATCTATCCTACTTAAAAGCGGGAAATAATAAATTACAAAACTGAAATTTACAGCCATTATAAACTTAAATTGAAACATGGAAAACATTAAAAATCTATTTCATGTCACCTTCGTTACCTACTTTTCTCTAGGAAAAAACCTAGTAAAATTTCTCCTATACATAAATCAAGAACCTTATTATGCATTCAGAAAAAGAAATTACTTTTATTTATTACCTATGGTTTCTTATTTCCAATCCTTTTATCGAATGCAAAAAAACCTTTTTGTAGGATTGTATTACTTTACCAATATTCTACGGTATTTGTTCAAGAAAAAAACTTTCATTTATTAAAGAGATATTACTTTACCAATATTCTACGATATTTGCTATGTTATGAAAAAAAATTATTGGCCCAGTACTTCCACGCAAACACATAGTCCGTAAATTGGGAATAGTCCGTAAATCAATACAGGAATTGCTTAGCTTAATTCGTGTATCACATACTGATATATTAAATAAGGACTATTCTGTAAAGTTTTGCGTTGTTTTAGACCTAAGTCAAAAAGAAATTTTGTCATTACTACAAAAACGTCAACATGTGGGACCAAAAGTCAGTGCAAAACGAAGCCGACTGGATCCTGTTGCACCAGTAAAATGTGTCTCATTAAGTTTCTCAAAACACATATTTTTTTAATTAAATTATTGTCACTGCGTATTCCTTATGTTACCTAACGTAATAAAATATATCCTATAACCTGGCCAGAGAACATATGTATTTTATAAAAAAATACGTAAAATCGGATAAGTGGTTCTCGAGTGATAAGGGCACTAACGGACAGACAGACAGAGAGACGTTGCATTTTATATATATTATAAGAAGATTACAGATAACCTGGCCAGAAAACATATGTACGTTTTTTTTAAAAAAAAGCACGTACATCGGATAAGTGGTTCTCCAGTGATAAGCGCTCTAACGGACAGACAGACAGAGAGCCGTTGCATTTTATATATATTATAGATAACCTGGCCAGAGAACAAATCTATGAATTAAAAAAAAAAAACACGTAAATCAGTTAAGTGGTTGTCGAGCGATAAGCGCACTAACGGACAGCCACAGAGAGACGTTGCATTTTATATATATTATAGATATTCTCTGCTACATGATATTGTTCCATATTTAATGGTTTAGGCAGTGTATTGCAAGAGAACGCGCTAGCTTCCTATCCGACTTGATTCACTATTATCGTCACTTTTACCTAAAGTAATAAATTATAGCCAGAGAACATATGTATGGTTTTAAAAAAAAGCTCGTAAATCGAATAAGTGGTTCTCCAGTGATAAACGCACTAACGGACAGACAGACAGACAGAGAGGGACGTTGCATTTTATATATATTATAGATCATTAGAGATGTAACGGGTAGTCCTTCTTTAAGATCCGGCAAAACCGGGTACACAGCTACGTAGGATCCGACAAAACCAAGTACCCAGCCAGGTAGGATCCGGCAAGATTTTATTAAGCATGTTTTAAGCATGTTTATTAAGCATTAATATTTTCTGCCAGCACTGCCAACTTTAAGTGATTTCTTATGATTTGGTAATATTAAGACGCGATAAATGAGCGCTTAGATAACTACGGGTCTGGTTGCTTTATGTGAAACCCCATATTTAGCGGTAATATGATGGATCTCAGAACGAAATAAAAATCTTATTCCGATAGTTACTACGGTAGAAGGTATTTTTTAACGACTGTTGGGATTTAAAAAATGAGCAAAGTCTGGAATTATCTTTTACTTCATAAAGAAGAGGAAGAATTTAAATATCTCATAGTTTGATCAACGAAAATAAAGAGGAAGCAGAGCTATGAAGGAAAGTTGTTTTTGCAACTATGAATATTATATTATATTAAATTAATATTATATTATATTATATTATATTATATATAT
>CM032448.1:16108089-16140589 GCA_019049505.1 Pachyrhynchus sulphureomaculatus
TTATACATTACAGATGTTCTTTGCTACATAATATTCTTCCATATTTAATGGTTTAGGCTGTGTATTGCAAAGGCACGCACTAGCGGCAAACTTATTTCCGACATCATTCACTATTTTACGTCACTGCTCATTCCTTATGCTACCTATCGTAATAAAATATAGCCTATAACCTGGCCAGAGAACATATGTATGTTTTAAAAAAAAAAAAGTACGTAAATCGGATAAGTGGTTTTTCAGTGATAGGCGCACTAACGAACAGACAGACAGACAGACAGAGAGACGTTGCATTTTATATATTATATATATATATATATATATATATATATATATATATATATATATATATATATATATATATATATATATACATATATGTTACAATAGAGGTTTTCACGGATGGTGAAACGTAATACATTAAAAGCCCGGTTTTCAACCCGTTTGTCTAACAATCAATTTGCACGACGTTTCGCCAAAACCTCATTTGGCACTTTCAAGTGCTCCCGCTGCTGTTACTACTCGATACTGTGACCTTGCTGCTGCTGCCGCTTGAAGCTAACTGAGAAACCGATGTGCAGTCGCCGTCTTTTATAGGTCGGCGTCTACGCAGATTGTAGATAGGGGGGGGGTCGGAAGTGTCCGTCTGAGCATCGATATATATATATATATATATATATATATATATATATATATATATATATATATATATATATTGTAACATTCATTTTTCCTAGATTTTAAGACCATGTAATGTTACTGATTTTTCCATTTCAAATTGTACTTATTTTCATTTTTGTATCGAACGGTATATTAAACAGAGATTCTAAGACGTTCGGTATATATTGTGTTGTGCGGGTTCCTGACCGAACCTCTCGCCACGCCGCGATTGGTGAAATGTTTGATCCGCAGTTTTGATTGGAGCGTCGTGATATTACAGGCAAAAGTCGCCCGATTATTTAAGGCTCAGCAGAGCTTGAATCGGGGTTGTTTTCCATCTAGCCGCAACCAGGCAGTACCATCAAGCCGCTGCCGGGCCGTTTTCCATCTAGCCGCAGCCAGGCAGTACCGTCTAGCCTGGCTGCGGCTATTTTCCATCTAGCCGAAGTAGGCTAATTTTCATCAGAGCCGCTAAGTAAAAGTACCAGTTTCCTAAATAAAAGCCGTAGTGGGCTTTCTAAGTGTTTGTTAAGAAAAAGTGTGAAATCGGGCGTAGTCGATCACAGCAGGAATAAAAAACAGTAAGTCAACAAAACTCCCTTCAATAGACTTATTCAAGAGTAGCGCCTTAACTGCAATGTAAAACAGACTAAAAAGTGAAGTGTAAAGCACGATTTCTCGTCTTCGGGGGTTATAATAGTCTAAAATTTTAATGTAACAACTACTAGTTAGGCTAGAATTTGTTAGGTAAAACTGTAAAGGTTAGAACTTTTCATTTTAAAAACATGAATAAATTTTCTTTTTGTTGATTAAAGCTAGTGTCTCACTGAATACCTATTTTTCTTTTCGGGATAAGTTGTACTAGACTAATTCTTTTTAGTAATATCCATAAAACACTTCAGTTTTTTCTCATTTTTTTAGCTGAAGTTAAATCCTTTCTATTTTAAAATGAGTGGTGCCCAAAAGACTTGTACAACTGAAGCTTTTTAAAAAATAGAAAATAATTCCAACAAGACGTAAGACAAATATCTCTTACCCATATCTCTCTACCAAAGAAAACTGAGCTAGTGTGATTTAATTTCTTTAGTTCTTTTAAAATCAGGGTTCACTCAATTCAGTATCAGAAATTAAAGCGGGTAAGTTCAAAGGTTACAAAATTGCGCTCAAGCGTGGGACAAACAACTTCTCACAGGGTACAAAAAAAAAGATGCCTCAAACTGAGAACACTTTTTCACAGCTTACAAAATGACGCAGTGTACGTGGGGCGCAATTAAACACCTTTTCATAGGGTACAATATATATATATAAATATATATATATATATATATATATATATATATATATATATATATATATATTTATATATAATGGAGATATTTGAGGAAAAACAAAAGATGCAAACGTATTTAATTGAAGACATGCTTTTTTTGAAGCCGATTAAAAATAAACTTCAACTTAAAAAAAAACAAACTTGTAACCATTGCTTCTGCTGACGCTGAGCGTAGGTTGGAAAAGTATCACATAAAGTTCGCCCACTTTATTAGCTAATGCCCTAAGCAATGAAGGGACAATTATTTACTTATGCGTAACAATATAAAAAAAATTAATTTATGGTATGAAAGTGGAGAGAGATAAGAATGAATAAAAGGTCAACTTTTTGTATCTGAATTAACAAAAAAAGCATTTATTGATGAAAATAACAGGAAAATAATATTTTATCATTTTTTATATTGTATATAACAAAATGTAATAATACTTTTGTACAAATAACATCAAACATCATTGTTCCGACGGCGAAAAAAAAAAATAAGACCCAATTTCACAATATAAAAATGCCAAACAAACCAAATGGAAATGGAAAAATATTCGAAAGGAAAACGTAGCAAATATTTAATGGAAGTTTCTGTCAAGTGTTTCACTTTTCCGTTTTTTTTTTCAGTTTTCCATTTTTTAGGGAACCAGAGTGAAAGGAAGACGCGGGCAAGATAAAAATGAGCGAAGGGAAATATTGAGGGGAGATTACGAGGGTTGTAACGAAATTAACGTAAACGACGGCTACAACTTTTTAACTAATAGAAGTATAACTTTAGAACTTTAATGTGTTAGATCAAAAAATTAGTTCTTTGCAAACAAGTAATTCTAAAATAAGCACTGAAATGGACTTTTTCAAAATAGAGAGTAACTTAATCCAAGCTCTACGGGTACACAATATATATACATGTATATATATATATATATATATATATATATATATATATATATATATATATATATATATATATATATATAGTGTGACAATTTAAGTCCGCATCATATGGAATTTTTTTTAAATAATCACTCTTGTTATTGCATCCATTTGTGCTTCAAATAATATCAGAAATAAAGTATAGTAAGTCATTTTTGCGCATGACGTCACCTGTCAAAAATGACATTTTCGTAAAAATTTTTGAAAAAAACATATAATTTGGCCAAATTTTAAAAAAAGTTATTAGACAAAATGGTTTATTTTGTGATTCTTGATCTTTTGTCAAATTTTAACGGCCTATTACGATTTCGAATTTTTGGCAGTTTTTTGACAGTTCGGCAATTGTTTTTCATCTTGATTTATTGCAACCTTATTTAAATCATTTAATTTGTCAAAAACTAGGCACTTATAATCTATTTAAGAACAAAATTAAGTCGTGTCCATAATTTTTTTATAGAATATTAAAATTCACACATTATCATGAATCATATTTGAGGCAAAGTTCGATTAGCTTTTGTTTTTAAATAAAAAAATGTTTCTCGCTTACGTATTTTGATAGTGAACACACTTAAACGTTTGTAAATTAACACAAATCTTACATTTTGATCTTTTTAGTAATGCATTTAAATTTTTAACAATTTAATGTTTCTTACTATAAACACCAAATTAACAACTTGCTACTTTATCCTATTTGTTTTTTTTTATACTTCAGCTAAAACCACTTTTTAGATCAATAATAGCAAACGTAATAAAAAATATTACACATATTCTAGTTATTAATTTGGCAGTTACGCGTTAATAATACCACCGAAAAATTACATTAAAATGCTTTCGGTGTCATTGTTGACGTAACTGCTAATTTAAAATAAATTCAGCCATATTTTAGTGGCGGCTCTCAAAAATTAACGTTCGCAAAATTAGAAAGACCCTTTATGGTTGTGCCGATTTCCTCCTGAAAACTTACCTTCTACAGGAAAAAGAGCTAAACAGAGAAATTAACACGTTAAGCAAAACTCGATATTTCTATGCGTTTATTAATAGTAGGCCCTGGAAACAATTGAGAACTAGAGATCGCAATATGGTGTCGTAAGCTGTCAAATATTTAGTTAGAATTCAAACTAGAATGGAAAGAAACAGATGGTGTCACAACATGCTTTCTCTTCAAGAAAAAATTAAAATGGTTTTATTGTGTGGGGAAACATCTCATCGCACTGTTTCAAATGTTTTTAACGAGCGTCATCCTGAAAAAAAACTTGCAGCAATCTACTGTGAGCCGAATTATACAAAAGTTTAAATCGACTCGATCTGTGGGAAAGGTTTGCCGAAAAAATCGTGTTGCACGTAAACATACCGAAGATACTGAGTTAGATGTGTGCTTAAGTGTAGTGGAAGAAGGCAAAACCAGTCTAAACCGGAGATCGACAGGGAAAGTGTACGTAAAATTTTACACAAAAATAAATTTAAACCATACAAACCGAAATTGATAAACACACTACAGGATAGAGATTTTAATATTCGGTTGTTATTTTCATTCTGGTACCAAGAAAAAATAGAAGAGGACTCCAAATTTCCGTACAATGTTTTATGGACTGATGAAGCCACATTTACTTCTAACGGAGTAGTAAGTTCACAGAATAGTCGATGGTGGGCCCAAGAAAATCCAAACTTCATAATTGAGTGTCGTGACCAATACTCGTTTAAAAAACTAACGTTTGGGGTGGCATTGTAAATGACCATATAATAGGGCCATATTTTTTGAGACATAATTTAAACTCACAACGAAATTTAGATTTTTTAAATAACGAAATTTTAGAAGTTATGGATAACATGGCTGTGGATCTAAGATATGCTCTATGGTATCAATTAGATGGTGCACCAATACACAATACTTTGCAAGGACGAAACACTTTAAATGAACTATTTCATGGCAGGGTCACTGGGCGAGATCAGGATAATTGTTGACCACCTCGATCGCCCGACATCACCCCATTGGATTTCTATTTATGGGGTTATCTCAAACAAAAAGTATACAAGTTTAGACCATTTAGAGATATCGATCATCTAGAAACTATAATTAGGCAGTGCGTTCACGAGTTCGCGAAAAATTCCATCAAAGAAATTTCTAGAAGAACCATTCGTTGCATTGAACGTAACGGTGGACACACCGAAATGTAGAATATTGCAATATGCGTGTATTTTGATACAAAGTATTTATTAAATAGGTTAAAATAGCCAATTGTCAATGGTTAATTTAGCGTTTTATAGAAAGAAACATTACATTGTCGAGACTTTAAATACATTACTAAAAAGATCAAAATGTAAGATTTGTGTTAATTTTCAAACGTTCAAGTGTGTTCACTATCAAACTACGTAAGCGAGAAATATTTTTCTATTTAAAAACAAAAGTTAATCGAACTTTGCATTAAATATGATTCATTATGTGTGTGATTCATTATAATGTGAAATTATGGACACGACTTCATTTTGCTCTTAAATAGATTATAAGTGCCTAGTTTTTGACAAATTAAAAGATTTAAATAAGGTTGCAATAAATCAAACTACCAAAAATTCAAAATTGTAGTAGGCCGTTGAAATTTGACAAACAGATCTAGAATCACAAAATAAACCATTTTGTCTAATAACTTTTTTTAAAATTTGGCCAAATTATACGTTTTTTTCAAAAATTTTTACGAAAATGTTATTTTTGACAGGTGATGTCATGCGTAAAAATGACTTACTGTACTTTATTTCTGATATTATTTGAAGCACAAATACCATAACCAAATCTGGGCTAAACCGATTATTTAAAAAAAATTCCATATGATGCGGACTTAAATTGTCACACTGTATATATATATATATATATATATATATATATATATATATATATATATATATACATATATATATATATATATATATATATATATATATATATATATATATATATATATGTATATATATATATATATATATATATATATATATATATATATATATATATATATATATATATTCTCAATTTAGTCGAGCTGCGCAGTCTATATTTGAATATTTATTGCCTTGGGTAGTAAAACAACCTTTTTTGTTAGTCGAGCTTTCGAAATTATATTTATTTCTTCTTCAGGACATCCGGAAAGACAAAATTTTCCTTTTTCTTTATACTCGTGCCTTCTTTCTTTTTTTTGTTTTTTCAATCATATGAATGTACTTAAAAAAGTAATTTTTCACTTAACAGTATAAGGAAAAAGGAAAATTTTGTCTTTCCAGATGTCCTAAAGAAGAAATAAATATAATTTCGAAAGCTCGATTAACAAAAAAGTTGTTTCACTACCCAAGGCCATAAATATTCAAATATAGACTGCAGCCCCACTAAATTAAGAATATATTTTTCTTAACTAGTGAGTTGCAACTACTCCTGTCTTTTTATATATATATATATATATATATATATATATATATATATATATATATATATATATATATATATATATATATATATTATATATATATATATATATATATATATATATATATATATATATATATTTATATATATATATATATATATATATTATATATATATATATTTATATATATATATATATATATATATATATATATATATATATATATATTTATATATATATATATATATATATATATATATATATATATATATATATATATATTATATATATATATATATATATATATATTTATATATATATATATATATATATTATATATATATATATATATATATATATATATATATAGATATATATACAGTAAAGTCTGTTTATAACGAACTCCAAAAAATCACTAAAAATGGTTCGCTCTATCCGAAGTTCGTTACAAATAGTAAACAAAATCATTTTTCACTATTTTTTATTTAGATAGATTTATTTAGATAGTTGCTAATGGTTAGATAAATGAATAATAATAATTATTAAATTAAATGAAAACGATCAAAGGAAAACAAACCAAGTCACACTAAAGTTATCATTATGTATGTTGGTATATATACGGGTATAAAGGAAAATATTAAAATACGTAGTTTATACAATAAAATCAGTAATTGTCGCTTGTACGATTTTACTTGAAAAAGAAATGGTGTTTATATAATTGACAAGGTCACAAAAACTACTCCATGTATGTTCAGGAACTTCAACAGATTTTAAAAAATTTCAGTCCATTTCGTAGTCATTTCTGAAATGGATGGAACATAAATATTATCTCCTTCTCCAAACTCGTCTTCGTCGTCATTATCGCTTAAAATCTTTCCAGAAGTCACAATTTGATCATCAGTTAATATTTCTCTCGTCATTAATTCATTATCAGCACATACATATTCTTCAAAATTAAAGTGATTAGACATCTTTTTAATCTCGATTTCCACTGTACTTTGTTGAATGTCAGCATCGTAAACAAATTCTAGACAATCAGTAGGATGTTTTTCAATCCACTGAGTCAACAGTAGTTCATCATCTGAGTCATATCTAAATTCCTTCTTTAAAAATCCGCCATGCTTAAAACAGTTTGCAATGGTTTCTCTACTGACTCCTTGCCAAACTATATGGATAAAGTTACCTTTATCGATCGTCTCTAACATTTTGATAAGTAAAATCTTTCTATAATGACATTTTAAAGAATTTATCAAATCTTGATCCTTAGGTTGGAGCTTTGCAGTTGTGTTTGAAGGCATAAAAACCAATTTTAATTGCTGTAGATCAACTTCATGGTGCGCTGGACAGTTGTCAATCAAAAGTAATATTTTTCTGTTTGTGAATTTTAATTCTTTGTCCCATTCGATAAGTTCGTTTTTAAAAATTTCTGATGTCATCCAGACTTTACTGTTTGATTTGTATTTTACTGGTAAATGTTTGTTTTTAAAACACCTGGGATTAGCGGACTTTCCTATCACTAACAAATTTCTTTTCTCTGTTCCAGACATATTTGCAGTTACCAACAGAGTAATCCTTACTTTTGATAATTTTCCACCAGCACAATTTTCTCCGACAAACTTTAATGTCTTATCAGGCGTTATCCTGTAAAACAAACCCGTTTCATGTGCATTAAAAATGTCCACATATTCATAACTTTCTTGACTTTTCGGCCATACATTGGCCAACCACTGATCAACAACAGTCATATTCACTCCTGCAGTTTCTTCTACTATCTTACCCCCACTAATATTATGTCGCTTTTTTAAATCGTTCAATCCAACTTCTAGAAACCGTTAAACTTGGTGTCCTCTACTTCCCTTCCCAATTCTGTAGCTTTCTTTTGTAAAGTATAGCCGGTAATAGGAATATGTTCATGTCGTTCTTGATTAGACCATTTAATGAGTCCTTTATCGACTTGGTCATGGGTAGATTTTCTTACTTTTTTACAACTAAAGTTTCTTTTATCATAGATTGATAAGATTTCTTGCCTCTTCTTCCATATGGTAGAAACCGTAGATTTAGTTAAAGTCAACTGTTTGCAAACATCACTTTGTTTAACTATTAACTCTATATATATACATATATATATATATATATATATATATATATATATATATATATATGTATATATATATATATATATATATATATATATATATATATATATATATATATATGTATATCAAGGATTTTCTACAGCTGACGCTGTCTTCCTTCTCTCAGCCTTTGATTCCATCCGGTTCTATCTTCCCAGTCTCCATCTGTTAGACCCTGTCCTCCATAGCCTCGTCCACGTCGTCTCTCCACGATCGTCTCCTCCTAGAGCCTTCAATTCTCAACCGATTTCATAATTTTTTTTTAAATGATCTTTGCAAAAATACGAACCAATCCCTCACGAGCTATTTTAAAAAAAATTTGCCAAGATTATAGGAATGTGATTTAAAAGTTGATTTTTTTCATTATGAAATATTCCTAGTCTGTTGCCTAGACTACATTTTTTATTCCATGGAATTTTATAACGTATACATATATGTGGATAAAGAAAATAACGGAATGGAGCCCTATAGGGAGAAGAAAAAGAGGAAGACCCAGACGATCGTGGAGAGACGATGTGGACGAGGCTATGGAGGACAGGGGTCTAACAGATGGAGACTGGGAAGATAGAAACGGATGGAATCAAAGGCTGAAAGAAGGAAGACAGCGTTAGCTGTAGAAAATCCTTGATATACATATGTATAAATATATATATATATATATATATATATATATATATATATATATATATATATATATATATATATATATATATAACAAGGATTTTCTACAGCTGACGCTGTCTTCCTTCTTTCAGCCTTTGATTCCATCAGTTTCTATCTTCCCAGTCTCCATCTGTTAGACCCCTGTCCTCCATGGCCTCGTCCACATCGTCTCTCCACGATCGTCTGGGTCTTCCTCTTTTTCTTCTCCCTATAGGGCTCCACTCCGTTATTTTCTTTATCCACCTATTATCTTCGCTCCGTCTTATATGTCCATACCATTTTAATCGTTTTTCTTCAATGGTGTTTACTACGTTCTCTTTGATGTTCATTCTGCTTCTTATTTCTTCATTTGTTGTTCTCTCCATACGTGTCACTCTACAACATCTTCTCCAAAACTCCATCTCTACCGCGTTAATTTTAGATTTATTTCTTTTCTTGATCGTCCATGTTTCTGACCCGTATGTCATTATGCTTTGTATTATTGATTTGTATGCGTATTTTGTTTCTTTTTGTAATGTGTTTGTCCCACAGGATCGAATTTAATTGTCTTATGCATGTCCACGTTTGTCCTAATCTAGCTTTAATCTCTTCTTCTGATGTTGCGTTTTTTGAAATGATGGTTCCTAAATATTTAAATCTATCGGTTCCTTTGATTATTGTTTCGTTATCAACTTCTAGATTCTCCACGTTTCCCTCCTTTGTTGTTAGATATTCCTTTTTATCAAAGTTTATTGCTAATCCTGCTTTAGTGTATTCTTTTTTCAGTTTTCTTACCATATAACTGAGGTCTTCCTCATCTTGCTCTATGATTACTTGGTCGTCTGCGAAACTTAGAGTATATAAGTAATCTTCTCGTATTGAGACTCCCACTCCACTACATTTTTACTCCCATTTTTTAATGTTTGTTCGAGGTATATTTTGAATAGTGTTGGGGATGTAGAGCATCCTTGTAATAGGCCTTTTGATGTTTGGAGTTTCTTCCCTATATTATGTCCTATTTTTATGTTCACTGTGTTGTTTTCGTAGAGAGCTTTTACTGCGTGTATTAGTTCTTTGTCGATACCTATTTCTTTCATTGCATTCCATAATCTTTGTCTTGGTACTGAGTCATAGGCCTTTCTTATGTCCATGAAAGCTAGGTGAACTTCTCTATTCTTTGCCAGTTTTTTTTTCCATTGTTTGTTTTATAGTGTATATGTGGTCTATAAATGATTTTCCGGCCGTAAAGTCTGCTTGGTCTTCTCCAATTTTTCCTTTTATATTTTCCTCTATGATATTTTTAATAATTTTTCCATACAAACGTCCCATACTCGATATTATGCTTAGGCCTCTATAGTTTGTGCATTTTCTGCGATCTCCCTTTTTAAATATAGATACTATATAGGCTTTTGACCATTCCTCTGGTATTTTTTCTCCATTTATCGCTGTGTGGAACATGTTTCTCAGCTTTCGATGTAATTTATTAGACCCGTACTTAATCATTTCATTTACCACACCTACAGGCCCTGCAGATTTATTATTTTTGAGTGTTCTTATTGTCTTCTTTACTTCTTCATAACTTAGTTCTATCTCTTTTTTTCCTTATTCTGTTCTTTTTCGGGGTTCTCTTCTTGGAATTCTTGCCTGTCTTCTGTTGTCGAGTTTCGGTGAATTCCCTAAAACAAGTCGCGCGACATCGAGCGCAGGGAGTGGCAAATGGACACAAAACATCCAAATTTGGTTCGCTTTGTCGGGAAGTTCGTTATAACCAGGTTCGCTATAACCGATAAAAATCTATATTGGTCTTATGGAAGTTTTTTTTCGTGCATTATAAAATAGTTCGTTTTAACCGAAAATTCGCTATAAATGGGTTCGTTATAAGCAGACTTACCTGTATACCCTATATATATATATATATATATATATATATATATATATATATATATATATATATATACATATATATATATATATATATATATATATATATATATATATATATATATATATATATATATATATATGTATATATATATATATATATATATATATATATATATATATATATATATATATACATAAACACTTGCAAAGGTCAAAAACGCCAACACGAAGAAAATCCCAAAGTAACATAGAAAACATGTCAAAACTTCGTTTAAAATTACTTAAGACGTTTTGGGACTACTAAGGTTTTAACATAAAATACCATTAAAAAAATATTACATTTTTTACTTTGATGAGAAGTATTGTTAATAGTATTTTAATTAAGAAACATGATCATAATGAAAAAGGAAACATAATATATTTTTTTAAAATACGCTTCTCAATGACCCTTCAAGCTTAAAACCAGCCATTAAGTTTTTAACTTTAAATGAAAATAAATTGTTTGCCATAAATGATCATTTTCTCGATTAAAATAATACTGATTCTCCCTGCTTCAAAAGATTTATTTTAATTAAACAGTTTTGCCGTAATGAAGTAAAGGAAAGTAGTAATATTACTTATACTACATGGGGTGACAAGTTCCGAGACTTTACGAGAGATGACAGCAGAAACAAAAAAACCATATGATTGTCAGTTAGTGTTAACTCTCAGAAAATTCATATAAAATTTTTTGGTATAATAGTTTGCGAGCTAGTATCTTTATATGAAAATAAACTACATTTAATTTCCTATAAATTGTGTACCACAGGTTTTTTTTGTCAGATAAACGGTTTAGAGCTTTGAAATTTAGTGAAATTTCGGATATAGCGCTAAGCCAAGAGCAACTCCCTCAAAATTAAACTGGGTTAAAGTGAAAATAGAGTTCCGAGCGAGAAATGAGGATGCGCTCTTGCCTTAGCGAGATGTCCGAAATATCACTAAATTTCAAAGGACTCTAGCGGCTAAACCGCTCGCCTGACAGAAAAACCTATAGAACATAATTGGTTGGAAATTTTATGTAGTTTATTATTATTGAAACGTACGTAGTTTTCCAGTTATAAGGGAAGAATTGAAAAAAGCATTTATTTCGCCGTTTTTTTGCACTTTACTCAAAACTCGCAACATTTACGATGTCGCAAATGTGAAATTCTATATTTTTTGCCTGAAATGCCCACTTTTGGCCCCTGTTTACTGGACTATTAACTGAAATTGCGTTCGGTGATATTCGGTGGTGTTCTTTGCGGGAAATCGAAACTCATAGTCCCTATTATCTAAAAGTTTTTTGGAGGCGAGTGGAGCTAGTCTTCAAAACTCAAGGAAAACATAAACTGTCACCATACTTGCATTTTCATGGAAGTAAAAATCGGTAATATAATACGAGGGTCATTCAATAAGTAAAGAGACAGTTGGTCTCAGCTTAAACCCATTCAACGAAACCGCTCTATACTTCTAAGAGTGTAAGTTGGCAACCTTGTGAGGAGTTTTAATCAGCTATTCGATCATGTAATGTAGACATAACATTTAAATATCCAGATTACCATACTGCACTGTAAAAGAACAGCCTTCCGTCATCAGATTTTTAGTAGCAGAAGGTGTTAAACCAAGTGAAATACATTCTAGAATGTTATTACAGTATGGACAAAGTTGTATGAACCGTGCGAATGTTTACAAGTCGATAGATTGGTTCAAAAGTAGCTAAATAAGAGTGTGTGACAAGCAGCGAAGTGTACGTCCAGTCGAAGTTTCCGGTTCCTCGTTGGAATCGAGGATTGATGGACTTACTCGCGATAACAGAAGAATTACTGTTGAAATGATAGCTCAGGAGGTTGGAGTAACCATTTACAGTACCGAAAAATGTCTGCCAGATGGGTGCCCAGGCAGCTGACAGAAGCTCATAAAGAATCGAGACTGAAGAACTGGGTTGCGAGATCTTGCTCCTTGTGCATACAGCCCAGACCTGGCTCCGTGTGATTTTTTACGTGATCGGACCTCTCAAAAATGCTTTACGTGACAAGAGGTTCATCGACAATGAAGAGGTGAAAGAAAACATTTAAATATCCAGATTACCATACTGCACTTTAAAAGAACAGCGTTCCGTCATCAGATTTTTAGTAGCAGAAGGTGTTAAACCAAGTAAAATACATTCTAGAATGTTATTACAGTATGGACAAAGTTGTATGAACCGTGAGAATGTTTACAAGTCGATAGATTGGTTCAAAAGTAGCCGAATAAGAATGTGTGACGAGTAGCGAAGTGTACGTCCAGTCGAAGTTTCCGGTCCCTCGTTGGAATCGAGGATTGATGGACTTACTCGCGATAACAGAAGAATTACTGTTGAAATGATAGCTCAGGAGGTTGGAGTAACCATTTACAGTACCGAAAAATGTCTGCCAGATGGGTGCCCAGGCAGCTGACAGAAGCTCATAAAGAATCGAGACTGAAGAACTGGGTTGGGAGATCTTGCCTCCTTGTGCATACAGCCCAGACCTGGCTTCGTGTGATTTTTTACCTGATCGGACCTCTCAAAAATGCTCTACGTGACAAGAGGTTCATCGACAATGAAGAGGTGAAAGAAAACATTTAAATATCCAGATTACCATACTGCACTTTAAAAGAACAGCGTTCCGTCATCAGATTTTTAGTAACAGAAGGTGTTAAACCAAGTGAAATACATTCTAGAATGTTATTACAGTATGGACAAAGTTGTATGAACCGTGCGAATGTTTACAAGTCGATAGATTGGTTGAAAAGTACCCGAATAAGAGTGTGTGACGAGTAGCGAAGTGTACGTCCAGTCGAAGTTTCCGGTCCCTCGTTAGAATCGAGGATTGATGGACTTACTCGCGATAACAGCAGAATTACTGTTGAAATGATAGCTCAGGAGGTTGGAGTATTCATTTACAGTACCGAAAAATGTCTGCCAAATGGGTTCCCAGGTAGCTGACAGAAGCTCATAAAGAATCGAGACTGAAGAACTGGGTTGGGAGATCTTGCCTCCTTGTGCATACAGCCCAGACCTGGCTCCGTGTGATTTTTACCTGATCGGACCTCTCAAAATGCTCTACGTGACAAGAGGTTCATCGACAATGAAGAGGTGAAAGAAAAAGTGTAAGAATGGCTTTGACGTCAACCGAAAGAATTCTTTGCCACAGGAATCAAGAAGCTAGCAGAAAGATGGGACAACTGTATTAACGTTAGGGGAGATTATGTCGAGAAGTGGGGCAAATTTTGTAGCAATCCAATAAACCGTTCTTGAGCTAGAGCTATTTGTCTCTTTACTTACATTCAATAACCCCTTGTATATACGGTAATGTACTCATGCTCGCTGCATGATTGGTTAATTTTGACAAGTTCCTTGAAAAATAACAACCATTAAAAAAAAACGTTATGAGCAATTTGTAGTTTACTATCTCTAAAGAACATTTCCATACAAAAATCGTGTGTAAGCAGTGATCTCTGGTTCGGGCTAATTTGGGGGCCGTTTGTATTATTCTGTGAACACTACTGGAAAAAAGCTTGTCGGGGTAAGAAACTTTGGGATTTAAACTACAATAAAAATTACCAATAATAATTTTTAAAAGTGTTTTGAAATTTAGAGTTTTTTCCACTTATTTCCCGCTGTGAGTCGGGACCTCGAAATTTTACGAGGGTACTCGACCGGAATTCATGACTATGTACCGACATCGTACACGTAGCAGACAATATTCCCAGATGTAATGAAATTTCATTAGGTCCAATAATGTTATATGTAATGGAGTGATTTAAAGAAAACTACATAAAAAAAATACATTTTTTTAAGCCCGAAAAACCTTTCAAATTTTTTAAATCGAATAGACGTATGGAAAACCCGCCGGAAACTGTAAACAAGTCATTTTCTACCCCATAATATCCGAAATCTGTGTGCCGATATATACACATAGATTCAACTTATACCCGGGCCATAAAAGAGAAAGGTCCGACCCTTAATAGATTGATATAAATCTTTAAAGTCGGGAAAGATAAGTCCTGCGGAAAAATGGACAGTGGCAGAACATTTATTTCTGGAAATTTTCACTACTACTACACCTTACCAGTAAAATTACTCTATATAACCCCCTTTTGCTTCAACGACTGCTTACATTCTAGAGACAGATTTGGAAGTCTCTAAAGCATAGGTTCCCAACGGGGGCGTTGAAGCCTTTTACGGGGGCGGTAGCCGATCCAGAATGGGGGGAGGGGGAGCGTTAATACAGTCAAGAGGCCATGGCGTACCTACCCATTTAGGAAATTAATATAATAAAATACTTTGAAAATACCTACTGTTTTCATGAGTAAAGATTTTATCTAGCTATCTAAAATTTTTATCTTATTGTTATCGCATATGGTAAATAAGCAATAAAAAACCTAAATCAGCATTAGGCATACCAGGTGTACAAGTATGAAATGCGGATTTCAGACAACAGATGGTGCACCAATGCAGTTTGTGCTATAAAGAGTTGACACTGCGCCATTTTGTTATGTCATCAAGACGCGCACGAGTGATAAACTGGAAAAGTGTGTGCATAGTGTTGTATTATTGTGTTCAATATGTCGAAATTTATACCTAACAAAGAGCATTCGCGGACAGCATTAATTTTTTGTTTTCATTTGAAGAGAATTGCTGTTGAATCATACCGATTACTTCGAGAAGCTTATGGTGAACATGCTCCATCGCAAGATACGTGTGAACGATGGTTTCGGCTTTTCAAAAGTGGTGACTTCGATGTTGCAGACAAGGAACGTGGAAAACCGCCAAAAAATACGACGATGTGGAATTGCAAGAATTGTTGGACGAAGATGATTCGCAAACACAAAAACAAGTCGCCGAGCAATTGGGCGTTAGTCAACAAGCTGTTTCCAATCGGCTACGAGAGATGGGAAAGATTCAGAAGCCGGTAGATGAGTACCACATGAGTTGAACACAGGCAAATGGAAAAGCGCAAAAACACGTGTGACATTTTGCTCGCTCGGTACAAAAGGAAATCGTTTTTGCATCGTATAGTTACAGGGGATAAAAAAGGGATTTATTTTGAGAATCCCAAGCGCAAAAAATCATGGGTAGACTTAGGCGCACCATCCACATCGACCGCAAGACCGAATCGCTTTGGCAGAAAGACGATGCTCTGTGTTTGGTGGGACCAGAGGGGCGTGGTCTATTATGAGCTGTTAAAACCTGGGGAAACGATTAATACTAAACGTTACCAACAACAATTGACCGATTTAAACCGTTCGCTGCTTGAAAAAAGGCCAGAATACCGAAAGAGGCAAACACAAAGTCATTTTTCTTGGCTCCTTCCGATTATCACTTGTTTGCATCGATGGGTCACGCACTTGCTGGGCAGCGCTTTGGCTCGTACGAAGATGTGAAAAAATGGCTCGATGAATGGTTCGCAGCAAAAGGGGAAGATTTTTACTGGCGTGGTATTCACAAATTGACCGAAAGATGGGAAAAATGTATAAAAAGCGATGGAGTATACTTTGAATAAAGCACTTTTTATCATTCTCCCGAAGTTAACATGTTTTTTTAGAAAAAAAATCCGTATTTCATACTTGTACACCTGGTACGTATACCTAATTCGGTTTAGTATTGCCGGTGGCAAGTATTCGGAAGTTGGTAAGCAAAGACGTGATTCACGCAATCAAACATATTTCAACAAAAATATGGAAGCTTGTAATAACTTGTTTACAGAGAAAGTGCACGGGCATCGCAAACAAGTAAAGGCATACAAATTGATGCGTGCACTATGAGAACGTAGCTTAGCCAACAATTTGTCATGCCAAACACGGTCGAGTGCCTAGGATATATCAAGTGTAACCGCACGAAATTCTCCGTAATGTTCAATTGCTTTGGTCCCAAAGAGACGTAGGTTAGAAAATTCCCTGCTGATTTGTGCTTACGAAGCTGGTGGTCTTTACGAATATTATATCCTTCCAGACATTTTCAAAGCCTTTTTTGTAAACCTTCATATTACTGAAAACAATGCGACTAATCGGTAGTTATTTGGCACAGCCTTTTTGCCTTTTTAATCGCATTTCCAAGAAAGAATAAAAGCAAATTCCTTTCCTTTCCTTTTCTGTAGGATAAGTTAAGAAATCAACAAAAAAATGGCGTCAGTTCGTTGATACATATTTTAAGTCAGATGCGTCAGCGTCAGGATATTTTTTGGTGCCTTATTTCATTAAATACGTTTTTATGATAACCCTGACAGTCATATCGCTCATTTTTGACTGATGAATAGTGGCTGGTGCTTCCCTGTCAATTGACAGATGTTGTTGCAACAGTGTTATATGATTATGTTAAGTTGTGGTCTAATTAATGATGTATTCAATCTTCTGTCCGCCTTAGCAATCAACTAAAGATAACTATTGGGACATGTAAGAAGTATAGGAATGTCTTATGATTTTGGTGTGCTTCACCAATAATCCATATTCTTGAATAAAAGTGATAAAAGTAATTATAGCCCTTATTTTTATAACTGTCTATAAATCTGTTGAAAAGTTAATTCATTTAAATCGTGGCAAATTTTGGATTTTAACATGTATAAATCTAAGAAGAAATGCCGGCAGTACAGTATTGAGTATTTGAAATATGGATTTACGCACTCTCCTACAAAGCAATCATTACCTATGTGTTTAATTGGCCAATAATGTTTTTCAAATGCAGCCATGAAACCTCCTAAGCTACAAGAGCATTTGAATAAAATGCATGCTGATAAAAAGGACAAAGATTTATCCTATTTTCAAGGACTGGAAAAGATATATTTAAAACAGCCAACTATATCAAACCTTTTTGCGTCATCTTCTAAACAAGAAGATGATGACTACGAGCCAAATATAATATTTTATTGTTAATCGCAAAAGCGGGAAAACCACACACAATTGGAGAGAAATGAATCTTCCCGGCAGTTAAAGAAGTAGTAAAAACTGTTCTTCATCAGAACTGACACCGTCAGATATTATCAGAAAAATACCTCTGAGTAATAATTCGGTACAAAGAAGAATAGAAGAAATGGTTAAAGACGTTGAAATATCGTTATGCGATTACTTAAAGACTTGCAAATTTTCCATTCAACTCGATGAACCAACTCGACCAAAATAACGAAGCACTACTTTTAGCATACGTTCGATTCATAAAAGAAGAAAAAATTTGTCAAAAGTTATTATTTGCCAAAAATTTGGAAACCGATACAAAGGGAGAATCGATATTTAATACCACGAACACGTTTTTTTCAAAAGAAACAAATTCCTATTCGTAATATTTTGTCAGCTGCTACTGATGGCGCTCCAGCAATGACGGGACGTCATAAGGGTTTTGATAGCGCATTTGAAACAAGCCGTACCAAATGTACTCGCTGCACATTGTGTTGTTCATCGTCAGCATTTGGTTGCAAAAAATCTAAATGAACGCCTGCATACGTCGCTTCATTGTGTTATTAGAGCAGTCAATAAGATTAGAAACTATTCATTGTATGACAGATTATTTGGTCAACTTTGAAAATGATGAAGATTACAATCGTTTGCTGGTGCACATGGAAGTTCTCAAAAGGTATTTGTCTGAATCGTTTTTTCAATCTATTTGATTCAGTACTGGACTTCCTCGAAAACAGAGACGAAAAATTGCGCGAAAACCTGATTATATCCAAAAAAGACATCGCTTATTTGACAGACCTCTTTAAAATATTTAATGAAGTCAATTTACAATTGCAAGCAATTTAATTTTTTTTTATTTATTGAAATATATTAGCAATCAGAATTAGATATATTCTGTGAGTTAATTTGCTGGATAAGACACAGCCAATGTGCGCTTGTTAAGACTTGATGAGGTTCTCTCCAGTGAGGGGTCCTTTTCATCTATTTATTAGGTCTGCTCGCCAGGATTTTTTCAGCCCTCTTCTTTGTCTTTGTTCTAGGGTTGGGTTGGTGTAGTGTTCTAGTTCAGGGGTGCTCAAACTTGAACTGCTGGCGATCTACCTCAATATTGTTAGACTACGATCGATCGACCCTGAGAGGCTGCAAGTAAGTGTGATGCAGGATTGTCGTCTAGGTAGGGTGTATCGTGGCATAGATATTAGTTTTCCGCACGATATGCATTTTTTTGTCAAGGTAAGTGTAGGTCTGCTCTAAAATGTCAATGAAAAAACTCATAATTATTCAAAATTGCGAGTTTATTGGTTCTTACAAAATAAACGAGTTCTAGTGTCTAAACTTAACTAAAGAGTGACTTTGGATGTTGAAGCGTGGCACTGCATATTCTCAGCATACTTTTCATAAGATGGTACGTAATTACCGAGTGCTAATCGCAAGCATGATGACATATGTTCGTCAGTTAGTCGATTGCGATATTTTGACTTAATTATCTTCATTTCAGAAAATGCAGACTCGCACAAGTAAGTTGACCCAAACATTGCCGTCAGTTGAAGGGCGATTTGCCTTAGATTCGGATATTTATCTTCAGATATAAAACACCAGAATTTTGTATCAGATGCTGTGGGTTTGAGATGTATATCTGATATAAACTGCACTAACTCATTTTCAACAGAACATGAGTCCATGTTAAACTGACTTGCTATTTCAGTAGCTAATTCCTCAATGTTTTTACACGAAAAAGGATAACTCATAAATGATGCGATATTTGCCAATTTACTGAAATCATAAAAACGTATTTCGAATTGGCCCAAAATATTTGATAATTCTGCCTCATAAATATCATAGTTCAACTGAGGAATCCTTGCTTTCAAAGACGGAAAATTTTTCAGATCTTTTCTTTTCAGTTGATCTATCATAAGTTGCAATTTACTTTTGAATGCGTTTATTGCGCTAATCATCTCAATAATAGTTTTTCCTTTACCTTGAAGCTCCAAATTAATGGTGTTTAAATGCATTGTGATGTCTGTCAAAAATGCCAAATCAGTCAGCCATTTTCCGTTTTTCAGCATCTGAGTGTCATCACCTCTTTCGTCCAGAAAAGCTGTTATTTCGGGCAATAATTCTTGAAACCTTTCTAGGAATTGTCCGCGACTCAACCGTTTGACGTCCGTGTAAAGAACTAAATCAGTGTGATCAGCTGACTCACTATCTTCCAACTGCAATTTAAAGAGCCGTCGTTGCAAGCTACGTGCACGGATAGAATTCACAATTTTTATTGCAATGCCCATAATCTCCTCCATGTTTAGAACTTTTGAACACAAAACTTGTTGATGTATAATGCAATGGAAGGAGAAAAATGAAGGGAAATCATCATTAGCTCGACACAATGCCACAAAACCGTTTTTGTTTCCAGTCATTGCTGGTGATCCATCAGTTGTAATGCACACTAGTTTATATATTGGTAGCTTGTAGTTTGTTACAAAATTGAAGAAAACGTCATATATATCTTCGCCACGGGTCTTTCCTTTCAAAGGAATCATTCTCAAAAACTCTTCCTTAGCCGACATATCATTGAATACCATTCGAATAAAAATACACAGCTGGGCAGTGTCTGTCATATCGGTGGATTCGTCGAACTGTAAAGAAGAGTATGTACATTCCATGATATCATGTTTTAGTTTATCTGCCATGTCCTGACTCATGACTTCAACACGCCTTGTGACAGTCGGACGAGATAACTGAAGTTCTCTAATAGCAGACATAACCTCTGTTTTATTTTTAAAATCTCCAAATAAAGTCTCACCCGCTTCAATAAATGCTTCCTTCCCAACCAATCCATCATCAAATGGTTTCTTGTGTTTGGCCAATATATGAGATATTTTAAATGACGCGATCATTGCAGCTTTTGATTGTTTGGCTGGTCTTGTGAACATGGTTTGTTCTTTTTTCAAACAAGTTATCAAATCACGTACTTTTCGTTTTCTTAATTCACTCTGTGACGGAAAATCCTTTTCATAGTTTTTATGAACATGATGCCTCTATAAGTTCCCACGCTTAGGTATTGCAACGGACGCACGGCAAATGAGACAAATGCACTTATCCTTTACCATGCAAAAGAAAAATTCTTCCTCCCAATCGTTATTAAAATGATAAGTTTTACTTTTCTTCGCCGCACTCATTTTGGACTATTTATTAATAAACTTTGTATCGATGTATCGCCTTCAAGTTACAACTCAGACTGACCCCTATTCCTGCAGGCGCAACATTTATATCGGCGCGAACGAAGTCTCGAATGTTCCCGTCAAACACGCCGCCCGAAGTTTCTAGAAAAATCGGCGGGAATCAAAAATGCGGCTTTTCTTTGACAAGTACCGCGCGATCCTTTGATAAAGCCGCCCTTTGCCGCTAGCAGGGGGTTATTACGATAAAAGAAAGTGACGAATAAATTTTAGTAGTTTATTCATTACATTTTGTTTTAGTTACCTAAAACAAAATCTGTGAATAGTTCTATATCGGAATTTTTTTCTCGAGATCGACTCAAGGACATTTAAGTACTCATGTAGGCTCTGATTTGTTACGTACCATGGTGCATTTGTTAGCATCCTCAGTATTTTTGACTGACTTCTCTGCATAATAGCAATATTTGCCTTGCTGGCACAACCCCATAATTCGATGTCACAAGTCCATATGGGTTTAATAATTTTTACTACATTTTATGGTCGTTTTAATTAATTTCTACTTTTTTATAGATAGATAGACAGATAAAGTAATAAATAATGTACAACAATATTTTAATATTTGATATAATTAACTATTATGGAAGAGGGGGCGTTTTTTCTTGTAAAGGGTCCGGAAAAGGTGGGGAACCTCTGTTCTAAAGTAAAACATCTAGCCGTAACGTCATTTACTTCCCTGCAAACAGTGAGAGATATAGAACTACTTGGTTCAGGTAAAAACCTTTCCATTCAACTCGAAAAACCACGTATAGGTGCGTTCAAATTCTTTGAAAATATTTTTTTTTCTGGATAAATGAAAATATGAAGCATGTCAGTGTACGCCAATGTCGTCTTTCGATAATCCAAATATTCTTATGGGAGAAATAACAGTGGAAAAATCTGGGGCTTAGGGTCAAATCGGAAGTCCATTCCTTATGACAATTGGAAGGATTTTCTCATAAACGTTACTTCGGATTGTTTCTGTATTGATTGATAGATCGTCAAAAGGCCACTTAAGTGGCTTGTTTTATACGGATGAGGTACTGTTTCATATTTTTATGTTTTCACGAGGTTAAAGAAGACATAAAAATAATAGCTCGAGGCCATTTATCTCAATTTTGTTTTTATTTCTAAATTTATGGAGAAGCCTCGAGTTTTATTTTTTTGGCTTGTGAAACAGTCACCTTACAGTCCCTGGCAAAATTATTAGACGCACTGTATTTTTTTTAGTAATTTTATGTTTCTTAAGAGTTTTTATGCAATAATGGTATATTTAAACTACAATATTATGGATTTTTATTTAAAAGAATTGTTGTAGACTACATATTTGTATTTATTTTTAACATATGGCAACACTGTGTTGACAAAGTGATACATGAACGTAAACAAGTACAAACCTGTATCAGTCGCGATCGGAATCGAGTCAGGTACGGACGTGTTTCTGTGGCTTTATGGACTGTGATTGTTTGTTTAAACAGTTTTATACTACTCAGTTATTAGTTTATTTTGTATGCAGTGTTTTAAAAAAGTAATTGGACTATTTTCATTATGGGTAGAAAAGGCGATCTTTCACCACGTAAAAAAGCTAAAGTTAAGGCCCTTGTGATTGCGAAAACATTTACAAACCGAGAAATATCACGAAGATTGGAGGTTTCTGAAGCTAGTGTACGACGCATAAAAAAGAAAATTGAGTCAGGGAAGGAATTAAGCCCGAAAAGAAAGAAAAGATGCGGTAGAAAACCAATTTTCACTCCACGGTCAGAGAGATGTTTGAAGAAAATTTGTGTAGAAAACAGATTTGCTACCACAAAGGTAATAAAATCACAACTCCAGGATGCTAGCGTAAATGCTTCTGAGCGCACTGTTCGAAGAAAATTGAAAGAATTAGATTTTAAGGCCTGTCGCCCCGCCAGGAAGCCCAAGTTAACAGCTGCAATGAAAGCAAAGCGCCTGAAGTGGGCCAAACAATGGCAAGACAAAGATGTGGACTTCTGGAGATCGGTAAGATACAGCAATTTAATCAATAATTGATACATTATTATCATTTTCAGTTAAATAAAGCAAATAAACATGGAAGTTTATATATTTTTCCTATTTTTGACAGGTCTGCTTCAGTGACGAAAGCACATTCGAAATTTTGCAGAATAAAGCTCAGTATGTGCGTCGTCGTCGTGGAGAAAAGTTTCATCCTGATTGTGTCGTCCCGACGGTTAAACATCCCACCAAAGTGATGATTTGGTCAGTCATCAGCGACAAGGGCACTGGGCGTCTGTACGTCGTCAAAGGAATAATGAGGCAAGATCAGTACAAAGAAGTATTTCAAAATCGGTTGATTCCGCAGCTCAGAGAATGGTTTCCAAATGGGGAACCATTCACTTTCATGCAAGATGGAGCTCCCTGCCACACTGCTCGGTCTGTTAAAGCATTTTTGGCAGAAAAAAATATCCCTCTGTTGGATTGGCCGGGTAATAGCCTTGATATGAACCCCATTGAAAATGTGTGGGAGCTGATGAAAAGAGAAGTGGCTAAAGATGTGATTACCAACAAAACCCAGCTCCTAGAAAAGATTATTCATGTGTGGAATCATCATCCTCAAATGCAGGAGACAGTACAATCTTGCATTGATAGCATGCCGCGCAGAATTAAAGCTTTGATAGCGGCTAAAGGTGGCTCAACTAAATATTGACTTTTACTAACATTAATTTCACTTTTCTTTAAAACTTAATAAACTTATGCTTTTTTAAATTAATTCTGTTTTATTTATGTCAAATAAATAGGTAATTGATTGGATAATATAAAAATAAAAAACAAATCAATTTAAAATAATAAAAAACGGTACAATATCACTCGGTAATTAATATTTACATGAAATCTTGCAGTGCGTCTAATAATTTGGCCAGGGACTGTATATTTCAGTAAAATTGATACACAAGTAACGAAAATACTGGAAAAATAACATAAAACAATTTACTTTGTAAAACCATTAAAACCACTTAAATTATTAATCAGGTATAATCAGGTTGTGACAATTAACATCCTTAGGGCTGTCTCACTAACCAAGTGCCAATCTAGGATGAGTTTTACTCTGTTGAAGCTCATCAGCTACATACAGACAAGGCAGTATAATAAAGTTTGGAATGATGACATGATACCACCGCAAAAGGTACTTTTTTTCGTGTACGGAACACTTATGGAATTACTTTGATGTCTGTCTGTCTGCATTTGTCATAGAAAGTTGAAATTTGTCACAAATATAGGAACTGATGTCCCAATCAGAGCCGTGTAGTGTTGAAAGTTAAATTTAGACTTAAGGAGTTAGTTGTAGGGGGGTAGTAAAAAAATTTTTTTTGTAAGGTCATCGAATGAAAGCTTGTGAAGACAAGAGTTCAAAAATATTTATGATCTAATACTAGCACAAACTTTTTTTCATATTATTTTTAAAAAACAGATAAAAATCGCTGGCTTTCACCCTGCCTCTAAATGTAGTGATACAAAAACTGGAATATTCTCCATAAAGTATAGATTAAGCGAAAATTATCACGAGTGAAGCACATCTGATCTGGTCTGATCATCTGGTATAAAAAAAAAAACGATGTTACCTGACAATATGGTGGAGATTTTTATTCGTGGAAAGTTGTGAATTTAAGCGGAACTAAGAGCTACTTATTCAGTGCAATCAGTAATATACGCATATACTTTTCAGTAAGGTACCGAGACAAAATAATCTTATTCCATTTGTTTATAATTATACAAATATTTGGGTAGTAAATATTTGTTTTAAACTTTTCCTGCTAAATGGGCTGCCTGAAAAGTTCTCAATGCATTTATATCAACGTTTTTCCAATAATTCAATACCAACATGAAAGTGTGATTCCAGAATGTCTGCAAAATATCCATCGACGGCTGTAATAGCTTGGAGGGGTCATTTGATGTAAAACGCTTTCCACTCAGGAATTTTTTCAGGTTTGGAAACAGATAATAGTCAGAGGGAGCCAAATCTGGTGAATACTGTGGATGTTCAAGCAATTCGTAGTTTAATACGTTGAATTTTGCCATGGTCAAAACAGTTCTGTGAACACGTGCATTATCTTGATGAAAAATGATTCTCTTCTTCTTTAAAGCACGAATTTTTGCATCCAACTACTGCAAAAGGTTACAATAATATTCAGAGATAATCCTTTTACCTCTTTGAAGATAATCGATCAATAAAACACCTTTGTAATTCCAAAAAACTGTTGCCGTAACCTTCCCTGCTGATGGAAACGTCTTTGCCTTCTTTGGTGCACTTCCACCGGTTTCGATCCAATATTTCGACTTTTTTTTTTCGGTCTGGTATATAGTGATCCAAAAACACGCTTGAGAAATACGCATTCGAATGATTTTTTGGCCAATTGTCAGCAAATGCAGCACCCATCTTGCACAAAGCTATTTCATATCTAATTCTTCATGCAAGATATTTCCAATTCGTTCTTTTGAGATGCCTATAGCCTCAGCTATTTCACGTATGTTCACTCGTCGATCATCTAACACCATATCATAGACTTGTAGAAAAATTTATGGTGTTATAGCAGTTTTTAGACGACTTTCACTCGGATCATCTTCGAGTCTTGTACGACCAGATTTAAAAAGATTGTTGTTGTTGTTGTTTTAATTGGTCAGAGCGCATCGACTGCTAAGGTCATTTAGCGCCCCACGTTAGATGTATTTAATATTTATATAGTTATTTTTAGTTCTTTTAGGTATTTGAAAATATTTTCTTTGATTGATGTGAATTGCTCGATGTTCTGTTTAATTGAGTGAGGAATGTTATATTTAATTCTCAGATGAAGGGAGTGGTCTGCTTCAAATATGTGTTTGACTGTCAGAGTGGAACTGCATACATCACACTTCGGCAATGGTTCCTTTTTTAGGAGATATGAGTGGGTTTGGTAAGAATGACCTATGGCCAATCTTCTCAGCAAGACATTGTCGGATCTTTTATTATTTGAATTATGTAGAGGAGGGAATACGTGAGGTTTTATCGGCCATAGTTTGTTTTCATTATTCTCCAAGTCCCACTCCAGTTGGAATAAATCTCTTTTAATTGAGCATACCATCTTTGTAAAATCATTACTATTGTTTTCCCCCGAGAAAGGAGTTCCGCTTGTTGCTGCCCTTTTAGCCTCTCTATCGGCCATGTCGTTACCTCCAATGTTCATGTGCCCAGGGATTCACAAGAATGAAATTTCAATATCTCTCAATTTAGCTACATATAGGAGATCGTTGATTTGACTTAAGTAAGTACTATTGGCTTTATTAGAGATAATGAGTTTTAGCGAACTCAAGGAATCAGAGGCTATGAGAAATTTGTTTATCCCTTGGGGAGTGGCTATAGTTGATTTAAGTGCTTCCTTGATGGCGAACAGTTCTGCTGTGAAAATGGAGTTGTAGGGGTGAAGTTTAAAACATTTTATGACTTTGTCATGTATATAAGCGGCTCCCACTCCCTGATCCGATTTAGAACCGTCGGTATATAAGATAGAGTGATTAGGATATTGAGAATGTATTCTTTTGAGAAATTCCGACTTGATTTCTAATGGGTTTTTGTCTTTTACCTTATTGGAATGAAGATGAAAATCCACCTTAGGGGGTGGGGACCTCCAAGATGGGAAGCTGTTCCAGAAAGGGTAGTCGAATTTTGGCGGGGAGAGATTATGTAATATCATGAACTTGTTTATTCTGTTGTGAATTGAGTTTTTTGGAGCTATCATGTTGGGACGATGAGAATTTGTTAAGTTAATTGTCCTTTTTGTATGGGATTTCTGGAGGGAGGATGCGTAGAATTTCATTAAGGAGTGTTGCCTATCTAGATAGAGTGGAGGAGTTGATGATATACACTGAATGCTTGCAATTGGCGATGTTCTGAAGGCTCCTGTAGCCAGTCTCAATGCTTGATTTTGAATTGGGTTTAGTGATTTTTTTATTCCTTGGGATGCTGAGTCATATAGAAAATCTCCATATCTCAGTTTGGGTAATATCAACGACTTATATAGTTTCATAAGCGTTGGAAAGTCAGCACCCCATTTAGTGCTACACAAAGATTTTAATAAGTTTAGATCCTGAGTTGTTCGGATTTTTAGATTCTTAATGTGAGGAGTCCAGTTCAATTTACTGTCAAATATTAGTCCAAAAAGTTTGACTGAGTTCTTTGTAGGTATAGTTAGGTTGTTTAGTGTAAATACATTTATTTTTGGACAACTTCGTACTTTGCAGAAATGTATGCTAGCAGATTTAGGAGGGGAAAAAGAAAGATCGTTACTTCTAGCCCATGCATTGACTTTTGCTACTGCAGATTGCAGGTGGCGGGTTAAATTCTTTGAGTAAGAATCAGATTTATAAATGATGAAGTCATCGGCAAATAGTTTGTAATTTATTGCAGGAGAAATCTCTTTTGTTAGGGATAGAATAGCTATGTTAAATAGCGATGGACTTAATACTGATCCTTGAGGGACTCCTCTGTTTAAATTATGTAGGTTGGAAAGAAGGCCTTTAGATCTTACTTGAAAGATTCTTGGGGATAAGAAGTTTTGGATAAACTTAGGAAGGTGACCTTTAAATCCGAGATCTTTTATTTGCTTTAGAATTAGGTTATTGTTGATCGAGTCAAACGCGTTTTGCAAGTCCATTGAAATTAGACACAGATGGTGTTTTCTGTGAATTGTCCGTCTAATATCATTTTCCAGTGAGGCTAAGTACTCCATTGCAGATCTGTGTTTTCTGAACCCATATTGGTGTTCAGACAGCATTTTGCGTGTTTCCAGGACCCATGATAGACGTGAGTGAACCATTCTCTCCATGATTTTGCATAACTGGTTAGTCAATGAAATAGGACGGTAATTTTCAGAAGAAGCTCTGGGCTTTCCCGGTTTATGAATAGGAATCACGATTGCTTTCAACCAAGCTTTTGGGAATTTAGAATTAGTCCAAAGGTGATTATAATATTCTAATAGAATGGACTTGAAGTTATTGGGTAAATTCTGGATCATTGGGAGTAGTATTTCGTCAGGACCAGGGGCTGAATTTCTTGAATTGCTTATTGCTTGATTTAGTTCTTGAGTAGTGAAAGGTTGATTATAATGAAGAGAGTCGTCTGAGTCAAAAATTATTGGGTTTGTTTCAGGTTGAGAGAATGGTTGATTTAGGGACGATTTCTTTTGATAATGATCTGCAATGGCGTTGATTTTTCCTAGCGGGTCAGTGATATATTCGTTATTTACTATGAGAGTCGGGATTGAGTTAGTGTCAGCGCCTTTCATTTTCCTGATAAGCTTCCATGCTGTACCAGATGAGATGGGGTGGTTTAATGAAGTAACAAGATTTCTCCAAGAGGCCGTTTTAGCTTCTCTGAGAACTCTCTTGGATACTGCTCTTCTCCTTTTGAATTCAATAAGGTTTGCTTGAGTGGGATGGCGCTTGAAGAGATTCAGAGCCTTCTTGCGTTCCAATAATCGCACCTCGGATAAACCTCATTGGTTACGATAATGCCCCTGCGCAAAGCTGGATTTAAAAAGAGCAGTCCATTTTTTCACAAAGGAAAGGAAAGGTGATGCATACATTTTTAACAATTCCATCGAAAACAAAGAATTGAATAACTGCACGATATTTAATTTTTTCTATTTAAAAAAAAAAAAAAAAAAAAAAATTGATGACAATATTAAACAGCTGCTACTGCTCGAACGAATTGACGGATCGAAATAAAATTTTACATGTGTTTATATAAAGAATGGAACTTTTGAATACAATTATGGTTTCACAGTTTCTAACACCATCTATGTATCAAGTCGACAACTTTTCAGACAGCCAAGTAGATTTTAGATTGAGCTATAAAGTAGCTAAGAAGTTGTATTTATTATACATTAGTGACTAAGAAAGAACGCGAAAATACAAATTAGATATTAAGGTATATACATGTTAGGGACCTAGTTAACTTCGCTTAGGATGAATTTTACTCTGTTGAAGCTCATCAGTAGATACAGACAAGGCAGTATAATAAAGTTTGGGATGATGACATGATACCACCGCAAAAGGTACTTTTTCGTGTACGGAACACTTATGGAATTACTTTGATGTCTGTCTGTCTGCCTGTCTGTCACACTCGATTTTCTCCGAAACTATTTGGCATAGAAAGTTGAAATTTGTCACAAATATAGGAACTGATATCCTAATCAGAGCCGTGTAGTGTTGAAAGTTAAATTTAGACTTAAGCAGTTAGTTGTAGGGGGGTAGTAAAAAAAATTTTTTTGTTAGGTCATCGAATGAGAGCTTGTGAACACAAGAGTTCAAAAATATTTATGATGTAATACTAGCATAATTTTTTTTTCATATTATTTTTAAAAAAATAGATAAAAATCGCTGGCCTCCACCCTGCCTCTAAAAGTAGTGATACAAAAACTGAAATATTCTCGATAAAGTATAGATTAAGCGAAAATTATCACGAGTGAAGTGCATTTGATCTGGTCTGATCATCTGGTATATAAAAAAAAACGATGTTACCTGACAATATGGTGGAAAGTTGTGAATTTGAGCGGAACTAAGAGCTACTTATTCAGTGCAATCAGTAATATACTCATATACTTTTCAGTAAGGTACCGAGACAAAATAATCTTATTCCATTTGTTTATAATTACATAAATATTTAAGTAGTAAATATTTGTTTTATACTTTTCCTACTAAATGGAGTGCCTGAAAAGTTTTCAATGCATTTATTTTAACGTTTTTCCAATAATTCAATACCATCATGAAAGTGTGATTCCAGAAGGTCTGAAAAATATCCATCGACGGCTGCAACGCTTTCCAGTCAGGAATTTTTTCAGGTTTGAAAACAGCTATTAGTCAGAGGGAGCCAAATCTGGTGAATACTCTGGATGTTCAAGCAATTCGTAGTTTAATTCGTTGAATTTTGCTTGGTCAAAACAGTTGTATGAACACGTACAATGTCTTGATTAAAAATGATTCTTTTCTTCTTTAAAGCGCGAATTTTTGCATCCAACTGACTCAAAAAGGTACAATGACATTCAAAATTATGTGATTTGTGGTGTTGTAGCAGTTTTTGGACGACCTTTGTGTAGATCATCTTTTACGGCCCATTTTTTCACAGTGGAAAGTTAAGGTGATGCATTCTTATACACTTTTAACAATTTTGGATAAATTTCTATTGGTGTTAAATCCTCCAAAACAAAGAATTTAATCACTGCACAATACAATTATGCTTTCACAGTTTTTAAGGCCATCTATGTGTCAGGTGGAAAACTTTTCAAACAGCCTAGTCGATTTAAAAAGCTGTATTTAATTATATATTAGCGACTAAGAAAAAAATGTGAAAATACAAATTGGATATTAAGATATATACATGTCAGGGACCTAATTAACTTCACCTAGGTAAGGATTTTAACTTATTTTAAAACCAATCACCGTACAAAACATTAACTTGCGTTTGGCCGATTTTTTCACCATTGAATGTTTCTTATTAAGAAACATTCTCAAGATTCCATTAATTTTTATAATGTAAAAGTAAATAATATTCCATCACTGTACTCGAGTGAATTTTATAGGAACTCTTCTTACACTGCATCCAAAAATTATGCTGAAATGTGGGTTAAATAGCCGCATTTATACTGGTATTAAAATCAATAAGCAATATCCTCGGAAAAACCTGGAAAATCTTGGCCAATTCTGTTTTACTGATTGCGTCATAAAACTTCACTAGGTCAAGGTCACGAGCCATCATATTACTTTGTTGGATATAGTAAAGAATATAATAAGTCTATAGATGCAGTAGACTTAGGAATTTCTTACATCTTTCGTTGTATCCATTTTCCTAATTTTATATATACCAACCCAGACACTGAATATGATGCTGAAGATCTGATTCCTCTGAGTGAATTGCGGCACAATTTGCTTTCACGAATGAAGAAATGAATATACTAATACAAACCAGACTGTTAAGAACACTGCGAAGAATGATGAGGCAGTTAAAAGTTTCAATGTGTGCATGAGATGGGCAGAAGAAAATGATATCCCTCTAAGTGATGTTCTTGTACTTGAAAGATTAAAAGAAATTGCTTTTATGATGAACCAGAGAAGACTCAAGCAAACAAAAATTACAATTTTTTTTACAAAATAAGATAAAACTTGATAAGATATGCTTCTATTTTAAATATTATTCTATGTATGTACTATTTTTTAGTTGTTTCGTATTAAATGATTCATTTTTTAATATAAATAATGTCCTGCTTCAGTAATTCGAATTATTTACTAATTCGGATCACCCCGGTTTTAATTAGTCCGGATTATCGAGGTTGCACTGTATATATATATATATATATATATATATATATATATATATATATATATATATATATATATATATATATATATGTTACAATAGAGGTTTTCACGGATGGTGGAATGTAATACATTAAAATTCCGGGATTCACTCCGTTCATCTAACAAAGAATTTGCACGATGTTTCACCAAAATCTCATTTGATGCTCGAAGCTAAACTGAGTTAGTTTCGCGCCTACGGTGAGTACTACTAACCACTCTGTCGGCTGTGGCTGAAGTCAGCCTCCGATGGAGTGCTAGGTGTGCGTTTTAAATTTGGTACAATTCGTTTTATCTTATCATTATGTTGCATAAATACCGGCATAAGTACTAGAAATTCTGTTCTCTTGTTTGTCGATCCTATCCCGACTGATGAGCCGTGATACCGCGAAACGCGTCTCGCGATGAATTAACAAATGAAAGAACAATGGGTAAACTGCTGATATATGGTGTATTTTCAGTTATATATATATATATATATATATATATATATATATATATATATATATATATATATATATATATATATATATAATTTGTAGAGTCTATTATGAGGGCCTATTGCAACTCTTTATTTATTATCTAAGCTTTCGAAATCAGTTTGTTTGTTTTTTAAAGATATCTGAAAAATTAGTTAAAGGCGATGTCAGGCAATTTCCTGTTATAAAATAAGAAAATTGTGACTTACAAGCTTGAGTATCAATACTTAAAGTTAGCAGGCATCACTCCTGAGTACTTAATATCTACGGTTTACATCAAAACTAAACAATTATAAAGGGAACTATTCAATCCTGAACAATCTTTGCGGAAAACTCACTTTTCTCCAACACATGTCTGTTAAAAAACAGTTTGAGATTAGGTGGCGCGGCCTCATTAATTGTCAATGCCATGCGCTTACATTTTGACCCTGAGAACGAGTTGTACCGGCTGTCTCTGTCGTATGTACCGATTGTCACAGTAAAATAGGATTTAGATATAAGTGATTAATATGAGTATTAAGTTGTATTCGTTTTATAACTTTGCTATAGT